>CM033641.1:83007076-83432681 GCA_019512145.1 Engystomops pustulosus
TCCCGTAACACGTAAAATAGCAAATAAGTAATAAAACAACAAAAAAACCGTACATATTTGTATGATCACCGCGTCCGTATTAATCTGTACAATAATCTAAATCAATATTGAACCCATCTGTGTGAACTACGTAAAAAAACTCGAAAAACTTCCCCTAATATACAATTTTTCATCAAACACCATCACAAAAAATGTTCTAAAAAGTGATCAAAAAAAGTTACGTTTCTTAATATGATACGACTGAAAAGAACAACTGTTTTCGCAAAAAATAAGCCCTCAACCAGATCTGACAACAGAAAAATACAGAAGTTATGGCCCTGAAAAGTTGTCAATAGTAAAAACAATGCGATTTTCTCCAATATTGGTTTTGCTCAGGAAAATTGAGCAAAAATAAGAAAAACTATATAAATGAGGTATCACCGCAATCGTAGTGAACCAGAGAATAAAGATAAAATATTTTTTTACGTTACGGTGAGCGGGGGGAAAAAAATGCTAACAATCCAAAATAAAAATTGATGATTTTGTTTGTGTCCCCCTTGAAATAGTTAATAAAATCTCATGAATAAGCTATAGACCCCCTAAATGAATTATCTATACATTGTATCTCATCCCGTACATAATAAGCCCCCATATGTTCGCATTACCAAAAAAAATAAAAATTTATAGGTCGTACAATGTGACAATAAAAATCTGCTGTGAATGGCGCCTCCATTCATTCTATATTCGGCCGTGCGCCCGTACAGCAGTCACCACCACATATGGGGTATCAGTACATTCGGGAGAAATTGGGCATCAAGCATTGCAGTGCGTTTCATCATTTAATTTATTCTGAAAATGTCAGTTTTGACCTAAATGAATGTATTTTCCAAAAAAATTCTATAGTTTCTAAATCGCAAGTCCATATTTTTTAACCCATGTGAAACACTTAAAGGGTTAATAGACTTAATAGAAGTTGTTTTACATATGTTGAGGGATGAACTTTCTATAGTGGGGTCATTTATGGGGTGTTACTATTATTTAGGCCTCTCAAAGTCACCTGAAAGCTGAGTTGTCCCTCAAAATGTGAGTTTTGGCAATTTTCATGAAAATAAGAAAAATCGCACCTAAAGTTCTGCGCCTCATAACAACCTAGAAAAGTGAGAGGATGCATAAAATATCATCCCAACATAAAGCAGATATTCTGTGAATGTTAATTATCAAGCTTTTTGGGTAGTTTTACATCTTGTCTGGAAACCAGAACATTTCAAACTTGGAAAATGAAGAATTTTTACAAACTTTTGCCAAATTTTCACTTTTTTTCAGAACGAAACGCAAAACTTATCACTTAAATTTTATAACTAACATGAAGTACAATGCGTCACGAGATAACATTCTCAAAATCACCCGGATATGTTTAAGCGTTCCGAAGTTATAACCAATTATCGTGAGACATGTCAGATTTGAAAAATCGAGTCTGGTCATTGAGCTGAAAACTAGTGTCGGTGATAAGGGGTTAAATATGAGTGTCACAGCAAATGGTCTGAATACATATGACCATCAATAAGCAAAAACATCTACATTTCTGTAAAGAATGTGTGCAGAGTGTACATTATTGAGCAAAAAAAAAACCTTTAAAAGGCGTCTGAATATTTTCTGTACCCACTCTAGGGTGTGTATCATGACAGTTACCTCAGATCTCCAATCTTTCTGCAGAAAGAGGAGTAATGGCGGATGCAGACAACAGTAAACCATACATTTTTTGTTGATTGTACTAAATGTGATTCTTTTTAATGGAATGTGGATACAATAATGGTTGCGCAATAACTGACTTGCATCAGTTTTCTGTCGGTCTTTGCACATAAATACATATGCAAACTTGCAACCTGTGTTGCGGCCGCACTGTGCACTTGTATTGTGTTGCAGCTGCACTGTGCACACCGCGAACCAATATAGTGCACATAACTGCACTATGCACCACACCATGCACCACATTTATGTCGGCAAGTCTGACAGAAATGTGGTGCACGCCTCTTGAACTGAGTGCATCAAAAAAAAACTGTGCTCCTTTATGAGTCTGTTGTGAAATAAACATCAGCTTTTCATAGCTGAGAATCAACACATTCGTTTGCAGTTAACCTAAGATGTCTGAATGCTTAAAGGGGTTTTCCCATTAAAGAAAATTCTCAAATTTCAATCCCTTAGTGATAGTAACACAATAAATTTCATTTTTAACCCTCAGTTACACTCAGTTTTGTTGCTGTTTTAGCTCCTATCACTCAGTGATGGTCAGTGTAAGATTCTAGAGTGTGGACGGGGACTCTCTAAGCAGGCCCATTATGAGATACAGTCTGGTTAGATTATCAGGGTACAAGTTTATATACACTTTCATCTGGCTTCTGGACATTGTACTAACACACTGACACATAGAAAAAGTGAGATGAGACAGATGAGAGATGATAAGATCCATGAGATGCTTATTACACACAATGTCAGCTCTCCTACACCTCTGCTATTCCACAACAAACTAGATCTGGTGTGCCTCCCCAGAAAAAGAACTTATCTGTATGTAGCTTGTAGTTCTCCTCATGCTACTGCCGTCAGAAGGTCAGTGTCTGTGTGAGCTCTGTCCTGGATTGCAGGGGGCGGGGCTAGAGTGCAAGGAACAGAGAGATAGAAACTCCTCTCCATGGCCATCACACAGAAATCCAAAATGTCTTTCCCGACCCTATGTCAAAAGTTAAAGGGTCGTGTCTAGGGGCAACTGAAATTGTGTACACCAGGACTGATAGAGAGTTGGAATTATATCTGTGAAATGTTGTATTTTTGTTAATAACAGTGAATTAGAGAATGTGATATTTTGTTATCCTGAGTACATCTAAGAAACTTGTCTTCGTGGGAATACCCCTTTAAGTGCTGTAGCGTAGTATGTGTAAAGATAAAGGTTTATCACGTTTAACTGTGAAAGTTACTTCTGTCTGAACATTCACTATAGACATTATAGACACTATAGACAAATAACAATACCTTAAGAAAGTATGTTGGATAGCCCCAAATTAAAAGATTGCCATAAAAAAATAGTATAGGAGCTTTGGATTTGCCTGGACGTCCGAGAAGCCATGAACTACAAAGAAAAGCCAAATAACCTTCATTAGTACAAATCCATCACAATGGACGTAAACAATATGGAGGACAATTTATAAATCACATAAGGAAATAACCATTTATTACAACTGAACAGACACAGAAGGCTTCAGAGGGACATCTTGTTCACAATTAAGACTTCACAATACAACCTCCTGTTCAGCACTTTACCCCCTGAAAGTGTGAGGAGCGAAGGTCGTCAGCAGGCGGTGATTTGCTGCTTCTGATGTTCCAGAATTCCTTATTTGTACAGTAAAATCACCTGGTGGCTTCATTTTAAAGGTTTAAAGCATGCCACCACCTGCCATTATATGTCTATGGACACGCTTTTGAGTCCTGGAGCTTTCCTGGCATAGTGCTTAGTGTGTAAAAAAAAAATCGATATCTGCACTTAGCCTTATATGTGCTTGTTTGGTAGTGTCCCAGTATATGCAATACATTACAGTTGAAACTTGGAAAATCTGACATTTTTATTTGAAATCTTCTTTCAATTATCCAAAATCATATCCATTTTTTTTTTTACTTTCTAAAAAATCATTTATACCAAATTTCTAAAAGTTTGCTTGGCCCTTAACTGGTTTGAGCATATTGAGCTATTGGAATTGCGTATATTACATTCAGAAAATATCAATCACCTCCAATTAAACTTTGTGTGTAGATTTTTTGACTGCATAATAGAACTTTGTAGAAAGGAAATAATTTGCTTAGATTTCCGTCCCTTAGCCAAGCGTAATGGGGTGTTTCTATTGTTATCTTCACTTTCCAGGTCAACTCCATCCTAGTGATGAAAAGAAATCTGACTGTTATTACACATGAAAAGCTCTGAAGCCACTAAAACGATTATACAAATAACAGCATAGCAATTAACATATTTTGTTTGCAAACCTAAATGACATTCCCTTTTCTATGTTTATAGACAAAGATACTGACTGGGCCCCCATTCACCTCTATTATGCAATTTTGCAGTGCGGTGAACAGGTCCAGAACGAGGCGTAAGCAAGGGTATGCAATCGCCAAGGGTGCCACCCTTACCTCCCACCCTGGGGGGCACCTACCCAGGCTTCTTTTTTTTTTAACATTGATTTTATTCAGTTTGTAGAAGAACAATGTATACAATAATTTACAATAATAAAATTACCAGTCAAATTGCCAAAACATTCTACTCAGCGTCTTCATTGTTGTTACAACTATATATGGGGAAAGGAGAGGGAAGAGACATGATGGAGGGCATATTTCAAGGGAAGGCAGAGGGATGGAGGGAGAGAAACTATAACATAACCAAAACAATGGCGACATTCTAACTTAATTCTTTTCAGTTACAGTGGCCTAATGTTATGAAAAAATATTACCAGATGGGGATTACAGGCAGTCCCCGGGTTACGTACCAGATAGGGTCCGGAGGTTTGTTCTTAAGCTGAATTTGTATGTAAGTCGAAACTGTATATTTTATAATTGTAGAGCCAGACAAAAAAAAAAATTTGGCCCCAGTGACAATTGGAGTTTAAACATTTTTTGCTGTAATGGGACCAAGGATTATCAATAAAGCTTCATTACAGACACCTTACAGCTGAGCATCACAGTCTAGGACTATAGTAAAGCATTCAGAGACTTCACCAGAGGTCAGAGGGGTCTGTCTGTAACTATGGGTTGTCTGTAAGTCGGGTGTCCTTAAGTAGGGGACCGCCTGTATTTTGTTGTATGTAGAATCAATCCAAGGATTCCAATTGTTCTGGTACTCGTTTACCTTGTGCATACAGTGAGCTATTATATTTTCATAGAACTAATTTTCATTAACTGCGCTTATTATCTCCGCCATGGGCAGTGGGTCTGGTTTTCTCCAATATTTGGCTATTCATTCTTGCTGCTTTAATTACATGGGAAATAACTATGAGAAGGGGAAGAGTGTTATAATATAGGTCTATGAGAAAAAGAGCTTGAAGTAGTGTTAAATTTATTGGAAAATGAATAAGGGTCCCATAGCATCCCAGAATTTTATGATAATTTCACAATTCCACTATATGTGAAGCATGTCTACATTTTTTTCTTGACATCTCCAGCACTTTATTGGTATACATGTGGTGTATACGTGGTGTTAAGGGGGCTGCCTTTCAAGGTAGCAAAAGGAGGCATTGTTTTCCTTTTAATACCTTGAAAAACGTATTTGCATACTTCCCAGAATACCCTAGTGGAGCATCTATGGCTTTAAGTCTCCACACACCTTTAAGGCAGCCTTAATTGTCAAACTCTCCATAAGGAGAACACAGTATCTAATCTTTATTTCACTTTACAAATGATTTATGAATTTATATATCTGCAAGAGAATATTAATTGCTATTTCCCATTGTTTCTATCTAAATTAAATAAAATTACGTCTGAGTTGGACTCTAACAGGATCTTATAGAATGAGGATAGGCCTTTGGCCGTCGTAGAAAGGTTTAGTAGGAATTTTATAATTGGTGTGGGACCGTTGTTTATAGGATTTTTAACATTAGATAAGGCTGATTTAATCCAATAGTATTGTAAAAGGTCTGATCCTGTTACTTGTCGGTCTGTAATGATTTGGGTTATGGGTTTGATTTTATTGTTATCCATCAGATCGCCTAGAGCAGTGGTGGCGGACCTATGGCACGGGTGCCCGAGGTGGCACAGAGAGCATCATCACCCCACCGGAGAGTTTACCAGACATGACTCAAGGCCTTTTGCAGTCCCTGGCAGCCCAGGACCCTAGAAGGAAGCTACAATGATAACCAAAGATTTTTATCCTTCTTTCTACTGTATTGGTGTCCTCAGGTGCCTATACAATTTAAACATGTGACAGAGCAGGGAGTAATAAGTTACTGTTTAAATTGTCGCATCGGCACTTTGCGAAAAATATGAGGGTTTTGGATGTAGTTTGGGCACTCTGCCTCTAAAAGGTTTGCCATCACTGGCCTAGAGAGTTGTAGTCAATAGGAATACATAAAGGAATTTTGAAATGTTGATGCCTTTTTCAAAGCAACCAAGAGGGATATTGTTTCTGTCTATCTGAATAGTTTTTTTATCTAGTTGTAACCAAATATCCTTCATAACCGAGATGGTAGCTAGCGGAAGAGAGACCTTTGTCGAATATAGATAAGCTATATATAAGCTTCATGTTTTTCGATTAAATTTGATGTTTCTCTATATTAACCCAATGTTTCTCTATACGTTGTTTCCAAAAATCTAGAATACAGTCTTTATAATATTGAATAATCGATGGACAGGCTAGACCTCCTTTACAATCTGAGGTGTATAATTGGGCCGATGGTTTGGAATATAAAACTAATTGATACCCTACTAAAACTACTAATACTATTGAGTATGTTACCCTCAAATCAAATTTTTTCTTTTTAGGTCGCTTGTAAGTAAGACCAATGGACCCGGTGGAACGCTTTCTCCGCATCCCATAAAGACACAGACACAAGTGGTCACTCCAAACAACTGGTGGGGCCAACAAAATACACATACTCTCCAGATGCAGCCGGGAGATAAGCATAACAAACAAAACATATGGTAGGGTGGACAATACGGCCATGTAAATGGATGGCCGCTTCACCCATTGGAATGCATGGGGCCGTATTACAGCCATATATACGGACGTTTTCATACAGTCATGTGCATGGGGCCTAAAAAGATATAACATCCATTCTCATCCACTTCAGATTGTAGCTAGTCAAGTGCTACTGTGTCTTTAATAGTGATTGAAATTCCCCTTTTCTTCAGGGTTTATATGTGACTCCTGAATGCAAATAATAACACGTTTCTGTTTAAGAGCTTCCTTCCAGAGTAATGCTCTCTTTATGGGATCATTTAACCCTTTTGCTTTAATTGTTGTGATATTAATTGGCATATTCAATTTTATTGGAAGATGCTGAAATGGACGCTGTACCTTTACATAGCCAATTATATCTTTTTAAAATTTTGGGTCTTCTGAATAACTTGAAAACAAATTCCAACTTAACAACATACGGTATTAATAAAATGTGTTGAGTAACAATAGTGGAACCCTCCTAAAATAGGGGAGGGCAACTAGGAATGAAAAATTGTTGAGGATACCCGTGTGAACCTCTCAGGCCCGTTCCACACTTGCAATGAACTCGCATCACACTTGCAACGCATGCTGCCGGGAATACACGGCCCGAACGCTGCACACCGGGAGTGAACTCTGCATGTGAACTCGCATCACACTCGCAAGTGTGGAATGGGCCACAGACTCCAAGTTGCCTGAGTAATGTGGGGGGGTTGCTTACAATAGGATTAGCGTGAAAGGAATTGTCTGTGTCTCCGCGGGGAAATAGCAGATTGATGCTTAAAGCTTCATTTGAGGTCAGGCGAAGGTAGTAGCGGTTCTATTATGGAAAACTTGAACTTGGAGTTGTTGATTTATCTTTGCTCTGTATCAGGTGGCAGTGCTCCTTTCTTTCTCCAGAGTAGCTGGTTTCTTCTTCTGCGGCAATGCTGTGTCTTCGTCTCCAGGGGGCAGCAAATTCCACCTCCGCAGCAAGTATAGTAGTAACATCTTTAGGAGTATTGAGCTCGTGGATAACTCCGTTTATGGATACAAGTAGTTTCACAGGAAATCACAATTTGTAAGGGATGTTTTGTTCTCTTAATCTTGGTTATAGGAACAAATTCCCAACTTCTGTTTAGTGTAGCAGCGAACAAATAGAAGAATGCCATAAATCTCTTGGCAATGTCCTTTTTTGTGTTTGCTACTTTAGCTACTGCTTCCTTGAAGTGGTAAAAGTGCATCCTGGCTATTATGTCTCTTGGTGGGGAAGCGGGGACTCTGTGCACATGGCCAATGACAAGATCTTTTTGATCTGCGTCTGGCAAAAGTGTCATAAAAGAATCAGAAATTCACTGATATGATCTGTGTCTATGGTTTCTGGAATTCCTCTAAAACGGTAATTATTTCTTCTCACTCTGTCTTCCAAATCTGCTAGTTTAAGCTTAATGATGGTGATTTCATTATGTGCGTCCATTAGAGGGTTATGAGCGTTGGTGTATTGCTCCATTTTGTCCTCTATGTGTGAGCTTAAGGCATTGGAGATATCTTTTTGTATGGTTTGTCTCAGGCTTCCTAACATGTCTGCCAACATGTCTGCTCGGACACAGGCATAAACTGAGCAGTGGCTTCTAAGGAGCTGGCCCTGCTTGATAGAGGGGTGGTGCAAATGCTGGGCCCAGGAGGCGGTGTCAACTCCACAGTTGGTTGAGCCGTCTTTACCATGGAGAGGGGGCTGGTGGTAGTGTTCTCATGCTTCTGCTGTCCTGAAGAGGAGAAGAACAGGGCGAAGAGGAGGCTGCTGGGACTGCGGGTAGGTGAGTCTTTTTTTTTACATTTCATAATGCCACCTAGATACTGGGGGCATATGTTGGGCCACCTGGATACTGTGGGCATCTGCTGGGCCACCTGATTACTTGGATGGGTGGGAATGAGCAACCTAGATACTTGGGGTGCTGTGATGGGTCACATAGATACTGGAGGTTCTGTGATGGGCCACCTAGATACTGGAGGTCCTGTGATGTGCCACCTAGATACTAGGGGTGCTGTGATGGGCCACTTTGATACTGGGAGTACTGTGATGGACCACCTAGATACTGGGGTGTTGTGCTGGGCCATCTAGATACTAGGGGTACTGTGATGGGCCCCCTAGATACTGGGGGTGTTGTGCTGGGCCACCTAGATCCTGGGGGTGCTGTGCTATTTAAATTAACTATCCCAACCAAAAGACTTGGTGTGGGCACAAGACTTGAGTTTGCAGCAATGCCTTCTGAAATCTATGAAGTTTCTTCTGCTCCTGCGCTAATCGCAGGAATCAGGACCAGGCCTCCAGCTGTCTGACACAACCTGAGACCCTAGGGAGAAGGCTAAAATGGTTTATTACCGCTTCTGTTTTCTCCCCCAGTAATGAAATGCCCAGCAGCCTCACCCAGTAATGTGATGCTCAGGCAGTCTCCCCCAGTAATGAAATGCCCAGCAGCCTCCCCCAATAATATAATGGCCAGCAGCCTCCTTCACTAATGTAATGCCTAGCAGCCAACCTCAATGTAATGCTCTGCAGCTGCTTCGTCTAGTAATAAAATGCCCCATGCAGCCTCCCCAGTAATGAAATGCTCTGCAGCACCCTCCTCTATTAATGTAATGCCCAGAAGCCTTCCCCAGTAATGTAATGTCTAAGCTGCCTCCTCCACTCATGTAATGCCCAGCAGCCTCCTCCACTCATGTAATGCCCAGCAGCCTCCTCCAGTAATGTAAGGCTCTGCAGATGCTTCCTCTAGTAATGAAATGCCTCATGCAGCCCCCCAGTAATGAAATGCTTTGCAGTGCCTCCCCAAGTAATGAAATGTCCCATGCAGTGCCTGCCCCAGTTATGAAATGCCCAGCAGCCTCCTCCACTAATGTAATGGCCAGAAGCCTATCTCAGTAATGTAATGCCCAGGCAGTCTCCCCCATAAATGTAATGCCCAGCAGCCTCCTCCATTAATGTAATGCGATGCAGCATCTTCCTCTAGTAATAAAATGCCCCATTCAGCCCCTCAAGTAATGAAATGCCCCATGCAGTGCCTCCTGCAGTTATAACATTTGTCCCATCCAGTTCCCCTCCAGTAATGAAATGCCCAGCATTAACCTCCACTATTGTAATGCTCAGAAGCCTCCCCCAGAAATGTAATGCCCAGGCAGGCTCTCCCACTAATGTGCAGCAGCCTCCACTACTAAAGTAATGCCCAAAGCCTCCTCCAGTAAAGTAATGCACAGACAGCCTCCTCTAGTAATGCAATGCCCATGTAGCCTACCCCAGTAATGAAATGCCAAGCATCCTCCTCCAGTAATAAAAATGCCTAGCAGCCTCCCCCAGTAATGCAATGCCCAGCAGCTTCCTCCAGTAATGTAATACCCATCAGCCTCCTCTAGTAATGCAATTACCAGCAGCATCCTCCAGTAATGTAATGACCTGTAGCATCTTCATCTGGGTCTTCTGATGATAGGTCCCCCTTAAGTTAAGACCAATAAATTTTAAAATTCTCTAAAAATGTCTTGGTCATTAAAGCCTTTTAAGACCTGGTCAGAAAGGGGTCAATTAGGAGGTGCTGCTGTTAAATATGAATTAATGAGGCGGAAACTATACAGTAGTATATATTATAATATAGGATCTGTGTATGTGCAAGGCACATTATGGTTATTTTGAGGAGTACATAGCTGTTATCTTGGGGACATTATATTGACTATTATGTATTAATGTATAAGGTAGCGAATATCATTGAGATAAGTCATGGTCGGGAGGAGTTGCCTTGATGTGCTCTACCTGATGGAGAAGGATTGCCAAGGAGGAGTTGCCTTGATGTGCTCTACCTGATGGAGAAGGATTGCCAACTATGAGCTGTCTGCCAGCAAGAAGACCATGATGGACCAGGCAAGCACAGAGGTAGAAGTAAACAGCTACAACCTAATGTCAGTACCTGCCTGAAAGCAGTTCACATGTCAGTAAATTTAATGTTAGAGTATATATATCTGTGGTTATTTACTGCAGAGATATATTTATTCATGCAGTATTTTTATTTTTGGTATGTATTTATATGTGCAGAATATTTTTATTTGTGCTGTTTGTCCATTGCTGGTAAATATTTGTGTCACGTTTTTGTTACAATTTTAACGGGCGGAATTTTATTTGTTTGCCTAGGGCACCAAAATGCCTTGTCCCGGTCCTGACGAGGAGCACATTGAATGGACATTGGCAGTTTGAATGGGGTAGCAAACATTGCCAACTGGCCTATTGTTTACTGCCCATATATTACACATTTGTGTGCATGTAGCCTCAAGTAGCACCTTAGGGCATCTGGGTCCTTTACACTGCACTCCTGAAAAGAGCAGTTTTAGCTCGCAGGGATTTCTTATAATTTAACCTAGAAAGCGGTGTAAATTATAGCGCTTATCATCACCAGCTCTCAGCTGCCATAGATTATACATTAGAGCTGCTGATGTAGGAGATGTTACTAATTCATTAAATGGGTTGTGCGACGGCCATTGGTCTCCAGTCCTAGTGCCTCTTACAGCGCTGAAACAGGAGACAGGTGAGTGTGCCAGGCCACCCGTAAGTTGTTGGAGTGGAGCCTCCGTGCCCCTATAAACAAACAATGGCCTCAGACAGACCGATGTGTGGGACACCAGGAGCAGGGGAGTACAAACACCCTCCCTAGCCTGGCTATTAAATTTTTAGAACAGTGGGACAACCACTTTAAGAGGTGTACACCCTTCAGGCTGTGTTCACATCTTGCGTTCTTTGATGTGTTTTGACTGCATCGGAAAAAGCAATGGGAGGAATTCTGCCAAAGTGTATATGCATTTTCACTGAAACTCATTGGGGGTCATTTACTAAGGGCCCGAATCGCTGTACCCGAATATTTCCGCAATTCGATTTTTCCTGAATTGCCCCGGGTTTTTGCCGCACGCGATCGGATTGTGTCGCATCGGCGCCAGCATGCACGCAAAGGAAATCGTTGGCCGTGGCCGAAAGAACACCTGCCGAACTCGGAAAAACAGCCGCATTTAAAAAAAATAAAGTGTCGCTGGACACGCACTTACCTTCACTCGACCCGGCTTGGTGAACTCCAGTGCATTCAGCGCAGCAGTGACACCTGGTGGACGTTGGAGGAACTGTCTTAGTGAATCGCCGGAAGACCCGAATCCACCGCAGAGAACGCGCCACTGGATAGCGAATGGATCATATACATATGCATTTTGGCAGACCCACTCCCATTGTTTTTTTAATGCAGTCAAAACGCATCAAAAAATGCAACGTGTGAACATGGCCTCAGGTTCAATTCTTTCTAGTGCAAGGGAAATCCAGGAGGTGCCAGCCCTGATAAATTTCTCCAATAGTTTATAAATATGGCATAAAAGGATAGCATAAGGTACTCTGTGGCCGACACATATGTGTATATTTTAAATATATTTTTACTTACTTGCTCACACAATAGTTGAACAGTAGGGAGATTTCCACTTAATACTGCTAAGTGTAGGGGGGTCTGCAGAGAAATATAATGAAGATTAATTAAGGTCCTAAAAATCAAATCCTCATGACTGAAATATGAACAAAACTTTAACGTTCAATAACTTAAAGGAAATCTATCATCAAAAACAAGCATCATAAACCAAGGACACTTACTTATAGATCCAGGAGCTGTGACTGCGGTAATAGTCTTATTTGTTATTCATGGCCTCCTTTCTTCTAAAATCAACTTAAAAAATTATGCTAATGAGTCAGGTGACTCTGAGTGGTTGTTACCAGAGCCCCTCAGGTTGAAAGCTGATGTAAAAACCATAGTACAAGGGCTATTCAAATGGTAATTTAGTTACCAAAAAGTTCATCAGATTTAATTCCATTTTGTGTCCGCCGTCAGTGATGTGAGGAAAAGCAGTGTGCCAACATTATCAAAGCATATCCTCTCACTGTTAGGCTGGGTTCATACCATACTTATCCAAAAAAATATTTCCAAAACCATCTCTAGAGGTCACTCAAGAGTTGTCCCAGGACTACACCAAAAAAACAAAATTGGAAATTAAGCTATAAACCAAAGTTTATTTTAAATGAAAAACAGATCTCTTTAATCAAAACACATATATTGTTTAACATCAGTAAGTGTTAACACACAAAACATTAAAAAAAACGTAAGCGGGTGAGTTGGGGTCCCTAGACAGTGCCAGTTTTTTTGTATATATTTATTATTATATGTGCAAGGGGCAAATTTAAATATAATTATAGACTTAAACAATATCTTATTGCATTATACCCTTAAAATATTGCACAAATATCTAAATGTATTGCACTGTCCCTATAAGGCAAATTTCTCTTAAGCATAAAAAGTACTGCACATATATATTTATAATTTTTACCCTTTGCCCTTATCACAAATCTATTCTCAAAATGCATGATATTAGAAATATACTTTTAGAATCAATATCTTATTCTGCTGGTGGCTGAACTCGCTTTGTGTATTATCACATCTGTAATCATTACTTACTGATTTATAGGTTCATACCATTTTTTATGTACACGCTGAGACAGGAAAGCTCCCAATATATACACTCAGCATATATATGAATATTTCCTTTGAGCTGAGTCGTGGCATCCCTCGGCCATTGAAAACTATGGGTGGCAAATGCATACCCCACCTCCCTCTACTGATCAAATGCTACCTGAGGATCCCTGTGATGTCATTGTCCATATAAGGACAGCTACATCACTAGGGAAACACCCTGAACATCAGCAGCAGGCAATCAATGGCTGTTGCCAATGTTCACTCCTCCCCCTGGGTGGATATGTGTATACAGTGGTATCCAGTACATCTGCAGGGCAGCATTAATTTTGGGGCCCCTGACAGAAACATTTTTGTGGACCCACCAGCATCCATTACCATATAGATACATAACAATGTATACACAATTTTTTTTTTTTGACCAAAACTTTTTTAAGCCATGACAAGCTGGACTCTTGATAGGACCCTACTCTACTGCATGTGAATTGCTTGTTAAAAACTAGTGATATTAAGAAAGTGGACATATTTGTTGAAATTGAGGTAACTGGCTACATGATGATAAGAAAATAATGAAATCAAAGCGGAAACTCCTAAGGGCGCAGTCACAAATTGCATTTTGAAATGAAATTCCACAGTTGTGTAGAGGAGATTTTCCTAATTGCATGATGTTTATGTCGTCTTAACACAATGCATTTACACTGTATTAACATCGCTTTTACATTGACACTATGTTAATGCAATGCAATTAGACAAATCTCTCTACAGCTGCTGAATTTCAAAACACAATGGGGTACATTTACTTCAAGACGGAAACTTCACTAAAAGTGCTCTTTCCGTGTATAATGCTGGGGGCGACACATTCATTAAGAACGTGCACCAGAAATCATTAGTCTGTCACTTCCCTGCACTGGCTCGACAGATTTCACCAACTTTTTTGAGGTGCACCTTTAACATAGGTGTGCGGCACAATTTGCATGTTATAGAGGCGCAGGCACTTCTTAAATACCTGTGCAAGCTATTTTCACCTAAAAGAATGTGCCAAGTCCATGAGAAATGCGGCACCAAGCCCTTAGTAAATGTGCCCCAATGTGTCACTGCAACCCTGAGGTTCTGTCTTGCTTTCTGTTGTAGATGCAAGGAGTACAACCGCTTTAAAATCTGATCCAAAGACGCTATGTTGACCTGTCCTGAACTACCCATTGAAAGCTTACAGCTGTTATTGATTACATAGCTACGTCTCGGGACACACAATTCAGAATTACTGCAGAACACATGCAGAGGAAATTCCACAGCAATGACCGCTGCAAAAATCTGATGAAAATACACAGGGGAGGGATATATCTTTGCATTTACGCAGTTTTCTGGTGTATTACTGCAGTTAAATTGTCTGACAATTTGCTAAATTTTTTGAAACATTTGACTACTCTCAAGTGAATCAAGATGTTTAAAGTAGTATTCCTATTAAGACAAGATTCTTGAATATACACATGATAACAAAATAACACATTCTCTAATTCACTGTTATTAACAAAAATATAGCATTTCGCAGATATAATTCCAACCTGTCTCTATCAGTCCTGGTGTTTACAATTTGGTTGCCCCTGGATCCGACCGTAAACTCCTGACTATGGTAGGTCAGATTTCTCTCATGAATATCTTCTCTTGTCTGCACGTTGCAGTGCTTTCTGCCTCCTGCCCCTACCCCTGCATACAAGACCAGCTCAAACAGGCACGTCCAGCCAGCAAGAAGTGTGCATAGGCTTACTCTACAATCTACAGACAAGATAAGGTCTTGATCCGAGATGAGGGGGAGGCATAGCAGGCTCACTGTGTGTGTTATAGGTGAGATAACAGAGCTGAGTGTTTCATTGTCTTGTATCCATCTCATGACTCTGATCTCTCTTAACTCTCTTTTTGCAGCAAACACTTAACGGTAACACCCACAATCAGTGCTACCAGCAGCTTCAAAAAGATGGAAGTGAATGGGCACCCCCATCTTAGTGGAGATCGCTGCCCCCCAATGACTTATGTTGCCATGACAGCCTTGGGTCTTCTGAAGACCTGAGGCTGTCTGGTTTTAACCTATTCAGTACAATGTGCGTTTCGGTGTCAAAACGCCACGTGTGCCGCCGGCCAAAGGATACCACAGCTAGAATCCTTGGCACTTATTGGGGCACATTTACTTCCCGCTGTAGTTCACAAAAAGTGCATTGTCGGACGGTAATACTTAGATTGTGCGCCCAATATCCTACATGTGTCGCTTCCCCAGTCAGGTCCAGCAGAGTTCACCATTTGAAAGTTAAATGCTGCGCTCAGTCCGAATCAGTCGAATTGTCGCATGGAAGCCAGCGCCAAAAAAGGATCGCATGCTCCAAAATCCCAGCGCAGAGACTTGTTAAAAACCTGTGCAAGCCATGTAATCCCCGAAAAAGACGCACAGTGTGAAAAAAGTGAGAAGCGCGAGCCTTAGTAAATGAGCCCCATTGTTCTCACATTGTTGTTATGCAGCAATTTTACTACATAACCACAACAAAAGTGCAACATTCTGGTAATCGCTATAAAAATGCCTGGTGGTTCCATGATTTTTGTAGTAATGTCAATGAATTGTGTCTTGAGCACTGGGACTGCAGAATTTGGTTGTTCCTCATCACAAGCATATCCAGTTATGTACAGCATTACTGGATCAGTAACATTTTGGGGCATTTATGAAATATATGCTCATAGACATTTTTTCTTTAGGAGGTTAGAGTCTGCAAAAAAATATTGAGGCTTAAAGAGAAGCGGGCACACAGCCAACATTCTGTTATAAGGGGTCAACAAGATGTTCCATTTGTTCTTTATTTAGTATCGGTTAGAAGCACGTCTTCAGTCTGTAACTTCACTTCCGACTATCACCTTACATCAGTCAGCTAGGGCACACATTACTGGTCAGCTCAGAGTAGGCAACTAATATTTTACTATATCTTAGCCGTATATGTTCATTTTTAAATCATAAAAGTGGAATATGTTTACCTGTGTGAACTGGCCAAACATTGGAGCTTATTTACTAAGGGCCCTGCGGCCGCATTTCCGTCGTTGTTTCTGACGTTTTCGGGGATTGTGCCGCTGGGACAGGTATTTAGTAGGCGATTGTGTTGCATGCGATCGTATTTGGTCGCAATCGCTCCGGCTTTCATGTGACACAAATTGCTGAGTGGGCCATCGGACGATTCGACTGATTCGGACAAAACGCAGGATTTAACTTAAAAATTGTGTTGCGAGCCATGCACTTACATACACCGGGAGGAAGATGGTGAACTCCGGCGGACCTGAGTGGGGAAGCGACACATGCAGGATATTGGGCACACAATCTTCTTGAATGAATCTCTGCACAGTGCATTGTCGTAGGACAATGCACTTTCAGCCTCCTCCAGTAATGAAATGCCCAGACAGCCTCCCCCCAGCAATGTAATGTCCAGCAGCCTCCCCCAGTAATGTAATGCCCAGCAGCCTCCCACAATAATATAATGCCAAGCAGCCTCCCCCCAGTAATGTAATGCCCAGGCAGCCTTCCCCAGTAATGAGATTCCAAGCAGCCTCCTCCAGACAGCCACCACCAGTAATGAAATGCCAAGCAGCCTTCCCTGTAAAGTAATGCCCAGCAGCTTATCCCAATAATGAAATGCCCAGCAGCCTCCCTCAGTAATGAAATGTCCTGCAGCAGACCCCCTAGTAATAAAATGCCCTGCTGCAGAACCCCAAGTAATGAAATGCCCCATACAGACCCTCTATAATGAAATGCCGATGCAGCCCCTCCCCCAGTAGTGAAATGCTGATGGAGCTCTCCCAAATAATGAAACGCTCTTTAGCCCCCCAATGATGAAATTCCCTGCAGCCCTCCTACTGACAAAATACCCTGCAGCACCCCTGTGATGAAATGCCTTGTAGCCTGTAAAGATGAAATGCCCAGCAGCCAACCCCCCACTGCTGAAATGCCCTGCAACCAGCCTCCATATTAATGAAATGCCCTGCAGCCAACCCCTATATTAATGAAATGCCCTGCAGCCCCTGGGTGTATAAAAAAATAAACTTACAAACTCACCTTTCAGCGCTCCTTAAAGCTCCGTGTGGCTCCTGTTCTTGGAGTGCATGGTAGAGAAGAAAGTAGAGGAGCCATGTGGAGCATCGTGGAGCGCTGGAAAGTGAGTAAGTTTATTTTTTTATACACTTGTGTATAAGTCGAGTTGAGGTTTTCTACCCCATTTTTTGAGCTGAAAAACTGGGCTTATACAGGAGTATATGCAGTACTTTTTTCCAGCAGGCAGCTGGATGAAATTGCATAATATACTAATCTACATAGCCTAATGCTTGCAGTCGCAAGGGGTGTGACCATGAACGGACCTGGAGTTGGAGGAGGCCTGCTTCTGCCATGAATGGGGAGTATAATCAATTATACAGTTAGGGCCAGAAATATTTGGACAGTGACACAAGTTTTGTTATTTTAGCTGTTTACAAAAACATGCTCAGAAATACAATTCTATATATAATATGGGCTGAAAGTGCACACTCCCAGCTGCAATATGAGAGTTTCCACATCCAAATCGGAGAAAGGGTTTAGGAATCATAGCTCTGTAATGCATAGCCTCCTCTTTTTCAAGGGACCAAAAGTAATTGGACAATGGACTCTAAGGGCTGAAATTAACTCTGAAGGCGTCTCCCTCGTTAACCTGTAATCAATGAAGTAGTTAAAAGGTCTGGGGTTGATTCCAGCTGTGTGGTTTTGCATTTGGAAACTGTTGCTGTGACCAGACAACATGCGGTCAAAGGAACTCTCAATTGAGGTGAAGCAGAACATCCTGAGGCAGAAAAAAAAGAAAAAAATCCATCAGAGAGATAGCAGACATGCTTGGAGTAGCAAAATCAACAGTCGGGTATAATCTGGGAAAAAAGGAATTGACTGGTGAGCTTGGGAACTCAAAAAGGCCTGGGCGTCCATGGATGACAATAGTGGTGAATGATCGCCGCATACTTTCTTTGGTGAAGAAGAACCCATTCACAACATCAACTAAAGTCCAGAACACTCTCAGTGAAAGGTGTATCTGTCTCTAAGTCAACAGTAAAGAGAAGACTCCATGAAAGTAAATACAAAGGGTTCACATCTAGATGCAAACCATTCATCAATGCCAAAAATAGACAGGCCAGAGTTAAATTTGCCTAAAGACACCTCAAGAAGCCAGCTCAGTTCTGGAAAAGTATTCTATGGACAGATGAGACAAAGATCAACCTGTACCAGAATGATGGGAAGAAAAAAGTTTGGAGAAGAAAGGGAACGGCACATGATCCAAGGCACACCACATCATCTGTAAAACATGGTGGAGGCAACGTTATGGCATGGGCATGCATGGCTTTCAATGGCACTGGGTCACTTGTGTTTATTGATGACATAACAGCAGACAAGAGTAGCCGGATGAATTCTGAAGTGTACCGGGATATACTTTCAGCCCAGATTCAGCCAAATGCTGCAAAGTTGATCGGACGGCGCTTCATAGTACAGATGGACAATGACCCCAAGCATACAGCCAAAGCTACCCAGGAGTTCATGAATGCAAAAAAGTGGAACATTCTGCAATGGCCAAGTCAATCACCAGATCTTAACCCAATTGAGCATGCATTTCACTTGCTCAAATCGGAAAGACGGAAAAATCCACAAACAAGCAAGACCTGAAGGCTGCGGCTGTAAAGGCCTGGCAAAGCATTAAGAAGGAGGAAACCCAGCGTTTGGTGATGTCCATGGGTTCCAGACTTAAGGCAGTGATTGCCTCCAAAGGATTCGCAACAAAATATTGAAAATAAAAATATTTTGTTTGGGTTTGTTTATTTGTCCAATTACTTTTGAGCTCCTAAAATGTGGAGTGTTTGTAAAGAAATGTGTACAATTCCTACATTTTCTATCAGATATTTTTGTTCAACCCTTTAAATTAAACGTTACAATCTGCACTTGAATTCTGTTGTAGAGGTTTCATTTCAAATCCAATGTGGTGGCATGCAGAGCCCAACTCGCGAAAATTGTGTCACTGTCCAAATATTTCTGGTCCTAACTGTATATGTGTCTTTAATGGTGGCAATGTTTTACCTGCATCCTGCACTGTATTGGAAGTCCTGGATGTGTCATAAAAACGAGAAGGGAACGTAGCCCAAAACGATCATATTATAGCAAAAGTGGCTTAAAAGTGAACAAAAAGAAATATACTCATGCATTTTGCTTTATTTACATAAACATTTTGTAAGAAAAGAAAAAAAAAAACAGCATTCCTGTGGTTAGAAACCAGTATGAACTGATGTTCCTGCTTTCCTGCCTCTGCAGACTCCCATAGAAATACATTTTTCATCTAACATTTTCCTGATGTAAAGTCCTTTCCATAAAGGCCTGAAGCTTAGCACTCATGATTAGTATATGCCTATTTCTGGTGGGATACATAACTTTTCTCTTTTTGTTCAGTAACATAGATTCATTCCATACAAACAATGATGTCAATCATTTTCTAATCATTTCTAAGAATTTTGCATACTGGATCGGAGTTAGGCAATGGATGCGAAATATAGAAATGTATGACTATAATGTTTGCTTTCTATTCTAAGTTCACATATGCGTTGGAGTTCATTCACTGTTCTCAGCTGGGTTTTATTCATCAGAACAAATGAATAATACCTACAATAGTTTACAGATCAAGAATACAGCTCTCTACACCCCACATGCACCAACCTAGATGAAACACGTAGATGTAGTTGTCGCTTACCTGACCAAAATTGTCTGTATTCCTTGGGTTACAACCTGAGTATAATAGCAGATGTGACAATTCACAGTGGCCTGCGTAAGAGGAAACATTAAATTGTGATAAAACATCAAATATTTTAATAGGCGTGTGGTGTACAATATTAACAGAACAGTAAAGCTTGTGTTGTACTGTGTATAAGCATTTCACCACTGCTCCATGTGTCGTTGCTGGCCTCCAGTCATGTAATTACTAGTGCTCTGAGCAGCTGGACCCAAAGATTACTTTATCACCTGTACTATGCATAGGGGGAAAGTATTGTTTCTGGGGCATCCCCTTCAATTGAGAACAATATATATTTTTCACATAATCTTATATGAAAGAACATGGATTTTTCCAGTACAATTCACTTCTAAGGCACAGTTGCATTTCTCTGAAGATACCTCTGGTACATGACGCTTTCCTCCAAGTGCCCAAAACTCTCATTCTTACTGAAAAAATAAATATAATGTGTAATGTTCCCCGGCACAGACTGATGAATCTGATTCTGCAGTATACAGTATGCCTGGACATGTAGAAAGCTTGTTATTAATACAGATGGATATCCAACAACTATCAAGTTTAGGCAAGTAAAGCCACTTCACTTATTGTTCTACTACACTTTCCAACATAACACAGACGGATATAATGAATGATGCAACTTGAATCTGCTTTATTCAGTTTAACGGAGATTTATATGTATGTCAGATTTATTTTAGTTTGAACACCTCAAATGCCTTTCCTTTATGGCAGGTTGTTTTAGGACAACGGGCCAGATTTATCAAAAGTGCACTTTACCTTACGAATGGGCAGGAAGCGCCAATTTGTTTAAAAAATCTGGCACGTTACACCAAGACTAAGGCTTGAGAGCAAGCTGAAACGCGTAAGTGGGCTGCCTACATGTCACTCTCTTTGCACGAAAACCCGAACGAAAACCCGACGTATTCGGAAAAACCGCCGCATTTAATAACCGAAAATGTGTCGCTTGGGAAGCGCTTACCTTCACCTGGTCCGGCTCGGTGTATTCCGGCGCGATCAGATGCATTTCAGCGCAGCAGCGCCACCTGGTGGACGGGGAGGAACTGCCATCATAAATCCCGTCCGTACCCGAATCCTGTTCAGAGAATGCGCTGCTGGATCGCGAATGGGCCGGGTAAGTAAATCTGCCCCATTATGCTCCTATTAGATTGCTTTATGTCCATAAAGCCTTATCACCTCTGTCTAAAATTGGTAATGCAGCTGAGTAATATCTGAATGGAAGGTTTAATTGTTGACCAATGTTTTACCCCTATCATTCCTTTTCTGCCCCAAATTGGTGGATGCCTGAAACTCTGCCCAGAGTAGAAGTTCACTTATACTTCCTCTGTTCTAGTACAATCTCAGAGTCTGAGATCTCCATGTAATAGGACACAAGGCCTGCAGACACCAACTGCTGCTGTCTCCTATATGAGGATAATCTACCTCCATCAGGCCTGCAGGACTCTGATCCACATACTGAGACTACCCTGACCTTGCTCCTAAACTAGCTTCTACCTTCTCCAACCCCAAGTTCATGAATCTGGGCTGTGAGCTTCTGTACCAGAATGCATCCAACCATCGACCTCGGACATTGGCAGATGGGACCCTTACCTCAGCCGGTTACGTTTGATGTTGTTAAGTTCTGAAATAAAGAAAATGTCAGTTTAATATTCTACATCTTGTCTCCCTTTGTGATCCCTGGCTGTCACTAATACCCTGGTCCTCCCCTCCGCCATCTACCTGGGATCCCCACATCACATGCAACACCCCTGCCAACGCATGGGCAAGGGAGTAGTTGTGAATAGAGCCCTCTACCTTTCCGGATCCATCTGGGGAGCCTGCACAATTCACCCAAGGGATAATGCAGTGAGATCTCAGGTAATAGCAGCTGTTAATTGTGTCTGAACAGGCAATAGTTAAGTGGGTGTAAGTTATTGACCAATGATGTTGCTGCACTGTAAACTGGAGTGTGATTGGAGAGGTGCTACCACCTGACCAGGAGAATAAAACCCCTGGGTAGGGAGGAGCATGGGCTCTTAGACCTCATGCTCCTTCTCAGGAGCCTACTCTTAGACTACGGTCTATTTACCACCAGCTCTGTTGAAGAGCACAAGGTCTTAGCACATGCTCTCAGCACATGGACAGAGTGAACAGAGAGAGACAGTGTCAGTCCACCATCAGTGCTGACACTTAACCTAATCCCAGGACCAGAGTCAGGAGACTCAAATCCAGAGCTGCAGCTTCCACAGTTTGGACACAGTTCCATCCCAGCCTGCATCTACTACCATGCTGGTGCACTATTCCTGAGGACCCTCGCCACAACCACTCCAGTACCAGAATCTGCTGTTAACCGTTTAGGCCCGCTCCCTGTTCAATAAGGAACTGTGAGTTATTTTGCACAACGTTGCCTCTGTTTGATCCCTGGATACGGTTGTCACCACGGGCTCCCCATCCATTAACCAGGGACTCATCCTACAGACACTTAGGGGTTGCACCAGGGAGAACCAGTACATCAGCCTTTCCCTCCATATATCTTGCACACAGCACCTGCTGGAGACCTGCCAGGCTGTAGGTCAGCCCTCCGGTCTCCATACCGAGCACCGTGACATCAGAATGCCTAGACTGCAACCGCCAGCCATTCCGGTATTGTAGGCCCTCCAGGCCCCAAGAAAAGGCTAGGCAGCTGGATTCCTCTGGTACCTGAGTGGCTGACCTTAGAGCGGCCTAGTGTTGCACACACATATACCGGGTGTGCCCCAGGGGGAGACCTCCATCATACTGCGGCCTCCCCCTCTTCTTGCTATCCTTTGCTGCCCCTGTCCAACATGAACACCTGGACCAAGCAACTGTGACAAGTCTTGCCCTAGGCCGCTCTAAGGTCAGCCGCACACACAAAACTGGCGCAGACACTCACTTCTTAAATACATGTTTAAGCTCCAAAGACATTCTATCTCGTTCAAAGTCAGACAGAAAAGTGACGCTGCCAATTGATCTTGTCCAGTGTCTTCTCTGGAGTCTAGAGTTCATTGGCTAAGTGGCCTCCTATTGACCAATCCATCCATAACCATGCCGCGAGGACTGCCAGCTGGTCACTATTCTGTTCTATCAGTGTAGCAGATATCTTTTTTAATGGTGGCAACCTTACATGTTATCTTATAATCTACCTCACCATTTCACCTTCAATGCCTCTCCCATCTGCCAACCCTCCACCTACCTACTTCCCACTTACTTCAGTCAAAATATTGTAAATACAAGACTAGCTTCCACCCGCAATACACATGTCTGACCTAAACCTGATTTTTCCCCACAAATAATCTCAGGATTTTTACATCCTCCTTTATGGTCTCACAGCGGTCCCCAAGATTTCTCTGCTTTCTGTCCTGCTCAAGAAAGCATTATGTTTATTTCCTGTGGACAGAAATCTGACCATGGTCACACAGGTGTACAGCTCGTTAGTATCGGAGAGTAATCAGTGATTATAACGATCTAGAAAACTGAGAGGAATAGATACAGAAAGTATATTGGAAAATTTTATAACTTTTTATTGTTCAAACAATAACATTATTTACTGAAATGGGAATACCCCTTTAAAGGAAAAATCCATCATGATAAACAAGGGACACTTACTTATAGATCCAGGCACCATGACTGTGGTAATCTTTTTATGTTTATTATTCATGCATCTAAAATCAACTTTTAAAATTACGCTAATGAGCCTGAGGGCTCCTGGGGTGTTCTCACAGCTCATCAGTGCTGCAGATTCACAGGCTTTTGCACCCTTCCCCCTGCTCCCTCAGGGAAGTGCTCCTTGCACAGATTAAGGTACATCACGGAGGGGATCTGGTAATGCCTAGCATATTTTTAAAAGTAGATTTAAAATGTAGATTTTAGAAGGAAGGAGGACATGGATAACAAATATTCTACCATTACCACAGTCACAGTGATCTATGAGTATGTGACACTGATTTATCCATGCACGATTTTGATGGTAGATTTCCTATAAATCTGGGCATTGTGGAGTATATAGTCCATATTATAATCACATTTGCCAACATAAAGAAGCGAATGCAAGAGACTAATGCACATACAATACACACTAAGGCCCCAGAATGGAATATTTTTATGTTCTTTGATACATGACTATTCTGCCGGGTTCAGGACATTTCCCAACTCTGCCTGATTTGTTAGCAAGTATGATTATAAGCAGTCAAGGCTCCACATAATTAATTTATATTTTCTACATATTTGAAGTATTCGGTTCAGCCTGGTCTTTTGCCAAATCAATGATGTACTCCATTACAAGGTCTTCCTATACACAGTAAAAAACGACTTGCTCCAGGCATCTACTTGATTTACTTTTTTGTCTCTCCAAGGACTGATTTCCATAGATTGGAATAAGCTCTATAAATACACAGAAACCACATAACCCTATTCTTTCTACTGCTGTAACTTTATACTTTATATCTCATATATGGATAGAAAAAAAAAATACAACATGCGCAGTCAGAAAGGACAAATACACCTCTTGCCCTTCAATGTCTTTTTCAAGCTTTCATTAAAAATACATGTTTACTATATTGTTTCCAGTCCAGTGGGATAATAATACACTTGGATGCTATTTTGAATGCCAGTCATCCTTTACTGCCAAGAACTGGTAACATTCTCAAAGGCAAAAATTAATAACAGCTTCACATTCCTGAAATCTGGGAAAAGTAATAAAAATATATGTGGTGTCTATAAAAATATACCTTATAAACCCTATAGACATATGGGAGCCATCACCCATCAACTGGCAGATGAGGTGGAACCTAGTTCTTTTCTATTCCTTCTAAATGACTGAAACCAGGAGATTTACATCTACATATTTTGGCATGGGGACAATGTGCGGCTAAAAACATATTAAAAAACAACATTCTGCGACCTAAGGTGCTTCTCTTACTTTTAACAACGTGAACAGTCAGCAAACTCGCACCATCGTCACCATTCCAACGGGACAATGGAGTGTTAGCAAGTGCATCTATCACGTGGATCCAGTACGTGGATCAAATTTGTATAGTCAGTGCTATTACCTTCAGAATAAGAGGCCTATACATCATTAATTACTTTGTATCAGTCTGTGATGCTACTTATAATACCATTAGTGTCTTGAAGATATATATCCTAGAGATACGTTTTTATTTTGTAATGTATAACTTCGCCGCAGACTGTTTTGTGCTGCCCTTAGCAATCTCCTCATGTGACTTGTAACATTGTATCTTTAGCCTCTGAGCAGGAACCATTGGTTGGTTCGAAACGCGTCAGACCTTTTTTCTTGATATGGTGCCATTTCCATGTTTTTAAAGAGATAAAATAAATTGGAGGCTTTAAATATCTTTTTGCTACATGATTGCCTGGATACTGGAATATTCTGGAATACTTGGTGTATACTTGGGATGTTTTCATGTATTTTAGTACAGCCTACTTGTGCCAGCTTCCTTTTATAATACAGGCAGTCCCCGGGCTACATACAAGATATGGTCCGGAGGTTTGTTCTTAAGTTGAATTTGTATGTAAGTCGAAACTGTATATTTTATAATTGAAGTTCTAGACAAATTTTTTTCTTATGTCCCAGTGACAATTGGAGTTTCAAAATTTTTGCTGTAATTGGACCAAGGATTATCAATAAAGCCTCATAACAGACACCTCACAGGTGATCATTACAGTCTGGGACTATAGTTAAGCATCCAGAGAGCTGCACCAGAGGTCACAGTGGGCAGAGGGGTCCGTCTGTAACTATGGGTTGTCTGTAAGTCGGGTGTCTTTGAGTAGGGGACCGCCTGTACTGTACATATAAATGTGGTGTCTATGTGGTTGCCCTACTGTCCTATAGCTCGTCCTACTGCCTTTCTTGGTGGCAAATAATTGTGACAACCTTTACTTTTGGTGTAATTTTAAGGAAAGTAACTTTACATTTTATCATAATTGTAGAAGTTTGGATTGTGACCTTTTGTCCATTTTGTTTCTAATTTGGGAGCTCTCTGTATGGAGGTAATTGAACAATAGGGTAGAAAGGCTACAATTATAGCAGCGTTGTGGTCACCACTGTAACCAAGGGAGGAAGAGGTGTATATAACCACATTCACTCCACAGACAGCAGAAATATGACCAGGAGCTGGTCTACAGTAAATAGCCTAGTACACACAGCTCATTCCATATTAGTCAATGCTAGAGACTCATAAGACAAAATGGAGTTCATCTTGTATCATAAAGTGATTAAACTCATGTAACATGAAGAGAGAATGTAACATGAAGTTATAGGGTTAGTATAGGCATCTTTAGTAAATAGAGTTTGCAGTAAGGGAGTAAGGCCTCATGCACATGACTATATTTCAGGCTGTGCACTAACTGTAGAAATTTCGGTTAGCTCACGGTCCCCATTAACCTCTATTAGGCACATTGAGGCTGTCATATCTCACTGCACTGTGAATGCAAAGCGGCTGGGCATTGGCAGGGCGAGCGGAGCTCATGTCAGCACACACATCCCCTGGATATTGCACACAATAGTGAGCATGAGGCCACACACTAGAAAGAACCCTTAACATGGGTTACAAGATTGCATAATTTGGCTTAAACATGAATCAGGTAGGATATGAAATATCCTTCCTAGGATTTCCGCTTTTATTTTACACCCCTCCAGCTTAGTTAGGAAGTGTTCTCCTTACGGAGACTGCCAATTAAGACCACCATGTAGGCGTGTGGAGTCTTACAGCCATGGATGCTCCACTAGGGAGATTCTGGGAAAATGTGAAAAGTTTTCCAGGATGGGATAAGGAAAACCACTTTTAGCTATCTTGTAAGGCAGCTCCCTTGACATCAAACATGGCCTACAAGAGGCCTTATAACATGATGCGGGATTAAAACCAAACCAGTATATCTATTCCAGAAGGAACATACTCCCAACTATAGACAGCACTGTTTCAACCTGATTGGGTCTCCTCAGTACAGCATAGGGAATTGGTTTGTCTGAGTGAAGAAGAGATGAGTCACTTTTGCCTGAGATAAGTCACTTAGAAGTCTAGAAGAGGGAGCATCACTTCAAATGTCCATATCTTTAGCTCTAGTATGCTTTAGTACCTTGATCCATGCATCTAGTATCATATTAAGGATAAGAATTGACTATTTCCAGCCACATCAGTACAGCACTTGAGATACAGGCAGTTAAAGAAAAAGCCATGAAGAATCTACAGATATCTGCAGTGTATGTATTTACTGCTTGTATGTTTGATTCTTTGTTTTACTATGATGCAATAACCATCGGTCTAAGTGCTATAGGGGTGTCTGAAGTGAAGCCCCCCCTGCAGCCACTGAAAGTAAATCATAACGGGCAAAAAGTGACTCTTCTCTGCTCATTTGCATATGACTTTGGTTACTTCATAATATACTTGAGGATGCGGGTGGTTTATTGGTGTAAAAGTCCCTTTAAACGTTACATTGAAATTAACAGGCTATTAATGGTTAAAATGAAGTTATATTTCTCTGACAAATGTACATAATATTTATAGAACAATCATAATGATTGTTACATTGTTTGTGATGTGTAGGCACCCGGGGGGGGGGGGGGCTGTTTGTGGCTTGTTTTTGTTATAAAACAAAAAATATTCAACAAAAATATTCAACAAAAATGGCTTGGTTTTAAAAAAAGGAACAGAATAATTTAGAGCAAAGCACTAGTGTGAATCAATTATTATGTGGATTACAGGAATTATTTTAATAATCAATAACTCTAACTGAAGTGCATGACTGACTGTGAGTAAGCAGCCAGGATTGATTATTTTCTTTGCCGAAATACGGTAAATCTTCCCAGTCTACCCCCAGCACAGACTTTTAGCATACACTGCTTCTAGTGGTTTATACATTTTTTCTCTTTGTCTGTGTGATATTAAACAGTGACAAAATAACATTGTACTTAATTCTGTTCTGATTCAATTATCCTTTAAGAAGAAAATATGTTATGTGTGAGTTGGTCATCAGCTTTTATCCTACTAAACTAGCAGCACCTCAGGTAGGGTACGAAATACCCTTTCTAGAATTCCTACTTTTATTCCCTCATTCTATAAAAAAATTGCATATGAGTTTAAGAGGAGTAACTTTTGCCTGAGATGAGTCACACTGAGAGGTTGGGGGGGGGGGGGATGCCTCTTCAGATGTCCCGATCTTCGGTTTTATAGTACCTAGACCCTCCTGGTATCATATTGGAGATGCAGACAATTAAAGATATAGGCGGGAGTTGAGTCTTCTGCAGCTTCATCCTAACTATGTCTTAACCTGCTTGTAACTCGGATTCTGTAGCAAACTGAACCCCAAGCCTGATGCAGTATGGAATATGAGGTTCAGCTATTCAGCCCCTTACCCCCCCCCCAGTATATAGCCAGCCTGCCCATGCCCCCGTATATAGCCAGCTCATGCCTCCAATATATATCCTGCCAGCACACGCCGCCAAGTATATAGCCAGCCAGCATATGCCCCTCAGTATATAGCCGGCCCACTACTCCCAGAATATAGCTAGTGACTGCCCCCAGTATAACTTGCACAAAAAAACCTCATTAATCACCTTACCGACGCCCCCTGCAGGTCTTCTTCATCACTGCTGACGGTGGCCAGTCACTGGTGCGTGCGCCACCATCATGATGTCATAGTGTGGGTGGCGGCCAGCGTGCAAGGACCTGTGACCGTCCGACAACAGGGGACCTGCGGGGGCGGCGGAAAGGGGAGTATTATGTTTTATTTCTTTTGTAGACTCTGTTTTGTGCTGAAAGACTTGGTTTATACTCTGGTATATATTATTAGGCAAGGTTTACCTTAGGGTTAGGGCCTAACCCTTAAGCATAGTTGCTTACATAACTGGAGAATATGTAACTCGATAATTTAACCCTGTACATCGTTTAAGGGGACCTGTCAGAGGAAATTGACTCAATAAACTCAATACCAGTATTTTCTCTGGAAAAGTTCAGAAAATACACTTTTAAGTGAGATGTAAAAAGGTTGTATAAGTCAGGGACAACAGCTCAGTGCTGAAGTCAAGTTCTCCCGTCCTCAGTATGCTCCCTTCACTGTAATTTACAGCCCTGCTTCCAGGATCATAACTAACCAGCTCCCCTGAAGTCGGCTGCATGATGTCAATCAAAGACTATGGGGCAGATTTACTTACTCGGTCCTGTCGTGATCCCACGGTGCGTTGTCTGACGAGGATTCGGGTCTAGTGCGATTCACTAAGATCTCGCGTCCGAGTTCCTGCATGTGTTGCTTCTGCACCGAGGTATCAGTCCTGTCCTGGTATTCAAGTGACATCACTCGAATCAGCCGAGTCGCAGCATACAGGGGGTTTTTGCCACTGGCCGGGGCACCCGCCTGTTAGCTACAGCGACA
This sequence comes from Engystomops pustulosus, assembly GCA_019512145.1. NCBI lineage: Eukaryota > Metazoa > Chordata > Amphibia > Anura > Leptodactylidae > Engystomops > Engystomops pustulosus. The sequence continues at coordinate 83,036,470 of CM033641.1, forward strand.
CACTTCTACCCAAAAGAGCTTAACTATATTACCTGGTGGATATAGTAATCCAACAAAGGCATCGATAAATAAGAGACAATGGGGACCGTTTTTCCACTATAGGAAGAACAACTGGGATCGCCTTATCTTCTGAAACAGGTACTTTTTTTCACTTTTTTCATATCCTGTTTTTGAACTCTACACCTTTACATTATAGGGGCTCAGGTATTCTAGGTAATAGCATCAGATAGACATATATACTCCCAGTGGCACACTACATACAAACGTACAGTTTGTAATGTATAACTTCGCCGCAGACTGTTTGTGCTGCCCTTTTCGTATTGAAGCAATCTCCTCATGTGACTTGTAACATTGTATCTTTAGCCTCTGAGCAGGAACCATTTGTTGGTTCGAAACGCGCCAGACCTTTTTTCTTGATATGGTGCCATTTCCATGTTTTTAAAGAGATTAAATAAATTGGAGGCTTTAAATATCTTTTTGCTACATGATTGCCTGGATACTGGAATATTCTGGAATACTTTTATAATACTGTACATATAAATGTTGTGTCTATGTGGTTGCCCTACTGTCCTATAGCTCGTCCTATTGCCTTTCTTGATGGCAAATAATTGTGACAACCTTTACTTTTGGTGTTATTTTTTCCATATACTGGTAATGGTTTATTGGGCCAATTTCTTCTGACAGGTTCCCTTTAAATCACTTGAAACTTTCACAACTACTGCTTATTTAACTGCTGTCTATGCAAGTGCAGTGGAAAAGCTGATTTACACATATTGCTTAGTGTTGGAACTAAGGGCGAATAAATAGGTCACAGAATGAAGAATAATGTATATAAATTGTTTGTAAATATAAATATTATGTACAAATATATAAAATATAAATTACTATATTATTCAACCTACTTACCTTTGAAGGCTGCCCAGTGCAATGCGGTGTCTCCTTCCAAGTCACATAAAATTACTTTGGCACCTTTCCCAATAAGATAACAACATAGGGCTGTGTGTCCATATTGGGCTGCGGTGATTAATGGGGTACAACCTTTTTGATCTTCAACATCTATAGAAACTCCTGCTTTTATAAGTAGGTCAACAATAGAGATGTAACCATTGACTGCAGCCCAATGAATGGGACGCTGCCCAGTCTCAGACTGACTGGGCAGGTCCACAGGTCCTTTACAGTCTACGAAGAGCCCAATAAGCTCCACAGATCCTGCCAGTGCTGCCCAGTGAACTGGTGTGTGTCCTTTTTCATCATAATTTCCCAGAACTGTAGGGCCTTCTACATCGATGATTTGCTGGCATTTCTTGAAGTCACTGTCAAAGAATGGTAGAATGTATGAACTTACTTTTAGTCAGAAAAAAGTTAAAGGTTTTACAAATATATATATATATTTTTCTTCTTTTTTTTTAAATGACGTGGTTGATGCAATATTTTTCTTTAAAAAACAGGAAATCCTGTTTATTATAATTGTGACATATTTATTATTAGAGTGACATGTAAAAACTGACACAACCCCAAGGTTCGACTGGTGCAACTTTAAACTTGTATCCATAAGTACATATTTTTGGCTGGGCTCTTCTCATTGACTTCCCATAATCATTTAAACCTAAATATGCCATACATTATTTCTTTATTTGAAAGCCAACGGAGTCAGCAAAACGCCTTTATGTATAAATTATAAGGACATTTACGGAAGCCCGGCTTACAGACGACCCCTAGTTACAAACAGACCTCTCTTCCCACTGTTACCTTTGCTGATGATCTCTGAGTGTTTTACTCTAGTCCCAGGTTGCAATGATCAGCTGTAAGGTGTCTGAAATGTTTTACTGATAATCTTATGTCTTTCCTGCCTCTCGCTCATTCACCCTCTTTGCCTGTCTTTCACTCACTCTCCCTGGCTGTCTCTATGTCACTCACTCTCCCTGTCTGTCTCTCTCTCACTCACTCTCCCTTCCTGCCTCTCTATCTCTATCCATATCCATCTTACCTCACACATTAACTGTCTTATATTCATTGCCGATAGTAGCCATTAAAAACTCAGAGCATATATAAATGACCTGTGGCAAAACAGCAACCAATCACGGCTCAGTTTCTAACTGCCACAGCAGCAGCAGACAATGGCTCCTTAATATGGTGATTAATAAGTGGATTTTTGAAAGTGCAGGGTGAAAATTTCAATTCAAAACCTAGTCTATGACATTCCCTGAGTCACAAAGAGCGGCTGTGCAAAATTTGTTGATTGTAAACGTGGCGGTGCAGATTTCTTCAGTGGATATACACATACATTCAGCTTTCTATATTAGATAATTTAGCAATCTACAGCAATTATTTTTAATCTAATTCAATTACAAATCTGCATAAAATACACCATTTACATACAAACAGATAAATATATGGGGTTCCATTTTACCAATAGCCAAGAGCATGCGTCATTGACAGCACAGTGGAATCTAATGTAATTTAATGTGCAAATGCGGAAAAATTGTAACTAAGTTTGACTAATGTATCGTTAGTGCTAGGCTGCATTCACACATATGTATTCCCTTGCAGGCATACGTTCACCGCATGGCGCCGTAACACGGGGAAGGATAGGACATTTCCTATCTCTTGCCTGTGTACGGAGTATCACTCCGTGCGGCCATTGCCGTCTATGAAAGACGTACATACAGCCACAAGTTTGCGCCAATATATAAGCCCCCTGACACTCGTGTGAATGCAGCCTATAATGCACAGCATATAACTGATGAAGCTAATAACAAATTGATATAAGTAACCATCTGGCAGTCAGCTAGATATTATTTTCTAAAAGTATAATAAGGGTTAAATCGTTTTAGGAAGGACTTAGGAGAATGTCAGGATATTGTAATGACAGGTTTGTTAGGGGATTTCATAATAAATAACAGCATAAAGTTCTAATATATATTACATGGTAACTGTATTCCATATTGCGAGTCATTGGATGCAGGTATGAGGTTACTCCTATGGTGAATGTACTATATTTCTATCCCCGGAAAGGCTTTTAATGCTTCTACTCCAGGTAATTAGCAATTTAGAAATTTTCTGCTGTTATTGTAATGGTGTAAGTGGGTCTCAGCGCCTACTTCTAAAATCCATTAGTCCCTTATGGTTCCACCTTTAGACACACTGTACATATGTGCATAGAGGTCATTAAGCTACTTACCCACTGATGTATTACTGTACAGTCACAGCTAGAGAGGTTACATGCACGTGGAGACTTGTTCTAGAGCTCTATGTTATGATGTCCCTCTATTATTTCTCCTGGAACTGTATGAATACATTGAGGATTGGATATTTCCAGACAGAATGTTCTGCCGTACAGTCAGCCTGTCAGTGTCAAGCTGTTCCAGAACTCTCCACTTGGATAAGGAAAATGCACCAACTAATTGTTAATGTCTTTATACATTTCCAGGGGTTATAGCACAATGGATAATATACATTTATTTATTAAACATATCAAAGCTGTGGATGAGTAAACTTTGAGTTCTCAAAAACTACTTTAAAAGGTATGGGTTAGAGCATCACAAATTAAAGGACATCTACCACCAGGATGAAAGATTGTAAACCCCTCTGGCTAGATCTGCTCTTCTTTTAGCTTCTTATGTCCTGTTTTTTTTAAAAGCCTTTTAAAATTATGCAAATGAACCTGAGGGGCTCCAAGCTCCATAGATGTTATGTTATTTTTTTCTTAAAAACAAGGGCATAGGAAGTTTAAAGAAGAGCGGATCCTGTCAGAGGAGGCACACACCAGTATGTCAGTGTGCTTGGTTTAAAGTCATTCATCCTGGTGGTAGATGTCCTTTAAATATAAGAACCTCTACATTATTTGTTTTTGCTGGTTTACCCCAAGTTTTGCTACTTTTGCCTACCCACTCCTTCACCTCGACTTACGCCAGATTTTTAACATTAATCCAGATGTTTGTAGTCAGATTTATGATGTGTGACTTTTCAAAGTTACAAATGAAAACAAATCTACTCCAGTCACCCCCTGTCATGGGAAATACCAAGGAACTAATTGTGCCAATTCTTTTGACTTTAGTGTGACTTTACAACAAACAAGCCACAAATTCACTGCAGACATACTCATATGCCACATTTATCAAGCAGTTAAAGCCACTACGATATATCTGCCATGTAACAGAGCTCCTAAGACAGTCTAAAACTGGAGCAAAAAGCCAACCTAATAATACCTCCACCCCAGTGCTAAGGAGGACACATGAGGAGTGTGCCTTGAGACCTGTTAGGCCTTTATAAGCCACCCTCTCTGATGGCTGCTCATTGACGTGCAGTCAGTCTGGTATATGGTTCTTGAGCAATAGTTGCTTTGGTTGTCTCCATAGCTGCTATAGATTTCAATGGAGAGGGACACATGCAAACATGATCAACTTCATGTGGTAGCTATAGGAGATGTGGCCTTGGGGTGGTACTGTCACATGTCCTACTACCCTGCGGAAATATACCTAGTGGAATCCTCGACAGAATTCTGTGATTTCTTGCACTGATTTGAAATATTTGTTGTATGGCAGATTCCAGCCATAGGTTAGTTCCATTCCATAGGGTAAATCCGCATGTAGCTACCTGTCATGGAATTTGTGCGGAATCAAGAAAACACTTGTAATCCACTGCGTAAAATTCTGCCTCATGATTGTCAGCATGGCATGGATTTACCACAGTTTTCATATGGATTCTAGAAAAGTGAAGTATGGATGATCCTAACAAGGTGTGAACACACTAAGGCCTTTTCCAAACAGTCAGCATTTTGCAGGAGCATTTATAAGCCAAAACCGGGGCGAGTTTTCCATTATACCTTTTCTCTTTATAAGTTCCAATGCTGGTTTTGGCTTCAAACACTGATGCTGACTGTGTGAAAATGGAAAAAAGTAAAAAAAAAAAAAACAACAAAACCATAGCACATGAGGTATGCTGTGTGCCCTAAAAATCAAGCCCCTTTCTGCCCCAATTGTAGGCATACAGATGTACATCCAGGTCTAATAGACTGCAATAAAACCTTACAGCTCCATTGTGGTGAGACAATCCATAGAGGGGAAAACCTCAGACTGTCCTGTACATAGCTCCAACCTGTCAAATAGCAAAGAGGTGAGACTGCAAAAGGTCACTGGGGTCTCCAGATCAAAAGGTCACCTAGAAATGAATCATTTTTATAATAAACTCCTTCTTAACATTCGCGTTTTCCCGACGTGTTACCCAAATATTTCCGATTTGCGCCGATTTTCCCAGAATTGCCCCGGGATTTTGGCGCACGCGATCGGGTTATGGCGCATCGGCGCTGGCAGGCACGCAACGGAAATCAGGGGGCCTGGCCGAACAAAAACCTGATGGATTCGGAAAAACCGCTGTATTTAAAAAAAATAAATTAGTCGCACGGGCCATACTCACATGCACCATGATGAAGACGATGAACTGGTGGACATCGGGCGCAGGACCTTCATGAATCGCCGGAAGACCCAAACGCTCGTCGGAGAAGCCGCCGCTGGAACACGAATGGACCGGGTAAGTAAATGTGCCCCAATATATGGGACAGGACTTCACCAAGGAAGTCCCCTCAATTATATCATAAATCAGAAGTAACTCATACATAGACTTGGTTAAAGCGGTTGGTTATCCTTCATAACATACTAGAATACCCAGGAATTCTATTACCATACACATACTATTTTGAGTTCTGTTTTTCATTGTCCATTTGCATTAGTTTCAGACTAAGGGTGAAGACACTTGCGGCGTTTTTAGGTCGTTTTTGGTCCGTTTTTAGTTAGTGCGTTTTCAGATAGTTAAAAACATATGCGTTTTGTAATTTTTAATTGCGCAAATTTGGAAAACCGGACAAAAACGCATGCGTTTTTTAACACGTGTTTTTAACAATCTGAAAACGCACTAACTAAAAACGGCCTAAAAACGCCACATGTGTCTTCATCCTAAGGCTACATTCACACTAGCACGGCGGGCAACGGCAGCGCACAGGGAGAGGAGGAGGTGGTGAGCGCTGCTCACCCCCGCCCCTCTCCATAGGAACATATGGCGCACGGCGCCGTACTACAGAGAAAGATAGGACATGTCCTATCTTTTTCCGGGGTTTTGCTGCACCGTACCGCTCCCGTTGGGCGCCGTGCACCCATTGCCGTCTATGGGGTACGTATATTGGCCGTATATACGTCCCCCATATGGCAATGTGAATGTAGCCTAAGGGTGGTGTCCAGAGGTCGCACTAACATATTTCTAGAAGGGTAATAATAGTCATCTTACTATTTTTGAGGAGTATTTTTAGCCGGGAAGGAGTATGAAATTTTCAGTAATACAAGTATATAACTCATGGCTGTATATAATGTTGATAGACGCTATTTATATAAGAAAATCATGTGTCAGTATCTTCTGTGTTTAAATAGCAAATTGAGGCAGTTATAGTGATGTTACATCATGCATTGCCCAGACTGGAGCTGACGCCACCAACCCCCCAACCACACTGCGGCCGCCAAATCCTCCCACCACCACACTGCGGCCGCCAAATCCTCCCACCACCACACTGATGTTTACCATCCATTTGGCTACTTTGAACCTGTTTATCTTCATTTCAAGAAGTGTGGGCAATTGTGAAACAGATTAAAACTAGACAAACGCATGGTAAGCTTACAAAAACACATCGGTTTAAAAATGGTCCAAAAACACAATGGGGGACATTTACTTAAAGTGTCGGTGTCTGCATTGGCTTTGTTACCGACCTGCTCTCGGTTTAAGAGCCACCACACAGAGATGTATCGAGGACATGGTCTACAAATGTCTCATTCCATGTGTCATCCACTCCTGACCAATCGACGATGCCAGAAGCTTCTTTCCTAGGCCAAGGAGAAAAGTACTGGACTATTGCTCAGTGGTCCATGGTGTTATTTTCAGATGAAAGTAAATTTTGCATTTAATTTGGTAATCAAGGTCCCAGAGTCTGGAGGAAGAGGGTGAGAGGAACAATCTAAGCTTTTTGAAGCTTCCACAATCAGCACTAGTTTCAGGCAAAGAGAACTTTTAGAAATAAAAAAAAATGTTTACTAATACGTGAAATTACAATGTGAGTAATTACATAATTGATATATGGCTAAGGGGGCTTAAAAACAAAAAAAACACTTATACTCACCTCCTCTGGCGCTCTGGTTCTGCCTTCGCTGCGCCAGCTGATGCCGAGTCTCTGTTTGTATACCGAGGCTGGCTATACGATCCGGCTGCAACAGGAGTTCAGGTGCATGGCAGTGGTCTGGCTGGCATCACTGGCCTGTTTAAAGAAACAGATACAATCATTGATGGGCAGCACCATGGGAAACCGGTAGCCAGGGCCGATTCTGGCCTTTCTGCTGCCTGAGGCGAAAATGGAAATGGCGCCCCCCTCCCATGCAACGGACCCCTGATCCCTGCTACATTCCGATCACCAAAATTATTGACACAGATCAGTGGCATCTAGTACCCCCTCATAGATAGTATATACAGGCAGGTTCCCCACATAGATAGTATATACAGGCAGGATCACCACCATATATAGTATATACAGGCAGGTGCCCCTCATAGATAGTATATACAGGGCAGGAGCTCCGCATAGATAGTATAACAGGCGGCGCCCCGCATAGATAATTTTTAGTTTTATAACAGGCAGGCGCCCCTATAGATAGGTATATACAGGCAGGTGCCCCTCATAGATAGTATATACAGGCAAGTCCCCTTCATAGATGTATTACAGGCAGGCGCCCCTCATAGATAGTATATACAGGCAGGCGCCCCGCATAGATAGTATATACAGGCAGGATCACCACCACATATAGTATATACAGGCAAGATCCCCCATAGATAGTATATACAGGCAAGGCCCCCATAGATAGTATATACAGGCAAGGCCCCCATAGATAGTATACATAGGCAGGATCCCCACCATAGACAGTATTTACATGCAGGACACACATTTTATATAGTACATGTACATTATAAACACATTATATACATAGACATACAGTATATACACACCCTATATACAAACATACATACAGTATATACACAAATTCTATATAGTACATGTACATTATAAACACATTATATACAGACATACAGTATATACACACCCTATATACAAACATACATACAGTATTTTATAGGTAGATTCGTGGTGGTAGGTGCCCTTTAACTAACTGAGCTATAAGCCCAGTGATACTCATCAGAGGATTTCTGGTAACTAAGAAGTGTTATCTGCCACTGTTACACTGTGACTTAAAGAACTGATAGAGAGGGATCTTCTCAGAGGTTAATATTGTAATTATTGAGACTATTATTATTATTATTATAAATTTTATTATTTTTATTATTATGGAGACAATTATTAATAATAGTAAAAATAATAATAATCATCTCAATAATAATAATAATAATAATAATAGTCGCAATAATTACAATAATCTCTGAGAAGATCCCTCCCTATATACCAAGGCATTAAATCTGTGTCACAGTGTAACAGTAGTCATAGTTCTTAGTTACCAAAATTCTAATCCTAGATAATCACAGAGGTTATAGCTCAGTTGGTTGGGGGACAGTGTCATTATTGTACATGGACACTGCAGGTTCTAGGTTCAAATCCCAATGAGGATATATATATATATTTTTAATGAGATGATTTTTATTATTATAATATTGGGGCTAAAATTTGGGGCATGGCCAGGGAGTGATTGGGGGTGTGGCTTAGGGGGATCGCCCTCAGGGGGATTTTGTCCCTCTTTCCCTTTCACAAATGTTGGGAGGTATGCTGGTTGCCGTGTGCCTGTGGGACAGAGGACAGGTGGATATGCCACGCAGCCGGAACCAGCCTGTGCCGGGGTGCCATGCCCCTGTAAACAAACAGGTGCATGGCACCTAGGGGTGGTGGAGTGGGAGACCGGGAGTTCCGGAGGAGGTAAGAACAGCTTTCGTTTTTTTAACAGCCCCCCCAGCCCACCTCTAGTGTTTTTATCAAAGTCAGACACTGGACGTCTCCACTAATATCTTAGTTTAGAGGGAGCAGGTTGGAGTGGAATATGAAAGATTAAGTTATTTCTTCTCAAGTTGGGGGATCAGAATATCGCTACAATGCAGGGATACATGCCCTTGCGGCATTCACAGGTGCTGAAGGAGAGACTGCTTATACCCACCAGGGTAGATATCATGCTAGTTTAGGAGTACTTAGGCCAGATCGCCCTTCAGTGATCTGTCTGTCAGCTTTCTAATTTTCTGCAGCACTGTCAGTAGGGTATGAGCATGATACAGTCCTAAAAGATCTCTCTTTGTACCGCAAAGAATGCTTTAAAGGGTTTTTTTCCACAAAAGAAAATTCTCACATCTCAATCCCCTGGTGATGATTACACAATAAAGATCATTTTAAGCCCTTACTTTATAATGTAGTGCAGGCACATTGTGGCACATTTACTTACCCGTCCCGTTGACGCCGCAGATCCAGAATGTACGACGAGGATTCGGGTCTGCCGCGATTCACTAAGATCGTGCGTCCAATTTCCAGCATGTGGCGCTTCCCCCGCTGAGGTCCGATGGAGTTCAACTTCTTCTTCTCGGTGCATGTAAGTGCTGATCTTGAGACACAATGGGGCAGATTTATCAAGCTGTCTGAAAGTCAGAATATTCCTGGTTGCTCATGGCAAACAATCACAGCTCAGCTTTCATTTTACCAGTGCTAAAGGGGAGCTGTGATTGGTTGCCATGGGCAACTAGAAATATTCTGACTTTCAGGCAGCTTGATAAATCTGCCCCAATGTGTCAGTGTGAGCTTGGTGCTGTACTGCAGGGGCATGGCTACAGGCACAGAGCAGAGCGGGACAGAAATCTCAGCAGCATGAAGTCACACAGAAATCCAAGATGGCGGCCCCCGACTCTAAGTCAGTAGTCACAGGGTCTTGTCTGGGGCAACTGAAATTGTGTACAGCAGGACTGATAGAGACAGGTTGGAATTATATCTGAGAAATGCTGCCTTTTTATTTAGAACAGTGAATTAGAGAATGTGTTATTTTGTTATCCTGAGTACATACAAGAAACTTGTCTTCGTGGGAATACTCCTTAAAAGAGTTATCACAAAAACATATCTAAGACGGTATTGCTGAGAAGTACATGTCCCACATAAAATAATGCTTTAACAGGCTCCATGGACAAAAAAATTTAAATCCACCGTGTCTGACTAGGGTCACTCCAGTCTGCGACTTCCCAAAATAGAAGCTCCACCTTGTGACACTGGACTCCTGGCATTGTTCTGTTGCCAACTGTGAATGGGCTACTATGTACTGGCTTCCTATAACGAAGGCTTGACAGTTATTACAATCCAGGGAACTATTTACTGTTTCTGGACAGTGATTTGTGCTTCTATCACTGAATTGCAACAAAAAGGAATTCCTTTTTACATTTGTGTAGACTAATACACTGCACTACTTATATATTGCAATGTATTCCTATAGTTTGCCTTTGCATAAGCCAAGGTTGACACCAGCACTGCTAGCATCCCTAGGATGGCCCCACTTCCAGTGCCTATTACTATCTTGTGATATTGTGAGTGTGGGAGCCACTGCTTTGTCCATGATATAAATGTATGCCACAATGTGCTAACTATGCACATAGATAACTATTTCAAAGAGTATAGTTACGTTATGCATTATTAAGGAGTTAAGTAACATTCTCTGTCAATACGCTCACACATGTATAATAATGCTAATATTTTAACCAGTCATTACAGAAGTTTCATATACACGATATTCATTTTATATTGTATTTTTTACTTGATGGTGGGAAATAGAAAATGTATTTAAAATGTCCTTGATAAAACAATTTTTATTTTAAAAGATGGCCTCCCTAAAACATAGCACTCACACTTAGAGCAAAAATCTAATTTCACTAGTATCCAAGCCAAACAAACCAATGAACCTATTTGGTTACTTAACATGATCCAAAAGAACACTAGAAAACAGTTTCCAACTGTCCTCCCCAGCTTTCCCCAGCCGTCACTCTTCAACATTCCTGTCCAGGGGAAAGTTGCAACTAGCAGCAACACTGTTGATACTTCTTGGATACTAAGGGAGGGGAGGGTGTCACAAAAAACCTGCTGCGTAAAATGGCTTGAAAGATGTGGACTTAAGGAAAATGTATGTGGCTTCATGGGGAAAGGTGTATCCATTATGCAAATGACACAAAATTGCTTAAAGAGGACCTGTCACCTAAAATTTACTAAAGTAAGCAGCTCCTAGTGCTTAAACAAACGCTAACAAACGGAAACCTCAGGAAACGCTATCTAATACTGGGGCGGGGTACAATGTAATCATCGGACCGCTCGCAAAGCGTTCCGATGTATTCATGAGGGGGCGGTTTGGGGCATGGTTAGGATCACCGCCGGCCTATGGAGCAAGCGGGGCAGTCTGGGGAAGAGGCAGCGCCTCGGACCACCCCCTCTCCTCATGGAGAGGGCTTAGTAGTCTTCATACAGCCTGGGTGTTTGCTGCATATTTCCCCTCTGTGCTGCAGATTCACATGCTGTAAGAGTCTGCAAATAAAACTTCTCCCTTTCCACTGTGTGAGATTACAGCAGGTAGAGGGAGTTCTGTGGGAGCAGAGGAGGAGGGGGAGGCAGTGAAACAGCCTGTGAAGCCAGAGCACGGATTGTTAACACCCCTCAGATCCCGTCTGGCCAATTAGCATAATTTTAAAAGGTGATTTTAGAAGGAAGAAGACAATGGATAATAAATCACCACAGTCACAGTGCCGGGATCCATGAGGGAACATTCACATGACCGCGAGGGTCGTAGCCCGTTGAAGTTTATTACTCCACCTATCCCCCCCCGCCCTATAAACAGATTAATGCCTGGTACATGAATTGTGATATATAAACTACAGAGCCTAGTAGTAGAGCCTTACTTATTGTCTTTGAAATGAGTCCTTTTGCACATTTTAAATTTCCTACTTGTTTATATTTATAAATATTGTTTTGTACATTTTTAAGATCTGTTTATAAAACTATAAGCATCTTTGCGTTTTAGATTTTAGAATAGAAGAAATCTCGCTTTCTGTGTACTCTCACTCTAACTCCTTATGGAATTAGCGAGTAAGTAGAACTAAATAACTGTCTGGTTACTTGAAATAAATCAAACACTGCATGGCAGTGGTTATAACAGGCGCTCACTGGTGGCAGTGCTGCTCAGTTGCCCTCTATATATGTTATTTTGTGGCGCGTTTTTCACAATATCCTCCCAAAAGATATTGGGCAACATTTACTTTACGCGGTTCTGTCGCAATCCCAACCTGCGGTCCTACGTAGATGAAGTCCGCAAATGATCCACCATGATCGAGCTGCGTAGCCGATATCTTGCATTGTCGCTTCAACCGGCTGAGGTCCACTGGAGTTTCACCTTCTTCTTCCTGTGTATCTAAGTGCATTGTCTTGCGACACAATTTAAATGTTAAATCCCAGCTCAGTTCCGAATCCGTCGGATCGCCCCGATGGCCCGCGCCCCCGCCGATTTATTTTGCGTGAAAGCCGGTGCCTGATGCACCAAAATCCGATCGCTGCGCCACAATCCCCTTTTAAATGCGGCGCAAAATGGAATTCGTCGGAAATATGCGACATTTGTGTGGTCCACGCACCGTTAGTAAATGAGCTTCACTCTATTTAAAATTTTAAATTGTATTTAATAATATCCATTGGGGCAATTATGCATGCACGACTCTTGTGCAACTCCTGGTTTCGGAGATTGCCTTTGTCCCTACTAAGCAGGGCACTGGCGTTCTAATTTACCCTGGATCACAGCAAGTGCACAAACACACAGACACTGCTTCTGGGTTCCGGAACTAGCTAGTGATCTTTTGCCGCATGCGCCGTTGTCCTTTGGATGTTCGTAAACACAGCTACTCAGCATTGCATGTAAGTTTTTTTTTTCAGTATAGTAATATGTGCATATAATTAGCCTGTAATTTTATTGTTTGCAAGAATAATTGTTTTTAGGTCTCCCACAATGCTTTTTAACTGTGGTTATCGGTGTATAAATACCTTCCTCTAGCATAGTGCAGGCTTCTCTTTATTGTCCTTATATCTGATGAAGAGTTTTTACCTGAAATTCGTTTGATTTCTAGTCAGTTTATTTTGGTGATTAATTAATTTTATAGTTTTTATAGGCATGATCAACCAGGAAGGTGAGTCAGTTATATCGTGATTAGACACTTTTGCTTACTTTAGCAATTTTTACACTCAATTTTTAAGCTGTATTAGCTCATATCACGTGCCCTAGGTGGTCATTGGCAAAAGCCCATGGTGGTGACTGGACTCTTGTAAGCGTACATTATGATCCTCTAGTTCTGTGGAGCTGACAATTGTGGTTAGATTATCACGGTAGCAGGTTTCTGACACTTTTTATTACCTTCTGAACATTGTACTAGTACACAGACCTGTCAGCTCTGTCTATCATTACGCTGTTTGTCCCACCCTAAAATAAGACATACCCGAAAATAAGACCTATTACAATTAATTTGCAGCTATAGAAATCTAAGTCCTCCCTGAAGTAACACTTATGCATCAAGACTGTCAGAGTTTGTGTATGGTTGAAGTTATTGCATTTGATAACAATCACTGCCGTACTAGCTAGCCCAACAAGAAGGGGTCATTGAAAGAAATGTAACATGAGAGATTGGGGGGCATTGATTCAATTAGAAATGAGTCCACAATGAATGTCAGCATGAAATTCAGAGTATGATGATGTTTAGAGTTTGTTGAGAGTAGTTTTTTTTGTTCCATGAAAAATAAAACATCCCCGAAAATAAGACGCTAGTGCCTCTTTATAGGAGCCATAAACTATAAAGACCACTCTCTTATTTTCGGGAAACACGTATCTTCTGTTCTCAAGCAAATTGATGAAATCCTCCCCCTTCCCCACAGATAAGAAGCTATCTGCCTGTACCTCTATCTGTACGTCCTCTGTACCTCTGATCTCTCCTGCATGACTGTGTTGTTTGCTGGCAGGGAGTGAGTTGATAGTGTGCCGTGAGCTCTGCCTGTAATGGTCAGGGGGAAAGGGCTACTCAGGCAGAGTGAAATCTCAGGCTCCACCCTTCACGTCACACAGATACAAGATGTGCTTCCCCACCCCTAAGTCGCAAGTTACAGGGTCATGTCTGACTGATAGAGACAGGTTGATTTAGATCTGTGAAATGCTTTTGATTTGTTATTAACCATTGAATTAGAGAGATGTGTTATTTTGTTATCCTGAGTATATTTAAGAAACTTTGTCTTCCATGGGTAATAACCTTTAAAATGTCACTTCAGTTATGCTCGACCGATAGCATTATCTACTCATTCAATCACACTTGTTGAATTCAATTTCTTCAACAACGTTTTATTGGAGGTTCCAGGTCTAGCAGTGTCCGCTAATAAATACTTATTTAACCATAGCAACAAACTCTTGTTAATAATACAGTAGTTCATAGCTCTCCGCTATGTATTATTATGCACATCAGAGTTTCAAAACATTTATAGGTGTAAGAAGCCTGTAAAATAAGATATTTGTTAATTTGGAGCATTAGGATGGTCACTCTTGGTAGCAGAAATCTAAATGCTACGTTTTCAATCCAAAACATCCTAAACAGGCCAAGTGACATTAACATAGTAGCTCTTTCTTTGATATCACATTCACAATTCTTGCATCCATTATGTTATTCTTGTGGAGTTTTTGGAGAGTTGTGCTGATCTTCTTGGGGCATGCTGCAGTAATAATATCTCCAGAGGCAGGCTTGTTTTGATGTGAACCTTCGTGCCTACATCTACCCTGCCTAGATCTTTTGCTGGATGATACTCAAGTTTTTTTTTTTTTTTAATATCATCTTTATTAGGTTTCAACAATGTTTTTTTAAAAACCAATTCTGCAGCATCCGCATGCCCGGGTTACGCAGGGTCATACCATTTCATCAACTTTGCATGTACTATAGAAAGCCTCTTACAAAAATACAACTTTTTTCAATTATCAATTTGTCTTACATACATTTCCCGCAATCACCCCGTGCCCTCCTCTCCCGTATAGATGCAACCTGGCTTTTCCAGCGTTCCCTATCTATCTTATTTCTTATTATGTCCCACCATAGAGTAATGTCTATTTCCTCTCTCTTGAGAAATCGCTAGCCTAATTATAGTCCCACACTGCTCTCATACTCTAAAAGTTCTTTATAGGTTTGAGTGCGGGAACAATTGGTGTCCACGATCATAATTCTCTCCTTATTGCCCAAGCAGTCAATGAACACAGATGTATCTTTGGGCAGCATGGATGGTGCCTTGGTGTCCTGCATAATATGATTTTGTTCCGATTCTTCACGATTCTTTTTTTGTACATGTGAAGAAAGTGGTCGTCAGTAAGTTTGCCAAGGTCATTTTCACACCTTTCAGGATCCTAAAGGGGCGTTCCAGCTCTTCTCCCCATTATCTGGACGCAAAACATGACTCCTTGCTGAAGTTGTCACAGCTGTGTTGGGACAGTGTGGGCCAGCTCCGCACTATGCCAGCGTACAATTCAGGCTTGCACTACACTATCAGTAACGTGACTGTGTGAAAATTGCACCAAAATTACAGTATGTAACCGAAAAGATCATCTCACCTAACAGGTGCGTCTCTCCAAGTCCGATGCTTGGTCGGGATGCAAGACCGCCTTCTGCAATCACGCCGCACCTCAGCAGCTGCCACGCCAGACTAGTAGTATGGGGACAGGGAATAATTATGACTGGTGTTTTTGCACTACTTACCTATAGATGAGTCAAATAGTACAAACCCACTGTTAACCACTAAATATCTTCTTTATGGCACCAATCAGACCTCACCTCTTTCTGCTCTGATGGAAAGTGGGTTAACTCTTGTAGCTGAGGTTCAAATGACATACAATTTCATGTGTTTTGTAGCATTTTTAAAAATAACCTACCACCCCTAAAAGTCCGTCTCCATAAAGCACTGTAAAAACGCTTGGTTGCTGTGATCTTAAATCAGTAGACTGCATTGTTAAAATCCTATTTATGTAACATCTTCAGTACAGTTGAAGTTCTAAAAATCGAGACTCGTCTATCAAAGTGAGGCTACATAGATGAAATATGAAATGAGTGCTGGTTTCCTGATTCGCATCATGTCATAGCTAATTGGAACCAACGAGAATTAAGGCAGTTTTAAAGTCTCTAGGTCGTAAAGTTAAATAAACCTTAACAAGATAAGAATCACTTCCACGATGCCTGTCAAATGACCACGAATTCCCAATTCCCTCTATGAGAGCAATGCGTCTTCACTGACCGACCACACCGTTATCCCTACATCATTTACTGGCCCTTTGATGCTTTATTTAAATATTTAAAATTTAGTAAATTAGCCTACAACACATTTTGACATAATTTTTAAGCCACTTAGCTAATGAATACAAATACAGAAACAATTATAGCATAGAAAAGTATAAATTATATAAATGTTCCTATACAGTGTCCCCGCGGTTACTATACAGATAGGTAATATATTTATTATGATTATTATTATTAGTTGAATTTGTTTTAATCGGAC
The DNA here is from genome assembly GCA_019512145.1 of Engystomops pustulosus. Taxonomy (NCBI): domain Eukaryota; kingdom Metazoa; phylum Chordata; class Amphibia; order Anura; family Leptodactylidae; genus Engystomops; species Engystomops pustulosus. Next base: position 83,053,064 of record CM033641.1, read on the forward strand.
TGTATATTTTCTAAATGTGCTCCAAACAAATATTTTTTTGACAATTAGATTTTAAAAATGTTGCATGTGTCATAAGAACCAGGATATAACAATAAGGCTTAATATCAGACAACTTTTAACAATTATAGGCTGTTTATTATAACCGAAGGCTAAATGCTAACAAATTACTAACATACACTATACACAGTACATAAAGTACAACAACATCCAAAGATCCGTTTGTAATCTAGGGTGCGTTTTTAAGTTGGTTTTTCTTAAGTAGGAGACCGCCTAAATATCTTAACTCCAAACCAGTCTTAAAAACTGAATCCAAATAATTCTTCTATTATTACACAGTAATACAAATAATATTAACCTGTGTCCTACCAATTTACATAACCATAGGTAGCGCTTATTATCGTGGGAAAAATGTTTTTCTTGTGTGAGCACCATTTACTATTTTGTGCTTTCAGCTATTATCTACTGGAGATCTGGAAAAATGAGGTGTAATGACTAGCTTACATGTTGGAAACAAATTGTACACAGTGGTCAACATGGAGTATTTTGGTTTTCTGTTTATTTGACATATTACTTTTTATGCATCAGCACTTTTTTGGATCGGTGGGTTAATAACAGTGGGTTTGTATTTTAAATGTTATATTTATAAATGCTTGTGGAGTAGAACTTATTTTATGCTTTTTTAAAGTTTGTCTTTTAGGTTTCGCCTGGGTATTGTGAACAATAGAGGGGTTATGATCGCTTAAGCAATACACTGCAGATATATTGCAAAGCAGAGCACTACTTCCAAAAAGTATTTGGTCATTGTCATCTATATTGAAGAATCTCACCGCCCAAGTCCCACTTAAGGACTCTAGCAGCATTGTTTGACAATATAGTCGCAACATTGTTGATATCATCATGAGAGTTCTAAGCAACTATCATTACCTTTTTTCTATGATGTACGTAGCACAGCAGACTGTGAAAAATGCATACATATTCGCAGGATTGCAGCTAAACTATGTGTACCAAGATCACTCTTGTTGTAATACTTTATCTCGCAGTAACATATGGGGCAGATGGGCACAGCATTTCAATAGGTATCACTACGCACAGAATTAATCGATTCACCCAGTGGCACAAAGTCCCATTAGAATAACAAAATACTTAGCAATTCCTAAAATTAATGAGCAATAATTTATGTTATCTTTGGGTATCACATTCCCTTTTAATATTGGACATATAGTATGGTTGTGAATAATAGATTTAGAGCATAGGTTAGTACAAATTGGATTGCAGTACGTGTAATGGTGTCATTATCTTTTAATCACAGCTGTAAAAATAACTATTGCCACTGTACCGGGACGCTGCACCATGAAACTTCAATTTGCAATATAATTTTCGCTATATATACACATATTTACAAGATATGTACTTCAGGCTTGAAATTGAAAGAAACATTAGTGCTCCATTAACGTGACAATGTTTTAACACCTACAGCCATCTGGGCTGAGCCACGCAACAATTTTAATTACTTTCATATGGTAATAATCTCTACCCATGGTAAACTTAGGCTGCATTTCTACGCTTTGACGCTAAAGGTAAAAAGGAGTGTTGCTTCCTGGCATGTCACATACTGCTCAGGGTAATTGTCTTATGAGTTTTCCATTCAACTTAACTATTTAGGTAACATCTGTATCCCATTTACCTTGTATATAAAATGATCATTACTCATAGCTAATCATTTGCCTCTATAAGAGGGGCCAGAGTTGACCTTTCTCTGAGCCCTGTTAGCTCATGTCTTTACCTGCACAGACAACAGTAATAAAAATGAGTTAAGGGTTTGCTAATCTTTAACAGAATTTAAGCACAGTGGGGCACATTTACTAAGGGTCGCGCTGCACTTTTTGTCGGACTGTCACGTTTCTTCCTGGCTGAACAGTTCGGCTGCACAGTGATTTAAAAGTGTCTGCAAATTGAGATGGTGTTGAAATGCAACTTTTGTGGCGTCAGCTGCACGGCGCTTCGCATGCGAAAAAATAAGGGGCGGTGTCCTGGATGGTTCCAACTGATTCGACCGATGCCATATTTATACTTTCGAAATTGTATGCCCTATGTCAGTGATGGCTATAATGAACCCTTTTGGCTTGGTGTGTCAAATTTGGCAAAAACCGAGCATAACTCTGTAGGTGTGTCACCTTGAAAAAAAAAACATAATTTTGTGATATTTATAGTTTTAAATAGGGCAAATATGTATAAGTTATTTAACTTCTAGGTACGTTAACCCTATGGTTGTGTGATTGATTCCTACCCTGCCCTGCCATACTACAACGTATGGCAGTAATGGGGATTTCATTCGCACATCATCTATTTATTAGCAATGTGGCAAATCGCCACATTGTAAAGAGATCGTTGATCAATCAGTGATGATACCTGTGCTGACTGAGACAGACACTAGCTGCGAGCTCACACAGGGGAAGCCGGCCGGTGAGAAGTATAGAGAGGTAAATGCTGTGAGCGTCAGTGCATACAATGCTCTCAGCCGGGTACTGGCACCTAGTCGCCGTGTAGGAGCCGAGTATGAACTTAGCTCTCCGGGGCCACGTGTCACTTAAACTAGGCGTGTCATCCCCCCCCCCGCCTGACAGCGCCTGTCATAGGTTAGCGCATCACTGGCCTTATGTTAAGGTGCACACAGCAAAAGACCAGGGACTCTCGTCTAGAACTCAGTGCGGAAGCACCAGATTAATGATTTCTCTATGCTGGTGCCATCTTAGTGATCACCACATGGCGAGCTTATAACAGTATGCACTTTTTTTTTGCACTTTTAGTGAACTAATTTATCTGAATTTGTATAAAGTGGCCCCAATAAACTGTATAGTAATGTTTGTTAACAGGAGAACCGTTCATCTTACTGTGATATTCATAGTTTAGGCAGCAATGCCTATTTGTGTTTCTGCAGGACTTCGAAAAGAACTGATCTATTCACTATGAGAATAATTGGCCCACCTCAAACATCTCCACAGTTTTATCTCCGAGAAGGACCTTCCTCATTAAATCGCTAATGATTTGTTCGCTTCTCTCAGACTTGAAGGTCCGCTCAAAGGTCTTGAACTACAGATTGAAAGCAGGCAAGAAGGACAAACCTTGCCTTAATTCCCACAAGAACTCTTGATTTTTAGTATGATATGTATGGCTGGTAGCACGCTAGTCTTTGTCGTGGCACGGTGCTTGTATCAGGACACTAAGTGGTATGTGCAAGAAATAGAGGAGAGAGCACCTGGATGTATGATAGGTCATCTGCTGGTGTATGGAGGAATGGGTTCCTCTTGGTGGTATAACAGCTTGGCATCAGGGTAAAATCTTCAACTTACAACTGGGTCAAGGCTCACAACCGTCAGCAAACTTCAGTTGAAGAGCAATGGCTAGGTTGGATCTTGCGTCCACGTTTGCTACTGCCTTGCTGCAGTTGTTAGACATACTCGTTACTCTAGGACTCAAAACAGTCCTTGATTAGTTGTAAGTGACTTTCGAATGAACCCTTTAGCCAAAATGGCTACCGGTAGTCGGGTTAGAGCAGTCCACTAGACACTACCAGGTTCCTTGAAAATGCGGCTTCACATCTTATTAGCCACAGCCGCATTATAAGCAGCAGAAACTCATCTTCTAGGGCGTGAAAAGGTGATATTACTGAAATCTATGAGGCAGCCTCTTGAATATCTCCGCGCATAAATTCAATTTCCCATAACATGTAATGACCTTACATTTAAGTTGCTTACCAGAGCACTGTCTCGCAGGGAGACTAGAATGTTTTTCTAAAAGTCCTGAAAGAAGACTTCGATGGGCTCCTGTCGGTGTAGGCCAAAACATAGATACACAGGTTCTGAAGCAAAGTGAAGGACAGTAACTGTCTCATCAGGCAGATTATAACAAAATTGATGGTTTAATCATGAGAATGGAGGAAATATTGGCTTCTTCAGCAGCAGTTAAGGGCAGACTCAAGAGGTGGATGTCTGGCTGGGCGCTGTGTGTTCTTTCCACCACACAAGGGTGTTTTATAAACTTTCCCTTGTGAGGTGGCATCGCTTCATTACTAACCACGCTTCTCTCGCTGGGCGATTCCAATGTTACAAACCATTCTATTTGTAACATATCAATGTCCTTCACAGACTGAGAGATATATCGCTCATACCATTACCCACACATGAGACCCAGTGAGGGGGTGATCAGTTCATTAAATAATCTTAGGCTAAGAGGATTTAGTTTCGCCAGCACACACCAAGTTTTAACCTTTGCATTGGCAGGTGTGTTGCATAAGCACCCAGGAGACAGGCCTAGAATACCATGAGTTATAGAAAGGAGCCATAGGTTGACAACAACAAGCAGCAGACTGTCAATACGTACTCCTTTTTAAAGGAGTGAATCAGGAATAGCAGCTCAAGTCCTGCAAAATACCTCCAGCATCCACGTTTCTGCTCAAACAGAAACAGTCCGAAAAGGTGGGGCCTTTTCTTTGCCGCTAGATGACTGCAGGTCATCACTGAGCTACATGTGGACAAATCTGAACATAATCTTGCTGCTCACCAGTCCTCAATCTATGAACTGGTCTGGCATGGTGTCAGTATCAGCGGTATCCGGTGTCCCCTGATTGGCCATAAGGTCCTGGAATGACATGGATATACTTCACATGTGAGACCATATGCTTCACAATTAGCCCGAGTTCCTTCTTGATGGCATGACATGCTGGACTTCATGTGCTGTTGGTGTGTCAGAATTCCTGCATTGATGAAGACAATGATGCTATGGGTCTGCTGCCTGTTCGCCTTACTTGATCCAATTGACTACATCTGGGGAAATCATGTCTGTCCCATCCACCATAATCCATCACACTGTCCAAAGAGTGACTGATGTCTCTCTAGGAGAACATCGCAGCTGTCCTCATGCAGGCGCATGCCTAATCCTAAGGAGACTGCCTCTGAAGTCATACTGATGTTCCAGGGAAGCTGCTCTTCAAGGTAGGTCTAAAAAGGATTGTTTTCTTATTCCTCCCTGCAAAACTCTGCTATTTTCCCGAATCCCTATGAGCTTCATTGGCTATAAGTCCTTACGATCACACCTACACGCGCGGCCTTAATCTCCGTAGGAGAGCAATTTTTACTTCGCTGGTCATAGTCCATGTTTAACCGTGTGTTCTCAATTGGCAATCATTTTCCTTCTGGAATAACATATACTGGGGTTTGGTTTCATCTCCGAATCATTACATGACCTTCAGTGAATCTCCAAATCATGGTCATGGCTCTCCTGAAGGCCCTGCTTGATGTCAGTAGCTGCCTATCAGAGTAGCTGGAAGAGGGCGTGGTTTTCCTTCTCCCATCGCTCAAAATTGTGCATATTTTCCCATGATTTATAATCTATAATTTTCTTCGGTCTGGATATACTCTCTTCTATAGACAGAAGTGTGTGTGTCTCAGGCGATGTCTCCACAAGACCTAACCGTCACAATTCATGGTCCCACACACTCCTCCTGCTCATAAAGTCCTGTCTACCCTTTGGAGTCATCTTTGACTCTTGCCTACACCTTAAGCTGGAAATCAGTGCCTTAATTACATACCTGGCCCCCTCTACCTCAAGAATTATCTTGCCAAAAAACCGACCCTTCCCATCCAGAGTCTACAAAATTGGTACTTCATGGTCCTCTCTATCACTCCATGCTTGGACCTACTGTGGCAATAACATTCTTCCTTTGGGATCTACCAAAAACCTAGTCTGATGCCTTTCAAATCGGTTTCTTACTCTGCCTGCCCTGCATCCTACATCAGTCTCCTTGCTCTTCTTTCTGCCTTCCTCCTCTTTGCCATCTAAATCCAATAGTGTAACCCATGTCGCAGCTAATTCATTTAACCCCTCCTCAAGCCAGGCGGCCCTTTTTCGTTTTGCGCGTTTCATTTTTTCACATCCCAGTCAAATCTGAAAAAATAACTTTTTTATTTTCGCATTACGAGCTGCGTGTGTGCTTATTTTTCCTTCTGCGTACAATTACACTTCAAACTGGGGTGGTATTTATATTCCATGCTGTTTACTGGAGCGGGAAAAACATGCCCCATAATCGCAGTTGAAATGTGGCCAAAAAACGCATTTGTGCCGTATTCTTTTTGTGTGGGCCGGCTTGGATTTTTACGGATTTCACTTTGCACCCCAACTGACATGTCTACTCTTATTCTTTGGGTCGGTAACAATACGGGGATACCAAATTTATATAGGTTTATAATTTTTTCATACATTTACAAAATTTAAACCTGCCTGCAAAATTTTTTGGGGGATTTTGCCCATGTCTGGCGCTAATAACTTTTTCATACTTTTTGTACTGACTTGGGTGTGTCTTTTTTTGCGGATTTTGGATGGCGTTTCCAAGGTTATTATTTTAGGACTGGTACGACCTTTTGATCACTTTTATAAAGTTTTAAATTTTTTTAAATGGCAAAAAGTGCCCTTTTCCGACTTCGGGCCGATTTTCCGTTACGGGGTTAAACGCAGTGAAAACGTTAGCATATTTTTGATAGATCAGTTGCATTTTTGGACGCGGCGATACCTCAGTTGTTATGAATTTTTACTGTTATTTTATATTTATATCATTCTAGGGAAAGGGGGGTGGATTTGAATTTAGGTGTTTTTTATTATAATTTTTTTATTTTACCTTTTTTTAATTTTTACTAGTTTCTTCAGACTCCCTAGGGTACTTAACCTAGGTGTCTGTACGAATCCTATCATAGACTGCCATAACTACTGTATGCAGTATATGGGGATTTTACTACTCTACTTACAATGTGCTGACATCACATTGTATGAATGGGTTCACCGAGTAGCTTTCGGGTCTTCGTGAGACCCGAGCTACATGGTGGACGGATCGCCGCTCCCCTATGATGTCACGGGAAGCAACGATCCCGGAAATATGGCGCCGCCCCGCGCGCCGCCATCTTGTTTGAGCCGACCTATCACGGTTTTAACCGGTAAGCCTTTGCTGCATATGCAGAAAACTTACCGCTATGGAGAGGAGGTCTCGGCCCGCGAGCCCTCACCATGTCCGGGACCTGACATGTGACGTACTATTAACGTCACTGTCGGTAAGGGTTAAAATGCATCATGACTTAGCAAAGCTGTCCATAAGGCTGTCCCCCAGTCTATATATCTCAAAACACTTGCCACACTATCTCTGTTCCTTCCAGAACATTCAGCTTTCTCTATTAAACATCCGCGCTTCTCACAACCAGATCCGGGCTTCTCCCATGACTCTCCCATACTCTGGAACTCTCTACTAAAATCAGATTGTTCTCCTCGACCTTCTATCCTTCAAATCGTAACCTGAAACCCACCTGTACAAGATCACCTACATACATAATAGCTGCAAAGTGCTTTGCTCCTTCTCATCTCGTGTCCTCCCTCTACCTTCCAATATAGGCATTTTAGCCCTCCCTTGTGTCTCCATCCCCTCCCACATAGATTCTGAGCCCTCACGGGAGATTCCTCCTACCACTTGTCTCCTGATTGATGGAATTAATGGTGCGCCATAAATAATAATAATCAACACAGACCAGCAGCTTGACAAAGTTTTTGTGCAAAGTATAATTTTGTATTGAGAAGTGTTTTACTTAATAATTATCAATGGTCAATTCCAAATCCAATATGGAAGGAATCATTCTAGCCGAGTTCCACCAGATGGTACGATGAACCCGGCCTACTCCTGCTGTCCAAGGCACCAGAACCTCCACTCTTAGCGTTTTTTGTAGTGCGTCTGCAATCCTATCTGCTGCGGGGAGGTCGTGGTGAAGTATCATGAAAGTTCACTTTTGTGTTTCTCTTTTAAGACAAAAGATGTTAATTTATTAAGTTTGTTTTTTTTTCCTAAACCAAAATCTCATGTGTCTGTGTGGCACTTTCTATCAAATAGTGGGATAGGGTTTACAGAGTTCAGGCATTCTGTTCTGGTCCCTAAGGGGTTTTCTGATTCACCTGTTCATTTTCCTGAAGCACGGTCCTGGCCTCTCTTGGCTTCTCATCCTTGCTCAGTGCTGCCCTTCCCCAAACTTCATCTAACTCCCTCTGCGTTGCACACATACATATATTTCCCAGAATTTTAACGCATGGTTAGCATTTCCTCAAGCTTGAAATATGAGGTGAAAACCTATGCTGGGAGGGTAAAAAAAGGGGGATAGTGGAAGAAACGGGAATAGGGTGGAGGAAAATAGAAAAAGAAAGGGAGGAAGAGGAGGAAGGAGAGGTGGGTGGGGGGAGGTGCAAGAGGTGGGAAAAAAGGAGTTAGACTTGTTTTCCCTTGTCCCCCATATTACCTGTCACCACAGCTTTTCTTGAAACTAGAAAATGCCAACCTTCTATAAATTACGCAAACATAATTTGATGAAGTATATAGATGAGTTCATGAATTAATAGGCTTGTGGAATTTAAACCGGTTAAGGACCAGGCCCTTTCCCTGTTTTTTTCATTTCCATTTTTCGACTCCCCCACCTCAAAAATCGATAACTTTTTTATTTTTACACGTAAAGAGCTGTGTATGGCTTTTTTCTTTCTTCTGTAAACAATCGCACTTCATAGTGATGGATTGATATTCCATCCATGTACGGTATAGGAAAAAAAATCAATTCAGTGAAAATGGTAAAAAAAACCCTGCATTGCGTTGTTTTCTTGTGGTTTGGGATTTACGTCTTTCAACTGAGCGCCCCAAATGACATGTCTACTTTATTCTTTTGGGTTGGTTGCGATACGGGAATACCAAATTTGTATCGGTTTATAAGTTTTTCATACTTTACAAAATTAAAAACCTCCTTACAATTTAGTTTTTTTAATTTTTCCACTCTGGTCGCTAATAACTTTTTTATACTTTGTTTACGGAGCTGTGGGTGGTGTCATTTTTTTTGGGACATTGATAATATTTTCAATTAATCATTTTAGACTGTATACCTTTTGATAACGTGTTATATAATTTTTTTTATATTTTCAATGGCAAAAAAGTGTCATTTTCGACTTCGACTGGCGCTATTTTCCGTTACGGGGCTAAACGCCGTTGGGAGATTCACAAGAGTGGGACTGCTTGTTGAAGTCAGGTGCTTTATTAAGACCACCACACAGATATGTATCGAGACATGGTCTACAAATGCTCTCATTCCATGTGTCCATCCCTCCTGACCACTAGACTATGCCAGAAGCTTCTTTCGCTAGGTCCGGAGAACAGTACCTGACTAATTGCTCAGTGGTCCATGGGTGTTTTTTTCAAATTTTGCATTTAATTTGGTAATCAAGGATCAAGGTCCCAGAGTCTGGAGGAAGAGGTGAGAGGAACATCTAGCTTTTGAGCTTCACAATCAGCATAGTTTCAGGCAAAGAGAACTTTTAGAAATAAAAAAAATGTTTTACTAATACGTGAAATATCATGTGAGTAATTACAATAAATTGATATAGGCTAAAGGGGGCTTAAAACAAAAAAACACTTATCTCACCTCCCTCTGGCGCTCTGGTTCCTGCCTTCGCTGCGCCAGCTGATGCTGAGTCCCCTCTGTTTGTATACAGAGGCTGGCTATTACGATCCGGCTGCAACAGGAGTTCAGGTGCATGGCAGTGGGTCGGCTGCCTCACTGGCCTGGTGTAAGAAACAGATACAATCATTGATTGAGCACCATGGGAAAAACCGGTAGCCCAGGGCCGATTCTGGCCTTTCCTGCTGCCTGAGGAAATGGAATGGCGCTCCCCCCTCCCATGCAACGACCCCTGATCCCTGCTACATTTCCGATCACCAAATTTTGACACAGACATGGCATCAGTACCCCCTCATAGATAGTATATGACAGCAGGTTCCCACTAGATAGTATATACAGGCAGGATCACCTACCATATATAGGAATAGACAGGCGGTGCCCCTCTAGATAGTAATATCATGCAGGCGCTCCGATATGATAGTAATACAGGCGGCGCCCCGCATGATATATAACAGGCAGGGCGCCCTCAATAGAGTATATACAGGCAGGGTGCCCCTCATAGATAGTATATACAGGCAGGTGCCCCTCTAATAGTATATACAGGCAGCGCCCTCTGATGTATATATACAGGCAGGTGCCCCCATAGATAGTATATACAGGCATGTTCCCCTCAAAGTAGTATCTACAGGGCAGGCCCCCTCATATAAGTAATATAAGGCAGGGCCCCCGCATGATAGTATATACAGGCATGATCCACCCACCACATATAGTAATAATACAAGTCAAGATCCCCCAAGTATGTATATACAGGCAAGGCCCCCCATAATAGTTAATACCGCAAGGCCCCCTAGATAGTATACATATGGCAGATCCCCCACCATAGAACAGTAAATTTACATGCAGACACAACACATTATAGAGTAAACATGTACATTATAACACTTATATACATAGACATACAGTATATACACACCCTATATACAACCATACATACAGTATATACACTAATTCTATATAGTACATGTACATTATAACACATATATACAGACATAACAGTATATGACCCCTATATACAAACCATACATACATTAGATACAAAATTCTATATAGTACTGGACATTATAAACACATTATAATACAACATAACATTATATACAACACCCATTACAACTACATACAGTATTAGACTTCACCATACAACATTATACTCAAATGCACATACGAACATCCTCACTATAACAGTATATAAACTCATACACAATTAATATGTAAACACAGACCATATACAGTCGACACTGAACATATACAAGCATATACACACGTGTACATATATACAGTACATCTACTTACCAACTTGGTATCTTCCCTGGCACCATGCTCCACTTGTCCATGAGATGTTGCCCGGCGGTCTGGTCATGTTGACCAACGCGGGCAAACAGATGGGCAAGTCCGGGCTGGCAACGTGGGGGGAAATCACTGGGGGCCTGGGCAGGGACATACTACTCTCCCCTCCCCTCTCCAAGGGGGGGAGGGCTTGTGTGCGCGCGGAGTTGCCGGCCCTCCGGGCAGCCTATGTGGAACAAACCTCCTCCTCTCTGACAGCGAATGCCGGGTCGGGACCGGAGTCTGGCGGTCAGTTTTGTTGAGGGGTTGATGTTCGGCCGGGCCGCATATCATTGTACATGAGGGCAGGAACTGACGAGACGGATGGCCTTGTGGGCGGAGACTCTTCTTCTGTGCCGACAGCTAGCCGCGCCGCCCGGCGTGACATCGGTCCCGGACCGAGCTGCTTGATGCGAGATCATGAACCATTAGGTTTGAGCGGCGATTGTTCTATGTCCCCTCTTAAAGGCTCCAATCTTCCGCCTAGGCTGGATTTTCATCCCGCCTCATGGCGATGCTGCGGCCCTGCCGTAGCACCGGAGAAGGTGAGCATAAGTGGTTTTATGTTTTTCAATGCCAACCATATTTATTTGTTATCAACCTATTTAATAATACCCTATGGTGTGCACATTTACTTACCCGGCCCCTTGCGCGTCCCCGATCCGAATGTCTGGACAATAATGAACTCCTGCTGCTATTCACTTAGATTGTGCGCCCGATTTCTTTAATGCTTTGGCTTTCCACGATCGTTCTCAGGAGTTTCACCACTTCCTCCCGATGTATGTAAGGTGCCTGGCTTTGTTACAAACGTTAATCCCGAGTCCCCCCCGAATTGTGTCGCGTGAAATTCCGGCTCAGCTGTGCCAAAATCCCGATCCTGTTCGTGAAATCTCCTGTTAATACGGCCAAATCGAAAACGTTTGGCCGGCGGACCCTTAGTAATGAGCCCAATGAGCCAATGGCCCTGTCCCAAAAGACTAAAGTCATTTTGTTGCCTACACTTATAATTCCCTTCTGTCTCTGATATGATTGTGTGACAGAATAAGAGGCAGTGGAAAAAGAAAAATCAATAATTTAAAGCACAGAAGGTTTCTGTCTATTTGATGTAAAGTTAGGTAATTTACATCTCTGTGGATGCATTGAATTGCTTAAGAAACAAGACAGTAATAAGATATTGAGCAAATTGTCTAATTCGCTAATTGAATCACATAGTGCAGCTCTTTATAATAATGATATTCCGTGATATAAACGGTTGCCTGTTGACATGTTTGATTAGGGCCTCGCACATTGGCATGGCAAACCCTTTAAAATCCAGGGCAGCATACAGCTGGCACATTCATTCTACAAACCTCCGATACTCACCTCCCCAGGTATGAATTGCTATGGGACATATAGTTATTTTCGAGCATTAAGGTCAAATATCATCATACAATTTGGCACAGCATGCTACCCCCTCAATATTGGTCTTGTACAGAATCGCCTGTTAGAATGCAATTTGCATGCCTATGACACTCACCTTAGAGGGACATAAACTACTACCATTTGGTGAAATGTGAACTGTAATCATCACAGCGTCTTTCAGAGGCAAGCTGATTTACCCGACATTACCGGCTACCTCTCTTCTTAATGGTTAAGAGAGTAAGAAACTAAAGTGCCATGTAAAGTGGAGACCTGATTGCAAATCGGTGAATATGTGTTTAATATACCCTAGTGGTCTAAAGCAACACTCGCATCAGGAACCCAGCCATCTCCTGTTTCATATCAAAAGGCTTTTGTCTCATTTACATAATAAAAAAGACTGGAGTTAAATATAAATTGGACCTGTTGAAGTGGGTGCTTGTCCTGTCACCACATTTTCAAGGGACCCCCATACAAATAGTTGAAGATAAGTTGTCTGTGAAGTCAAATGCACAGCCTATTATGTAATGGTACTAGTACAGTTAGTCATAGAGCGTGTAGGGGTCCACGTGTAAAATTGGAAAGATAAGGGAAGAGCCCGTACCCATGACAGCCTTATAGTGCGGGGGGAGGGATATATTTTGTGTACTTTGTTGTACAAGGCCTGTATATAGGTACATAAAGTTGGTGTTCATAGCAGTCCTTGCTTTCCACACATTTCCTGGATAATTGGTATTTGTAGCTCCTGTTGAGTTTATTAATCCACCTATCCCACCCCGCTATAAAAGATTAAAGCACTGGTAAATGAATTGGATATATAAACTACAGAGCCTAGTAGTAGAGCCTTACTTATTGTCTTGAAAATGAGTCCTTTTGCACATTTTAAATTTAATACTTGTTTATATTTATAAATATTGTTTGTACATTTTTAAGATCTGTTTATAAAACTATTTAGCATCTTTGCGTTTTTAGATTTTAGAATAGAAGAAATCTCGCTTTCTGTGTACTCTCACTCTAAATCCTTATGGAATTAGGGAGTAAGTGGAACTAAATAACTGTCTGGTTTACTTGAAATAAATCAAACACTGCTATGCAGTGGTTATAAGCAGCGCTCACTGGTGCAGTGCTGCAGTTGCCCTCTAGATATATGTTATTGGCACGTTTTTCACATATCCTCCCAAAAGATATTGGGGCACATTTACTTACGCGGTTCTGTCGCAATCCCCGAACCTGACGGTCCGACGTAGATGAAGTCCGGCGTGATTCACCATGATCGTGCGCCCGATATCTTGCATGTGTCGCTTCACCGCTGAGGTCCACTGGAGTTCACCTTCTTCTTCCTGGTGTATCTAAGTGCATTGTCTTGCGACACAATTTAAATGTTAAATCCCATGCTCAGTCCGAATCCGTCGGATCGCCCCGATGGCCCGCCCCCCGATTTATGTTGCGTGAAAGCCGGTGCCGATGCACCAAAATCCGATCGGATGCGCCACAATCCCCTTTTAAATGCGGCGCAAAATGGTAATCGTCGGAATATGCGACATTTGTGTGGTCCACGCACCGTTAGTAAATGAGCTTCACTCTATTTAAAATTTTAAAATTGTATTTAATCCAATACATTGGGCAATTATTGCATGCACAGACTCTTGTGCAACTCCTGGTTTCGGAGATTGCCTTTGTCCCTACTAAGCAGGCACTGGCGCTCTAAGTTACCCTGGATACACAATGCATGCACAAACACACAGACACTGCTTCTGGGTTCCGGAACTAGCTAGTGATCTGTTGGCGCATGCGCCGTTGTCCTTTAGGATCTTCGTAAACACAGCTACTCAGCATTGCATTGTAAGTTGTTTTTTTTTCAGTAATAGTAATATGTGCACATAATTAGCCTGTAATTTAATTGTTTGCAAGAATAATTGTTTTTAGGTCCTCCCACAATGCCTTTTAACTGTGGTTATCTGTGTATAAATACCTTCCTCTAGCATAGTGCAGGCTTTCTCTTTATTTGTCCTATATCTGATGAAGAGTTTTACCTGAAATTCGTTTGGATTTCTAGTCAGTTTATTTGTGATTAAATTAATTTTATAGTGTTTATACATTAACCAGGAGTTGAGTCAGTTTATTCTGATGTAGACACTTTTGCTTACTTTACAATTTTACTCAATTTTAATGCTGTATTAGCTCATATCACTCCCTAGGTTGGTCAGTGCAAAAGCCCAGGGTGTGGACGGGGACTCTGTAAGCAGACACATTATGATCCATCTAGTTCTGTGAGCTGACAATGTGGTTAGATTATCAGGGTACAAGGTTTATAGACACTTTTATTTACCTTCTGAACATTGTACTAGTATCACACACTGTCAGCTCTGCTACATACGCTGTTTCCCCTAAAATAAGACATACCCCGAAAAATAAGACCTAGTACAATTTATTTGCAGCTTAGAAATCTAAGGCCTCCCCTGAAAGTAAGACCTAGCAGCTGTCAGAGTTTATGGTATGGTTGAAGTATTCATTGGATAAAATCACTGCCTACAGCTACCCAAACAAGAAGGGGTCATTGAAAGAAAGTGCTAAACATGAGAGATTGGGGGGCAATGATTCAATTAGAAATTGAGTCACATGGAATGCAGCATGAAATTCAGAGTTTAGATGTTGTAGAAGTTGTTGAGAAGTAGTTTTTGTTCATGGAAAAATAAAACATCCCCTGAAAATAAGACCTAGTGCCTCTTTAGGAGCCAAAACTAATATAAGACACTCTCTTATTTTCGGGGAAACACGGTATCTGTTCTCACATTATGAAATCCTCCCCCTTCCCACAGATAAAGAACTTATCTGCCTGTACCTTCTCTCTCCTCATGATGTGTTGTTTGCTGGCAGGAAGTGAGTGAGTGAGTGTCCGTGAGCTCTGTCCTGAAATGCAGGGGGGAAAGGCTACAGGCAGAGTGAAATCTCAGCTCCACCGCCGTCACACAGAAATACAAGATGGCTTCCCCAACCCTAAGTCAGAAGTTACAGGGTCATGTCATGACTGATAGAGACAGGTTGGATTTAGATCTGTGAAATGCTTTTTGTTAATAACATTGAATTAGAGAATGTGTTATTTTGTTATCCTGAGTATATTTAAGAAACTTGTCTTCATGGGAATAACCCTTTAAATGTAACTTTCAGTTATGCTCACCAGTACATTATCTATCAATTAAATACCACTTGTTGAATTCAATTTCTTCAACAACTTTATATTTGTGAGGTTCAGTCAGCAGTGTCCCTAATAAATAATATTTACCATAGCAACAACTCTTGTTAGATAATACAGAGTTCAGTAGCCTCCCATATTATTATGCACATCAGAGTTTCAAAACATTTTATAGGTTGTAAAGAACTGAAAATAATAATTTGTTGAATTTGGAGCATTAGGAGGTCACTTGGACAGAAATCTAAAGCTACGGTATTTCAATCCAAAACATCCTAACAGGCCAAGTGACATGTAACATAGTACTCTTCTTTGATATCACATTCACAATTCTTGCATCCATTATTATTCTTGTGAGTTTTTGGAGAGTTTGTGCTTGAATTTCTTTGCATGCTGGCAGAATATTCTCCCAGAGCAGCTGTTTTGATGTGAACTGCCTTCTACCCTCATAGATCTTTTGCTGGATGATACTCCAAAGGTTTTTTTTTTTTAATATCATCTTTATTAGGTTTTCCAAAATGTTTTAAAAACAATTCTGCACATCCCATGGCCCTTCACAGGGCACCATGTTCATAACTTTGCATGTACTTAGAACTCTTACAAAAAATACACTTTTTTACAATTATCAAATTTGCTTACATACATTTCCCAATCCCCCCGTGCCCTCCCTCCCTGAGATGCAACTGGCTTCCAGCTTCCCTTATCTTCTTATTTCTAGTTAGGTCCCACCATAGAGTATGTCTATTTCCTCTCTTGAGAAGATCCTGCTAATTATAGGTCCCCACACTGCTCTCATACTCTAAAGTTCTTTATAGGTTTGAGGTCGGGGGAAGATGGTGTCCACAGCATGAGATTCTCTCCTTTTATGCCCATAGCAGGCAATGACACAGATGTATCTTTGCAGCATGAGATGGTGCCTTGTCATGCATAAAGATGATTTTGTTCCGATTCTTCACGATTCTTTTTTTTGTACCATGGAAGAAAGTGGTCAGTCAGAAAGTTTGCCAAGGTCATTTTCACACCTTCAGGAATCCTAAAGGGGCTTCCAGCTCTCTCCCCATTATTCTGGACCAAAACATAACTCCTTGCTGAGGTTGCAGCCTTGTTGGGACAGTGTGGCCAGCTACCAACTATCCAGCTGGACAATTCAGGCTTGCACTACACTCATCAGTAAACGTGACTGTTTGAAAATTGCCCAAAATTACAGTATGTACCAGAAAAGATGCATCCCCGAACAGGCCTCTCCAAGTCCAGGCCTGGTCGGGGATGCACCGCCTTTCATCACGCCACTCAGCAACTGCCACCCAGACTAGTTAGGATGGGGAAGGGGATAAATTATGACTGGTGTTTTGCACTACATTACACTATGATGGTCAAATAACAAACCCACGGTTAACCTAAATAATACTGCTTTATGGCACCAATAAGACCTCAACCTATTTCTGCTCTGATACAAGTGGGTATAACTATGGTACTGAGGTTCAAATAGACATACAATTTTCATGTGATTTTGTACATTTTAAAAATAAGCCCAACCCCTAAAAGTAAGTCTCCATAAAGCACTGTAAAAACGCTTGGTTGCTGTGATTGCTTAAATCAGTAGACTGCATTGTTAAAATCCTATTTATGTAAACTCTTCAGTAAATTTGGAAGTTCTAAAATCGAGAATCTTCTATAAAGTGAACATACAAGATGAAATATGAATGAGTGCTGGTTCCTGATTACCATCATGTCAGTAGCTGAATTGGAAACAAACATGAATTAAGGCTGTTTTTAAAGCTCAGGTCAAAGTTTAATAAACCAACAAGATAAGAATCACTTCCCAGATGCTGCAAATGGACCCAATTTCCCTCTATGAAGGCAAGTGCGTCTTCACTGACCCCGTATCCTACAGCAGTTACTGGCCCTTTGATGCTTGATTTACTAATATTTTAAAATTTAGTAAATTAGCTGACAACACATTTTTACATTTTTATAGCCACTTACTAATGATACAAATACAGAATACAGCATAGTACATAGAAAAGTTATAAATTATATAAATTTCCTATACAGGTAGTCCCCGGGTTACATACAAGATAGGTTATTTATTATTATTATTATTATTAAGTTGAATTTGTATGTAAGTCGGAACTGTATATTTTCTAAATGTAGCTCCAAACAAATTTTTTTGACAATTAGATTTTAAAAATGTTGCATTGTCATAAGAACCAGGATTAACAATAAAGCTTAATATCAGACAACTTTGATAACAATTATAGCTGTTTATTATAACCGAAGGCTAAAGTACAACAAATTACAACAATACAATATACAACAGTACAATAAAGTACAACAAACATCCAAAAGATCCGTTTGTAACTAGGTCGTTTGTAAGTTGGGTTTTCTTAAGTAGGAGACCGCCTGTAAATATCTTACTCCAAACAGTCTTATAAAAATGAATCCAAATAAATTCTTCTATTATTTACCAGTAATACAAATAATATTAACCATGTCCTTACCAATTTACATAACCATATGGAGGCTTATTATCTGTGGAAAAAATGTTTTTCTTGGTGGCACCATTTACTATTTTGTGCTTTACTATTATCTACTGGGAATCTGGAAAAATGAGGTGTAATTGACAAGCTTACATGTTGGAACAAAATTGTACAACAGTGTCAACATGGAGATTTTGGTTTTCTGTTTATGGACAATTACTTTTGATAGATCAGCAACTTTTGGATGCGGGGGTTATATAACATGGGTATTATTTTAAATGTTTATTTATAAATGCTTGGGAGAGAAATTTTTAGCTTTTTAAAAAGTTGTCTTTTAGGTTTCCCTGGGTATTTGAACAATAGGGGGTATGATCGCTTATGCAATACACTGCAGATAATATTCAAAGCAGACAACTATTCCAAAAAGTATATGGTCAGTGCATCTATATTAAGAATCTTCAGCCCCCAAGTCACACTTAAAGGGACTCTAGCAGCAGTTTTGACAATAAGCAGCAGACATTGTTAGATATCAGTCCTGGAGAGCTAAGCAACCATACCTTTTTCTATGATGTTACGGTAGCAGCAGCAGAACTGTGAAAAATGCATACATATTCCAGGATTGCAGCTAAACTATGTGTACCAAGATGCACTCTTGTGTAATACTTTATCTCGCAGTACAGCAGATGGGGCAGTACAGCAGTTTCAATACAGGTATCACACAGCACAGAAGTTTAACGATTCACCCAGTGCACAAAGTCCCATTAGAATAACAAAATACTTACAAATTCCTAAAATTAATAGACAATAATTTATGTTATTTTGGTATCACATTCCCTTTAATATGGAATATAGTATGTGTGTGTGAATAATAGATTTAGAGCATAGGTAGTACTAAATTGGATTGAAGTACGGGAATGGTGTCATTATCTTTAACACAGCTGTAAAAATAACTAGTGCCAACCTGTGACCTCACCATGAAACCTTTCAATATATTTTCCATTATAATACACATATGTTACAAAGATAATGTACTTCAAGGCTTGAAATTGAAAGAACAGTTAGTGCTCCATTAACGTGACAATGTTTAACACCTAAACCAGTCTGAGGCCTGACCACCAACAATTTTTAATTACTTTCATATGGTAATAATCTCTACCTATGGTAAACTAAGCTGCATTTCTACCATTGACCTAAAGGTTAAAAAGAGTGTGCTCTCTGGCATGTGAACATTACTGCTCAGGGTAGATTGTTTATGAGTTTTCCAATTCAACTTAAACTTTAGGTAACATCTGTATCCCATTTACTTGTATATAAAAATGATCATTACTCATACAATCATTTGCCTCTATAAGAGGGGCCAAGAGTTGACCTTTTCTGAGCCTGTTAGCCATTCCTTTTACCTGCACAGACATACAGTATAAAAAAGGATGTTAATGGGTTTCTATCTTAACAGAATTAAAGCACAGTGGGGCACATTTACTAAGGGTCGCGCTGCACTTTTGTCGGACTGTGCACGTTCTTCATGGCTGAAACGGCTTGCACAGGTATTTAAAAAGTGTCTGCATTGAGATGGTGTTGAATGCAACCCTTTTGTGGCGCAGCTGCACTGGCTTCCATGCGACAAAAATAAGGGGGCGTGTCCTGGATGGTCCAACTGATTCAGACCGAGTGCCATATTTAACTTTCAAATTGTATGCCCTATGTCAGTGATGGGCAACCTTTTGAGCTTGGTGTGTCAAATTTGCCAAAAAACCGAGCATAACTCGGGTGGTGTGTCACCTTGAAAAAAAAAACATAATTTTGTGATATTTATAGTTTAAATAGCAAATATGTATAATTATTTAACTTCTAGGGTACTTTAACCCTAGGTTGTGTGATTGATCCTACCCTGTACTGCCATACTACAGTATGGCAGTATATGGGGATTTTCCACATCATCTATTTATTACAATGTGCAAATCGCACATTGTAATAGATCGTTACAATCAGGATGATACCTGTGCTGACTGGAGACACGAGGCACAGCTCACACAGGGGGAGAGGCCGGCCCGGTGGAGGAAGAGGAGGAGGAAGTGCTGTGAGCTCAGTGCATGACAATCTCTCAGCCGGGTACTGCACCTGGCCGTGTAGGAGCCGAGGATGAAACTTAGCTCTCCGGTGGCCACGTGTCACTGAAAATGGCTAGGCGTGTCAGCACTGACACGCGTGTCATAGGTTAGCCATCACTGCCCTATGTTAAAGGTGCACCACAAAAAAGACAGGGAACTCTGTCGAACCAGTGCGGGAAGCACCAGATTAATGATTTCTGGTGCACAATCTTAGTGAATCACCGCATGCAGCATTATAGACAGACAATGCACTTTTAGTGAACTGAATTTATCTGAATTTGTAAATAAATGTGCCCCAATAACTGTATAGTATTTTGTTAACAGAACCCATCTTACTGTGATATATCATAGTTTACAGCAATGCATATTTTGTTTTCTGCAGGACTTCGAAAAGACTGATCTATTCAACTATGAGCAATAATGGCCACCCAAACAATCTCCACATTTTATCCCGAGAAGGACCTTCACTCATTAAATCCTAATAGATTTGTTCCTTCTCTCAGGACTTGAAGGTCCTCCAAAGGTCTTGAAACCACAGATTGAAAGCAGGCAGAAGGGACACATCCTTAATTCCCCAAGAAGCTTGATTTTAGTATGATATGTAGGCTGGCTAGCACGGCCTAGTGCTTGTCGGTGGTCACGGTGCTTGATATCAGGAGCAGCAAGTGGTATGTGCAAGAAAATAGAGGGAGAGGCAACCTGGATGTATAGATAGGCATCTCTGGTGATGGAGGATGGGTTCCCTTGGTGGTATACAGCCTTGGCACAGGGTAAAAATATTCAACTTACAACTGGGCAATGGCCACAACAGCAGCAAACTTCAGTTGAAGAGCAATGGCTGGTTGGATCTCGGTCCACAGGAGCACTCTCTGCCTAGTGTAAAACATCGTTATATAGGACTCAAAACAGTCCTTATGAGTTGTAAGATGACTTTCGAATGAACCCTTTTAGCCAAAAATGGCTACCGGTATCGGGATGAGAGCAGTCACTAAGACACACCAGTCTCTTAGAAAATGCAGGCTCACATCTTTATTAGCACACAGCCGCATTTATAAGACACAGAAAATCATCTTCTTAGGGGCGTGAAAAGGTGATATATACTGAAATGCTATAGGCCAGCTTGAATATCTCCCCATAAATTCAATTTCCCAAACATGTAGATGAACTTTACATATTATTTCTTACACAGAGCACTGTCTCCAGGGAGACAGAATGTTTTTACTAAAAGTCCTGAGAAGAAGACTTCGATGGCTCTTCGGTGAGGCCAAAACATAAGATAAGCAGGTGCTGAAGCAAAGTGAAGGACAGAACTGTCTCTCAGCAGATTATAACAAAATGATGTTTGAATCATGAGATGGAGGAAATAGTTGGCTGCTTCAGCAGCAGGTAGGGCAGACTCAAGAGAGTGGATGTCTGCTTGGGCCTGGTGTTCTTTCCACCCACAAGGGGTTTTATAAACTCGCCCTGTGAGGTGGCAAGCTTTCATTCCTAACCAGCTCTCTCCTGGCATTACAAATGTTACAACACATTCTATTGGTGAACATTATTAATATTCCTTCACAGACAGAGAAGTATCGGCTGCATTAACCATTACCCAACACATGAGACCCCCAGTGAGTTGATTAGTTCATTAAATAATCTATAGGGCATAAAGAGGATTTAGTTTCGCAACACCAGGTTTAACCTTTGCATTGGCAGGGGTGTTGCATAAGCAGTTACCAGGAGACAGGCCAGAATACCAGGAGATAGAAAGGAGGCCATAGGTTGACAACAACAGAGCAGCAGGACTGCATACTCCTCCTTTTTAAAAGTAGGAACAGGAATAGCAGTGCCAGAGTCCTGCAAAATGACCTCCAGCAATCCATGTTT
Source organism: Engystomops pustulosus (assembly GCA_019512145.1). Lineage (NCBI taxonomy): Eukaryota > Metazoa > Chordata > Amphibia > Anura > Leptodactylidae > Engystomops > Engystomops pustulosus. Next base: position 83,074,953 of record CM033641.1, read on the forward strand.
CTTCTCAAACAGAAACAGTCCCCACAAGGGTGGCCTGTTCTTTTCCCAGATGACTGCAGGTTCACACTGAGCACATGTGACAAATCTGGAGACATAATCTGCTTGCAACATCCTCAATCAAGACTGGTTGGCAGTGGGTCAGTATCAGCGGTATCCAGGTGTACCCTGATTGCCATAAGGTCCTGGAATGACATGTATATACTCACTGTGAGACCATATGCTGAAGCAATTGGCCCTGAGTTCCTTCTTATGCATGACAATGCTGTACTTCATGTGGCTGTTGTGTGTCAGGAGTTCCTGCATGATGAAGACAATGATGCTATGGTCTGGCCTGCCTGTTCCCCTTGAATCCAATTGACTACATCTGGAACATCATGTCTTGTCCCATCCACCAGCACCACACACTGTCCAGGAGTTGACTGATGTCCTCAGGAGAACATCCACTGCCTCATCAGGAGCATGCCTAATCCTTAAGGAGACTGCCTCCTGAAGGTCCTACTTGATGTCAAGGGAGCTGCCTTACAAGGTAGCTAAAAGAGGAGTTTTCTTTATTCCATCCTGCAAAACTCTGCATATTTTCCCAGAATCCCCTAGTGGAGCTTCATTGGCTATAAGTCTACACACACCTACACGGCGGCCTTAATCTCCGTAAGGAGAGCAACTTTTACTTCCTGTCATAGTCACTAGGTTTAAACAGTGCTGTCTACAGTTGGCAATCACTTCCTTCTGGAATACATATACTGGTTTGGTTTCAATCCCGAATCATTAAGCATGACCTTCAGGAATCCCAAATCATGTCATGCGTCTCCCTGAAGGCCATGCTTGATGTCAAGGGAGCTGCCTTACAAGGTAGCTGAAAGAGGCGTGGTTTTCCTTCTTCCATCCTCAAAAAATTTTGCATATTTTCCCATGGCTTTTAATAGATCTATATTTTCTGGTCTGGATATAACCTCTCTTCTAGACAGAATTGTGTGTGTCTCAGCTATGTCTCCCACAAGACCTAACCGTCACAATTCATGGTCCCACACACTCCCCGCTCAGTAAAGTCTGCTACCTTGGAGTCATCTTTGACTCTGCCTTAACCTTTAAGCCTGGAAAACAGGCCCTTAATACAACCTGCCGCCTCTACATCAAGAATTATTCTTGCAACCGACCCTTCCCCAATCCAGAGTCTACAAAATTGGTAGCTCATGCCCTCATTATCTCCAGCTTGGACTACTGCAACATTCTTCTTTGTGATCTAAAAGAAAACTCTGATGCCCTTCAAATCGTTTCTTAACTCTGCTGCCCAGCTAATCCATCAGTCTCCTTGCTTCTTCTCTGCCTTTCCTCTTTGCCAGTCTATCCACTAGTTACCCATTGCGCAGTGAATTTAATTTAAAATGCTAATCATGACTTACAAAGGTGTCCATAAGCTGTCCCCTCCATATATCTCTAAACTAATTGGCCACACTTAATCTCTGTTCCTTACAGAACATTCAGCTTTACTCTATTACCATCCGCTCTTCTCACAACCAGATCCAGGGCTTCTCCCATGCATCTCCCATACTCTGGAACTCTCTACTAAAATCAGATTGTTCTCTACCTTCTAATCCTTCAAGCGTAACCTGAAAACCCACCTGTACAAGATCACCTACAATACATAATAGCTGCAGTGCTTTGCTCCTTCATCTCGTGTCTCCATCTACCCTTCCATATAGATTGTGAGCCCTCACCTTGTGTCTCCATCCCCTCCCACATAGATTCTGAGCCCTCACGGGAGATTCCTCCTACCACTTGTCTCCTGATTGATGGAATTAATGGTGCTCCATAAATAATAATAATCAACACACACAGCAGCTTAAAAGTTTTTGTGGCAAAGTATAATTTTGATATTGAGAAGTGTTTTACTTCAATAATTATCAATGTCAAATTCCAAATCCTAATATGGAATCAATTCTAGCAGAGTTCACCAGATTGGTACTGAGTGAACCCAGGCTTACTCCTGCTGTCCAAGGCAACCCAGAACCTGCCACTCTTAGCGTTTTTTGTAGTGCTTCTGCATCCTAGGCTGCTGGGGAGGTCGTGGTGAAGGTATCATTGAAAGTTCAGCTTTTGTGTTTCTCTTTTAAGACAAAAGATGTTAATTTATAAGTTGTTTTTTTTCCTAAACCAAAATCTCAGTGTGTCTGTGTTGCCACTTTGCTATAAATAAGTGGGATAGGGTTACAGTTCGGGCATTCTGTCCCTAAAGGGTTCTGGATCACCTGTTCAGTTCCTGAAGCACTGGTCTGGCCTCTTGGCTTCTCATCCTTGCTCAGTGCTGCCCCAAACTTCATCTACATCCCTCTGGCGTTGCACACATACATATATTTCCCAGAATTTTAACTGCATGGTTAGCATTTCCTTACAAGATTGAAATATGAGGTGAAAACCTATGCAGAGGTGGTAATTGCAACCATATTACCTGTCACCCAGCTTTTCTTGAAAACTAGAAAATGCCAAACCTTCTATAATTAACTGGCAAACATAATTTGATGAAGTAATATAGATGAGTTCATGAAATTAATAGCTTGTGGAATTTAACCGGTTAAGGGCCAGGCCCTTTCCTGTTTTTTCATTTCCATTTTTCACTCCCCACCTTCAAAAATCTATAACTTTTTTATTTTTACACGTAAAGAGCTGTGGGATGGCTTGTTTTCTGCGTAACCAATTGCACTTCATAGTGATGGTATTGAATATTCCATGCCATGTACTGGTAAGAGGCATTATGGTTATCTGGTATCTATAAATTCCCTATAGTCGCATAGGACCCATAGGTTTAGGTTCCATTTTTAGGCAGATACATGTCTAGGAGTGTTTTCTAACCATTTTTGCATTCACACGTGAGTTTTACTGATGTATTTTAACTATATACATTAAAAGTTATATTTTATTCACCACTTCTATTTCTTTCTATATATACAAGGTGAAATTACACAATAACATAAAAACCTGATTTGTTATTCCTGATTAATGATAAGCAAAGATAGAGGGGAATAAAGGATAAGCCCTAAAAAGGGCTATCCTTACATACATTTAGACGCACCTACCACCTGATCTACCTTAATAGGTAGATATGTAGTGGTAGGTTTCCTTTAAGCAGTAGTGTGACCCTGCTCTGAGTGCTCCTCCGGCACACACCCCAATTATGTCAAAGTGTGTGCACCAGAGAACGGTCTCGACACTGTTAACCCCTTCCCCCCGCGGCCCTTTTTCGATTTTGCGTTTTCATTTTTCACTCCCCACATTCAAAAATCTGTAACTTTTTTATTTTTCCATGTACAGAGCTGTGTGATGACTTATTTCCTGCGTAACAAATTACACTTCAAAATGGTGGTATTTAATATTCCATGCCGTGTACTGGGAAGCGGGAAAAAAATTCCAAATGCAGTGAAATTGGTAAAAAAAACCCCGCATTTGTGCCGTATTCTTGTGGGCTTGGATTTTACGGATTTCACTGTGCGCCCCAAATGACATGTCTACTTTATTCTTTGGGTCGGTACGATTACGGGGATACCAGATTTGTTTAGGTTTTATAATGTTTTCATACATTTAAAAAAATTAAAACCTCCTGTACAAAATTTTTGGGGGGGATTTTGCCCTCTTCTGGCGCTAATAACTTTTTCATACTTTGGTGTACGGAGCTGAGGGTGGTGTCATTTTTTGAGGATTTTGATTACGTTTAAATGTTATCATTTTTAGGACTGTACGACCTTTTGATCACTTTTTATAGAATTTTTTATTTTTTTTTAAATAACAAAAAAGTGCCATTTTCGACTTTGGGCGCGGAAAAACCGCAGTGAAAAACCGTTATCATATTTTGATAGACCGGGCATTTTCGGACGCGGCGATACCTAATGTGTTAATGATTTTTACTGTTTATTTATATTTATATCAATTCTAGGGAAAGGGGGGTGATTTGAATTTTTAGGTTTTTATATTATAATTTTTTTATTTTAACTTTTTTTTTATTTTTACTATTTTTCAGACTCCCTAGGGTACTTTAACACTAGGTTGTCTGATCGATCCTATCATATACTGCCATACTACAGTATGGCAGTATATGGGGATTTCACTACTCATACATTACAATGTGCTGACAGCACATTGTAATGAATGGGTTAACCCGAAGTAGCTTCGGGTCTTCGTGACGTCATGGGGAGCGGCGATCCACGGAAAGATGGCGGCGCCGGGTGTTACAGGTAAGCCTTTGCTGCAATATGCAGCAAAGACTTACCGGCTATGGAGAGGGCTCGGCCCGCGAGCCCTCACCATGTACCGGGACCCGACATGTGACGTACTATTACGTCACATGTCGGGAAGGGGTTAAAGAAGAGAAGACGAACTGCCGGGGCACCAGAAGGTGTGCTGGCTTACTACCTATTGTAGGGGTTCAACTCAAATGGTAGCCTTTAGAGAAGCGCCAGGCAACAGTCTTTCAGGTGAACAAAACAGGTGTCTTTATTTTGGGCATAAAAATAACAGGAAAAAAAGGGCTTGCTCCAGGCGGCAAAACAAAACACATAGTCCATATAGTCCATAAATCTCAGTCAATGTCATTAAGCACAGTACACATTAACAGGCATATGTGCAGTTTACCCTCCTAGGTTAGGAGCACCTTTTCAGTCCTCAGACTTCACACCGCAAGGACCAGCTCTGGTTCTGATATCCACGTTGTTCCACTGAGCTACTCACACAAGTAGTGCGGCAGAGGGAGGAGAAAGTTCTACATCTGCGACTGCTGTCTGCAAATTTGTTCCTGGGCAGCACTTTCCTGGAGTAGTGTCCGCCACCACAAAAAATAGTCAATCCCAGAAAATATTTTTTGACTGGTTCAAAAATAGTATACACTTTAATTTTGCCATCTTCTGGCGCTAATAACTTTTTTATACTTTGTTGTACGGAGCTGTGGGTGGTGTCATTTTTTTGGGACATTTGATAATATTTTCAATTATATCATTTTTAGGACTGTATGACCTTTTGATAACTTTTTATATATTTTTTTTATATTTTTCAAAATGGCAAAAAAGTGTCATTTTCGGCTCTGGGCGCTATTTTCCATTACGGGGCTAAACGCAGTGGGAGATTCACCAGGAGTGGACTGCTGTTGAAGTGAGTGTTTTAAGAGCCACCACACAGAGATGTATCGAGGACATGGTCTACAAATTAATATGATAACATTTTACTTTGAATGTAAATAACTAAAAATGTATGTGGGTTGGGTGAAGGATTGAATTTTTGCGACCACTGAGGTTTGACAAAGGTTTTGTAAAGGTGATTCTGCCGCTTCTTGTGCCTATAGCAGAGTGACATTCCTATAGCAGAGATCATCTATGGAAAGCGACATGCCTCTGGAAATCTAGTACAGCTCTTATAAAATCTTATAGTCAAAGGATACATTAAAGCGCCCTCTGACATTAACTGTCATCGTCTTTTGAGCCCAAACCGTTGCAGCTTATCCATTGTATTTTGTTGGAGTGGGGGAGCTAATAATCGAAGATATTAATTTTTTTAACCAAATTTATAGGATTTGACACTTGCTATGTGTGTTAAATGGTATGAAAGAACAGTTCGAATTCACAATACTCTTGCAGGATGGTGTAATTCATTAGCACTGATGAAATCATGAAGGAGGAAGTCATACAATGGAGAGGCCAGCGTGTTATGTCGGACCATTACTTTCGCCCCCTGATTGAATGAGCTAAAGGCAAAGGAATATAAACCTTATTTGAGGGGACGAATATGCCTTCTAAGCCCGTTTTCAGGCATACACGGGCATGATAGATTGCAATTCTAGGCAACGCCCAGAAAATCACGACTTTTTTCCCTATTGTCCACCACTCAGGCCACTTTTCAAGTGGAATGCAAATTTACTATAGCCGGCAGAATGCTTCATTAATTCCACCAGAATAAATATAGAAGGTCGGAAAAGATTAAAGCTCTGCGTGAGCAGATACTTCAGGTAGCAGAAACAGAAAAATGACTCAAACACAGGAAAAATTATATAATGGGGTGCATTTCTTATGCACATGAAGGTAAGTGGAACCCTGAGCCGTGCATATGCCATTTCCCTTCCCATCGACGTCTATAAACACGGTCATGGTGGGGTGAGCACACGTGCACACAGAAAAATATGGGAACCACGCCTACCTTTTCCCGTATACTGGCCGCTCAGGGATAAGGGAGAGGTAGGGGGAGTAGCATACTGTGGATTCATTTCTTGAAAGTTTTTCTTTTAAGACACAATTCTATTAAGGCTCGTTAACCAATACTGCATTGATCCACATACATGGTAAGATACATATAAGTTTTTGTGTAAACATTTATGTAGGATTATGTAACTTAAGTATTGCATAACAAAAATAAGTCTATGTAATGATCTGAAGAGGAATATAAGTTTTGTGTAAGGGCAGGAGGGCACTAGCAGTGTAAATGAGTCTACACAGATTTTTATCTGCTTTCTGACTCTAATCTGCCAAAACACTTGGACAGAACTCAGAACTCATGATTCGGCTATTGTCTTTGCACACACAGATGTTCACGATTAAAATTTTTCCGATCTGACCTTTTTGTGAAAAACACAGCATCACTTGCGGCGTGCTAAAATCCCTATAGAACATCATGGGTGTGACAAAAATATGCATGGCCACATATAACCATAGAGCCTTTATGCGGGTCAGTTTTTCAGCATGTGTTTGCAAGGAGTCGATCAGACGTGGAAAATTGGATGCAAACATCGACACAATTTGGATGCCACTCGCTCTCAAAAATGGATAGTTGGAATCTATAGACCTCAAGACTATTCCTATTTTTGCTGTTGGTCAGGAGTAGTGGGATTAATGCCCACACAACTGCTAAAATTCACGCCACCTGTTTTTGTTTTTCTCGGAGCCTGCGTGAGAGAAAACTCTGAGTTTTTGTTTCTATGGCTTTGTCAATTGTGGATTACGTTTTTACAGGGAGACAAGAAAAACATAGCGCCAACAGCAGGCACCAAACAGCACAGACATAACGGATTTAAAAAGGGGTGTCCAACGTAGAGTGTGCTGTTAAAACGAAGAAGCTGTACTTTCCCCTTTCGGAGTCCTAGTTTCCTGCGTGGTGCCTCCCTGGTTTGCATAGCCTCCCAACCGTCCCGATTTTGCCGGGAAGTCCCGTTTGTCTTTCTTACCTCTGGCCTGCGTCCACCGGGCAGCTTGTCAGATTGTCACGGATTCCCCCGGTCCGCATGTCGCCGGCGATGGTCCCCATAGTAATACTTTGAAAGCCAGAACCATTAGTACAGAATACTCTACAGGACATTGGGCAGGAATCCTTTTCAGATAAGTTTCAGGTTAGGGCGAGAGAGGGACCGACGTCATCAGGTTCGAATCTCTGCCATATTGAGTCAATGCATCTCTCTCCTAGGCTTCCCGAGCAGACATCGGGGCAGGGAATCCTTTTTAGAGAAGTGTCGGTAGCAGTGAGCAGGGACCACGGTCATCAGCTTCAGATCAGGCATCGTCCATAGTGGTCTCCAGGGCTCCTCCCCAGACACACCTTGCACTGTAGACAGTAGCGAAAGGATACCTTACCACACGAAATCTACCTATAACGTAGAGTCGGGTGGTAGGTGGATGTATAGGGACGTGAGGATAGCCCTTTTAGGCTAATCTCACGTCCCCGCTAGCGTAACCATAAACTTAGTGCCCTAATATGTTATTTAAATAAGCGCTCCGGGGTCCCGAGATCGCGCATCTGGGCCGGAGTTAACTGCGCATGCGCAAACTCGGCTTCTCGGACGAGGGCGCAGTGCCAGGAGCTGCCGCAAAGATCACAGGTAGGCGGGTGGAAAGCAACTACGGGGCGTGGAGTAGCCCCCGCCGCCGTGTAGCCTCGTGTCCGGACTACTCCACCCCGGGGTAGTCCTGACTTATTAATAACATATTAGGGCAATAAAGTTATGTACTCCTAGTCGGGGACGGTGAGTTAGCTCTAACAAGTGCATCTACCGTCCCATACATCCACCTACCACCCATCCTCTTTTATATAGTATATTCGTGGTGGTAGGTGCCCCCTTTAAACTAATGAGCTATAAAGCCAGTGGAATACTCATCAGAGCGATTTTGGTAACTAAGAGTGTTATCTGCCACTGTTACACTGTGACAGACTTAAGAACTGAGTAGAGAGTGTCTTCTCAAGGTTTATTGATATGTAATTATGAGGCTATTATTATTATTATTATAAATTTATATGTTCTTTTTATCTTATTGGAGGACAATATAATAATAGAAAAATATATAATAATCATCTCAATATACTAATATAATAATGTCGCAATAAGCTTCATAATCTCTGAGAGATACCTCCCTATTTACCAAGGCATGTAATACTGTTCCACAGTGTACAGTAGTCAAGTTCTTCGTTACCAAAATTCAATCCTGAATACTCACAGAGGTTACTAGCTAGTTGGTGGGGGAAGTGTATAATTGTACATGGACACTGGCAGGTTCTAGGTTCAAATCCCAAGATGACTATATATATATTTTTTAATGAGATGATTTATTTTATATATATATGTGGGCTTTAAAAATTTGGGGCATGGCCAGGAGTGATTGGGGGTGTGGTTAGGGGATCGCCCTAGGGGATTTTGTCCCCTTTCCTTTCACAAATGTGAGGTATCTGGTTGCCGTTGTGCCTGGGGACGAGGACAAGGTGGATATGCCCCGAGCCGGAACCAGACTGTGCCGGGGTGCATGCCCACTGTAAACAAACGGTGCATGGCCCCTAGGGTTGGTGGAGTGGGAGACCGGGAGTTCCGGAGGAGGTAAAACAGCTTGTTTTTTAACAGCCCCCCCACCCACCTCTATGTTTTTATCAAAGTCAGACATGGAGGTACTCCATAATATCTTAGTTTAGAGGAGCAGGTTGGAGTGGAATATGAAAGATTAAGTTTATTCTTCTCAAGTTGGGGGATCAGAATATCGCACAATGCCGGATACAGCCCCTTGCGCTTCACGAGGTGCTGAAGGAGAATGCTTATAACCCACCAGGTAGATATCACTAGTTTTAGGAGTACTAGGCCAGATCGCCCTTCGTGATCTGTCGTGCAGCTTTCTAAGTTTTCTTCACACTGTCAGTCGGGTACTGAGCATGATACAGTCCTAAAATGTCTCTTTGTACTAACGCAATGACTTTCTAAGGGTTTTTTTTCCACAAAAGAAATTCTCACATCTAATCCCCTGTGATGATTACACATATAAGATCATTTTAACCCCTTACTTTATAATGTAGTGCAGGCACAATTTGGCACATTTATTAACACCCGTCCCGTGACGCCGCAGATCCAGTAAGGTTACGACAGCGGATTCGGGTCTCACGCGATTCACTAAGATCGTCGTCCAATTTCCAGTCATTGGCGCTTTCCCCCGTGAGGTCCAATGGGAGTCCGTCTATCTTCTCGGTGTGGAAGTGCTGATCTTGCGACCACAAGTGGGGCAGATTTATCAGCTGTTGAAGATCAGAATATTCCTGGTTGCTCATGGCAAACAATCACAGCTCAGCTTTCATTTTACACAGTCTAAAGGAGGGAGCTGGTTGATTGGTTGCCATTGGGCAACTAGAATATTCTGACTTTCAGGCCAGCTTGATAATTGCCCCAATGTGTCAATGTGAGCTTGTGCTGTACTGCAGGGGCATGGCGTACAGGCACAGAGCAGACGGGGAAACATCTCCTCCAGCCATGAATGTCACACAGAAATCCAAGTATGGCGGCCCCCGACTCTAATGTCAGTAGTTCCACGGGTGGCTGTACTGGGGCAATCGAATTGTGGGTACAGGCGGACTGATTAGGACAGTTGGAATTATATTGAGAAATGCTGCCTTTTATTAACAGTGATTAGGAATGTGTTACGTTGTTATCGAAGTACAAACGAATGAAACTTGTCTTCGTGGAATACTCCTTAAAAGAGTTCGATCACACAAACTATCTAAGACGGTATTGGCTGGGAAGACATGTCCACAATAAACTAAATGCTTTAACAGGCTGCCATGGACAAAAAATTTAAATCCAAGTATGTCTGACTAGGGTTCACCATCTGCGACTTCCAAAATAGAGCTCACTTGTGACAGACTCGGGCATTGTTCTGTTTGCCAATGTGATGGGCGACGTATGTACTGTGCTTCCTATCACGAAGGCTGACAGTTATACCAACCAGGAACTATTACTGTTTCTGGACATGATTGTGCTTCTATGCATGAATTGCAACAAAAGAAAGTTCCTTTTTACATTTGTTAGGACTAATACCTGCACTACTATGATATTCAATGATTCCTATAGTTGCCTTTGCATAAGCACAAGGTGGACCCAGCACTGCTAGCATCCCCTAGGCGTGGCCCCACTTCCAGTGCCTATTACTATCGTGTGATATTGTGAGTGTGGGAGCCATGCTTTGTCCATGAATATAAATGCTAGCCCAATGTTTTTTATGCTAATATGCACATAGATAACTATCAAGAGTATAGTTACGTTATGCATTATAAGAGTTAAGTAAATTCTCTGTCATACGCTCACACAGTGTATAGACTAATGCTAGATATTTTATAACCAGTCATACAGAAGTTCATATCCACGAACGATATCATTTTATATGGTAGTTTTTTACTTGATGGTGGGAAATGAAATGTAGTTTTAAATGTTCTGATAAAACAATTTTTATTTAAAAGATGGCCCCCTAAACATAGCAGTCACACTAGAGCAAAAATCTAATTTCACTGAGATCCAAGCCAAACAAACCAATGAAACCTATTTGGTACTTACACATGATCTAAACCAAAAGAACACTAGAAAACATTTCCAACTGTCCTCCGCAGCTTTCCCCAGCCGTCACTCTCAACATTCGCTGTCCGGGGAAATTGCAATACAGCCAACAAGGTTGAAACTTTCTTGGATACTAAGGGAGTGGAGGGCTGTCACAAAAAACCTGTCGTCCTGTAAATGGCTTGAAAGATGTGGAACTTAAGGAATGTTGAGTGGCCTCATGGGGAAAGGGTGATCCATTATGCACATGACACAAAATGTGCTAAAGAGGACCTGTCACGAAATTTACTAAGTAAGCAGCTCCTAGAGCTGAACAAACGCTACAAACGGAAACCTCAGGAAACGCTATCTAACACTGGGGCGGGGTACAATGTAATCATCGCACCGCTCGCAAAGCGTTCCGATGTACTTCATGAGGGTCGTTTTGTGGCATGGTTAGGATCACACGCCGGCCTATGAGGTCAAGGGGCGTAGTCTGGGGAAGAGGCACGCCTGGACCACCCCCTCTCTCATGGAGAGGGCTAGTAGTTCTTTCATACAGCCTGGGTGTTGCCTGCATATTTCCCCTCTGTGCTGAGATTCACATGCTTGGAAGAGTCTTGCAAATAAAACTTCTCTCCTTCCACTGTGTGAGATTACAGCAGGGTGATAAGAGGTTCTGTGGGAGCAAGGAGGCGGGGGAGGCAGTGGGAAACAGCTGTGAAGCCAGAGTCACGATTGTGTATTAACACCCCTCAATCCGTTCTGGCCCCCCCCAATTTAGCATTTAAATTTTAAAAGGGATTGTGTTAAGAAGGAAGAAGAACAGTGATATAAATCACCACAGTCACAGTGCCGGGATCCATGAGGGAAACATTCACCTCCGCAATGGGGGTGTAGCCCGTTGAGTTATTAATCCACCCTATCCCACCCCGACCTAAAAGATTAAAGCATTCACTGGTAAATGAATTGGATATATAAAATACGAGCCGTAGTAGTAGAGCCTTACTTATTGTTTTGAAATGAGTCCTTTTTGACACATGTAAAAGTTCTACGTTGTTTACTATTTATAATATTGTTTGTACATTTTTTTAAGATACTGTTTATAAAATATAAGCATACTTTGCGTTTTTATTTTTAGAATAGAAGAAATCTCGTTGCTGTGTACCTCTCACTCTAATCCTTATGAAATTAGCGAGTAAGTAAACTAAATAACGTCTGGTTTACTTGAAATAAATCAAACATTATGCATGGCAGTGGTTAAACCAGCGCTCACTGGGCAGTTGCTTGCCAGTTGCCCTCTATATATGTTATTTTTGGCGCAGTTTTTCACAATATCTCCCAAAAGATATGGGCAACATTTACTGTACGCGGTTCTTCCCAATCCCCGAACCTGACGGTTCCGTACGTAAGATGGAAGTCCGGCAATTTGATTCCCCATGACGTGCGCCCGATATCTTGCATGTGTCGCTTAACGTGAGGTACGCTGGAGGTTCACCTTCTTCTTCTGTGTATCTAAGTGCAATTGTCTGTGCGACACAATTTAAATGTTTAAATCCCTAGCTCCGTGTCGAATCCGTCGGACGCCCCGATGGCCCGCGCCGCCCGATTTATGTTGCGTGAAAGCCGGTGCCGATGCACCAAAATCCGATCGTTCGCCACAATCCACCACTTTTTAAGTGCGGCGCAAATGGTATCGGTCGGAAATATGCGACATTGTGTGTCCACGACAACCGTTAGTAAATGAGCTTCAATCTATTAAATTTAAAATTGATTTAATCCAATTCATCCATTGGGCAATTATGCAATGCACGACTCTTGTGCAACTCCTGGGTTGCGGAGATTGCCCTTTGTCCTACTAAGCAGGCACTGGACGTTTAATGTTACCCGGTACACAATGAGTGCACAAACACACAGACACTGCTTCTGTGTTCGGACTAGCTAGTAGATTGTTGGCCGCATGCGCCGTTGTCTTGGGGATTTCGTAAAACACAGCTACTCAGCATTGGGCATTGTAAGCTGTTTTTTTTTCAGTAACTTAATATGTGCTATAATAGCCTGTAATATTATTGTTTGCAAGATAATTGTTTGTTAGTCTCCCACAATGCTTTTAACTGTGGGTTATCGGGTATAACTACCTTCCTCTGAGCATAGTGCAGCTTGCCTTATATTGTCTTATTATCTGATGAGAGTTTTTTCTACCTGAAATTCTGTTGATTTTCTAGTCAGTTTATTTTGTTTGATTAATTCTTTTATAGTTTTATACATTAACCAGGAGTGAGTCAGTTATTCTGGAATAGACACTTTTGCTACTTTTACAAGTTTTACCAATTTAAGGCTGTATTAGCTCATATCACTCCCTAGTTGGTCATTGCAAAAAAGCCCAGGTGGGGGACTGGGGCTCTGTAAGCACACATTTGATCCATCTAGTTCTGTGGAGCTGACACATGTGGTAGATTATCAGGCGTACAGTATAGGCCACTTTTTTTCTATATGCTGAACATTGTATAGTATCACAACCTGAATCAGCTTGCTACAATACGCTGTTTTCCCCTAAAATAAGACTACCCCGAAAATAAACGACTTACAATTATTGCAGCTCTTAGAAATCTAAGTCCTCCCCTGAAAGTAGACCTAGCAGTGTCAGAGTTTGGTATGTTGAAGTTATTATGGTAAATCAGCTGCCGTACAGCTCCCCAACAAGGAAGGGGTCATTGAAAGAAAGCTAACATGAGAGATTGGGGGGCACATGATTCAATTAGAAATTGAGTCCACATGGAATGACAGCGAAAATTAGAGTTGAGATGTTGTTAGAAGTTGGAAGTAGGTTTTTTTGTCACTGGAAAAATAAACATCCCCGAAATAAGACCTAGTGCCTCTTTAGGAGCCAAAACAATTAAGACCTCTCTTATTCGGGAAACACGTATCGGTTTCTCCACATCATGAAATCCTTCCCCCTTCCCACCAGATAAAGAACTTATCTGCCTTACCTCTCTGTTACTTCTGTCACCTCTATCTCTCCTCATGATGTGTTGTTTGTGGCGGAAGTGAGTGATAGTGTCCGTGAGCCGCTGCCTGAATGCAGGGGGGAAAGGCTCACCGGCAGAGTGAGAATCTCCGCTCCACCGCCAGTCCCACAGAAATACAAGATGGCTTCCCACCCTAATCACGACGTTACAGGGGTCAGTCATGACTGATAGAGACAGGTTGGATTAGATCTGTGAAATGCTTTTTTGTTAATAACAGAATTAAAGAATTGAGAATGTGTATTATTTTGTTACCGGAGTAATTTAGAAGGAAACTTGTCTTCACTGGGAATAACCCTTTAAATGTACACTTTCAGTTATGCTCACCAGTACATGATCTATCCATTAAATCACCTTGTGAATTCAATTCTTCAACAACTGTTAATATTTGAGGTTCAGTCGCAGTGTCCCTAATAAATACTTGTTACATCAGCAAACAACTCTGTTTAGATGAATACGAGTTCAGTTAGCCTCCCATATTTTGATTATGCACATCAGAGTTCAAACATTTTATAGGTTGTAAAGAACTGAAAATAAATTTGTAATTTGGAGCATAGGATGTCACCTTGGACAGAAATCTAAAGCTACGTATTTCATATCCAAACATCCTAACAGGCAAGTGACATTAACATAGTACTCTCTTTGATATCACATTCACAATTCTTGCAGCCCATTATATTTCTTGTGAGTTTTTGGAGAGTGTTGTGCTTGAATTTCTTTGCATGCTGCAGTAATATTCTCCCAGCGCAGCGTGTTTTGATGTGAAACCTGGCCTTTACCCTGCTAGATCTTTTGCTGGATGATATCAAGTTTTTTTTTTTAATATCATCTTTATTAGGTTTTCCAACATGTTTTAAAAACACCATTGCACATCCCATGGCCCTTCAGAGGGCACCATGATTCATAACTTTGCATGTACTTAGAAACCTTTACAAAAAAATCACTTTTTTACAATATCACATTTGCTACGATCATTTCCCCAATCCCCCCGTGCCCTCCCTCCCGAGATGCACTGGCTTCCAGCGTCCCTTATCTTCTTATTTCTATTAGGTCCCACCATAGAGTAATGTCTATTCTCTCTCTTGAGAAGAGTCCTGCTCATTAAGAGTCCCCCAATGCTCTCATAATCTAAAAGTTCTTTATAGGTTTGAGGTGGGGGAAGATGGTGTCCACACATGAATTCTCTCCTTTTATGCCCATACAGGCCATGACACAGAGTATCTTGGCAGAATGAGATGGTGCCCTTGGGTCTGCATAATGATATTTGTTACGATTTCTTCACGATCTTTTTTTGTACATGAAAAGTGAGAAAGTGGTCAGTCAGAAGTTTGACAGGTCATTTCACACCTCAGAGATCCTCAAAGGGGCTGTCCGTCTTCTCCCCATTATTCTGGACCAAACATGACTCCTGGAGGTTGCACAGCCTTGTTGGGACAGTGTGGCCAGCTACAACACTATCCAGCGGTACAATTCAGGCTTGACACTACACTATCAGTAAACGTTGACTGTTTGAAAAATTGCTCCAAAATTACAGTATGTACCAGAAAAGTGCATCCTCGCAACAGGCCTCTCCAAGCCAGTCCTGGTCGCGGAGGATGCACCGCCTTTATCAGCCACCTCAGAGCAAGCTGACCCCCGACTAGTTGAGTATGGGGAGAGGGATAAAATATGACTGGTGTTTTTGCACTACAGTTACCTATGATGGTCAATCAACAACGAAAACCTAAAACAGCTTATGACCAACTAATATGATGCACCAATCAGACCATACCTTTTGCTCTGATACAAGTGGGTATAACTCTTGGATACTGAGTTCAAATAGACATACCAATTTCAGTGATTTTGTACATTTTAAAAATAGCCCCACCCCTAAAAGGAAGTCTCCATAAAGCACGTAAAAACGTTGGTGCTGTGATAATTAACTCAGTAGAAGGAAAAGCTTCTCCGTTCATCCCTATATCTCTTACTTGGCTACTCATTCTGTTGGCGGGTCTGGTGGTGGATGACGCACGCGGTAATGCTGTTTACTACGAGTGATTGGGTCATGGTTGGCATTCTTGGGTATATTCTTTTGGACAGGTTAGGTCCTGCTGGGGATTGCACAGTTCGTGTCCGGTGCTCTTCACTCCCCGTCGCGACCCTCTTCCCTTGCGAGGGGGGTGGGGGGGGGGGGGGGGGGGGGGGGGGGGGGGGGGGGGGGCGGGGGGGGGGGGGGGGGGGGGGGTGGGGAGGGGGGGGGGGGGGGGGGGTGGGGGGGGGGGGTTGCTGCGGATTTAATGACAATGTGCGTGCTCTGTTGGGCCCTTATGTATGTGGTGGCCTGGAACCTTTGCCTTGGGGCAGGTGATTTGTTTGAGCATGCCGTTTTGTAGCTTACAAGCTCGTTTGTTTTAAAGGGCGTTGGGTGTTTGAGGTGGTTTGTATCCCGCCCCTGTGGCGCCTCCATTCTTGTGCTTTGTTTTTGTGATTTTATGGGGATTGTCCTAACTCCTTTTCGCTTTATTTCTACGGTTGTTCGGTTTCTTCGATGCCGACTTCCCCGGAGGCGGCGGGGTGGGTCTAGATCCCCCTTGGTTTTGTTCCACCCCCCTTACTAGGGCCAATCCGACGTCGGCTAGTGGCAACTCTTAACCGATTACTTCTCGCGATTGTCTAGGGTCCATTCCCAATGGGGTTATTAATCTAAAGGACCACTAGCTAGTCTATTTTTTGTCGTTCTGCCATATTATGTGATTGTTTGGTCTGTTTTGCTAGCTTAGTTTTTTGTTATGTATTTTTGGTGCTTAAAATCCTATTTATGTAAAATCTCATTAAATTGGAAGTTCTAAAACCGCGAATCCTTCTATAAAGTGGAACATACAAGCTGAAATATGAATGAGTGCTGGTCCCTTGATACCATCATGTAAGTAGCCTGCATTGAAACAAAAATGAATAGGCAGTTTTAAGCTCAGGTCAAAGTTTAATAACCAACAAGATAAGAATACTTCCGATGCTGCAATGGACCCAATTTCCTCTAGGCAAGGCCAAGAAGGGCGTCTTCCGTCAATGACCCAGTATCTACAGCAGTGACTGGCCTGTGATGCTTGATTAATATATTTAAAATTTAGTACTTAGATGACACACATGTTTTACCCAATTTTTATAGACACTTCCTAATGATTACAAATACAGAATGCCAGAATAGGACATAGAAAAAGTTATTAACTTATATAAATTACTATACAGGTGTCCCCGGGTACATAAAGATGGTTATTTATTATTATTATTAATATTTAAGTTGACTGTGTAGGTAAGTCGGAATGTATATTGTCTAAATGTAGATACAAACAAATTTTTTTGACAATTAGATTTTAAAAATGTTGCATTGTAATAAGGACACGGATTAACATAAAGCTTAATACAGACAACTTTGATTAACAATATAGCTGTTTTCTTATAACCGAAGCTAAAGTACAACAAATTACAACAATTACAAGATACAACAGTACAATAAAGTACAACAAACATCCAAACGATCCGTTTGGACTAGGTCGTTTTAAGTTGGGTTTTTTCTTAAGTAGGAGACCGCCGCCTGTAAATAATCCTTAATCCGAAAAAGTCTGAGAAAAATGAATCCAAATAAAGGCGTTAGTACGTTACCAGTAATACAAAAGATATTAACCGGTCACTTACCAATTGAAAACCATATGGAGGGATTATATCGGGGAAAAATGTTTTTCTTGGTGGCACCCATTTACATTTTGTGCTTTACTATATTACTGGGAATCTGGGGAAAAATGGGTGGAATTGACAAGGTACATGTTGGAACCAAAAACTGTACAACAGTGGTCAACATGGAGATTTTGGTTTTGGTTATGGACATTATTTTGGATAGCACTCAGCACTTTTGATGCGGGGGTTATATACACAGGGTATTATTTTAAATGTTGATTATACATGCTTGGGGAGACATTTTGATTTTAACAAGTTGTCTTTTAGGTGTCCATGGGTTATGTTTGAACACTCGGGGTATGATTCGTTATGCAATACACTGCCATGATAATATTCAAGCAGACAACTATTCAAAAAGTATTTGGCCGTGCATCTATATTAAGATAATTCAGCCCCACAGTCACACTTAAGGACTCTAGCCAGCAGTTTTGACCATCGAGAGACATGTTAGATATCAGTCCTGGAGAGCTAAGCAACCATACTTTTCTATGCTGTTACGGTAGCAGCAGCAAAGAACTGTGGAAAAGATCAATTCCAGAGTGAAGCTAAACTATGTGTCCCAAGATGCACTTTGGGTAATACTTATCTAGCAGTAAGCAGATGGGAAGTACAGCAGTTCAATACAGGTTCACACGCAAAGAAGTTTAAAACGATTCACCCAGTGCACAAAAGTCCATAGAATAACAAATACTTACAAATTACTCAAAATAATAGACAATAATTTATGTATTTGGTATCACCATTCCGTTAATAGGAATATGGTATGTGGGTGTGATAATAGCATTTGAGCATCGGTAGTAATAAATGGATTGAAGTACGGGATGGTGTATTATCTTTAACAAGCTGTAAAAATAAACTAGTGCCAACCTGTGACCTACAATGAAACCTTTCAATCTATTTTCATTATAATCCACAAAGATGTTACAAGAGTGTAACTTCAAGGCGTGAATTGAAAGAACAGTTAGTTGCGCCATACGTGACAATGTTTAACACCACTAACCAGTCTGAGGCCTGACCACCAACACTTTTTATTACTTCATGGTAATAATCTCTACTATGTAAACTAAGCTGCTTTCACCATGACCTAAAGGTTTTAAAAAGAGTGTGCTCTTCGGTCTGGATGTCAAATTACTGGCTCAGGGGAGATTGTTATGG
Source organism: Engystomops pustulosus (assembly GCA_019512145.1). NCBI lineage: Eukaryota > Metazoa > Chordata > Amphibia > Anura > Leptodactylidae > Engystomops > Engystomops pustulosus. The sequence goes on from CM033641.1 coordinate 83,093,643, forward strand.
TTTTCCAACAACTTAAACTTTAGGTACATCTGTATCCCCATTTACTGGTATATAAAAATGATCATTACTCATACAAGAATTTGCCTCTATAAGAGGGGCCAAGAGTTACCTTTTCTGAGCCTGTAGCATTCCTTTGACTGAACAGACATACAGTATAAAAAGATGGTGTTAATGGGGTTTCTATCTTAACAGATTAAAGCACAGGGGGCACATTTACTAACGGGTCGCGCTGCACGTTTTGTCGGACGTGCACGTTCTTCATGGCTGAAACGGCTTGCCCAGGTTATTTAAAAAGTGTGCTTGAGATGGTGTTGACGCAACCCTTTTGTGGCGCGCTCACTGGCTTCCATGCGACAAAAATAAAGGGGGGAGTCCTGGCATGGTCAACTGATCAGACCGAGTGCCCTATTAACTTTCAAATGTTTATGCCCTATTTCAGTGAATGGGCCAGCACCCTTTTGAGCTTGGTGGGTCAAAGTTGCCAAAAAAAAACCGAGCATAAACCGGGTGTGTGTACCTTGAAAAAAAAACATAATTTTGTGATATTTATAGTTTAAATAGCAAATATGTAAATTAGTTGACTTCGAGGGACTTTAACCCTAGGTGGTGTGATTGATCCTACCCGTAATGCCATACTACAGTATGGCAGTATATGGGGATTTTCCAATCATTTGTTATACAATGTGCAAATCGCCATAATTTGTGTAATAGATTTACAATCAGGATGATACTGTGCTTTGACTGGAGAAAGGGACCGAGGCAACAGCTCACACAAGGGGGAGAGGCCGGCCGGTGGGCAGGAGAGGAGGAGAAATGATGTGGCTCAGTGCATGAAATTCTCCAGCCGGGACTGCACTGGCCGGGTAGGAAGCGAGGATGAAACTAGCGCTCGGTGGCACGTTGTCACTGAAAATGGCTAGGCGTGTCAGCACTTGACACGCGTGTCATAGGTTAGCATCAGGCTATGTTAAAAAGGTGCACACAAAAAAGACAGGGAACTCTGTCGCACCAGTGCGGGGAAGCACCAGATTAATGGATCTGGGTGCACAATCTTAGTGAACACAACATGCAGATTATATAGACAGACAACACTTTAGTGGAATGAATTTCCTGAATTGTAAATAAATGTGCCCCAATAACTGTTATAGTATTTGTTAAAGAACCCATCTTATTGATTGATATATCATAGTTTTCCAGCAATGCATATTTTGTTTTCGGCAGGACTTCGAAAGATGATCTAGTCAACTATGAGAAATAATGGCCACACAAACAATCTCCACATTTTATCCGAGAAGGACTTCACTCATTAAATCTAATAGATGTGTTCCTCTCTCAGGCTTGAAGGTCCTCCAAAAGTTCTTGGAAACCACAGATATTGAAAGCAGCAGAAGGGACACTCCTAATTCCCAAGATTGGATTTCGTATGAATGTAGGCTGGATAGCACGGCCTAGTGCTGTCGGTGGTCACGGTGCTTGCGTATCAGGAGCAAGCAGCAGTGGTGGTATGTGCCAGCATATAGAGGGAGGAGGCAACCTGGATGTATAGATAGGCATATTGGTGATTGGGGAATGGGTTCCCTTGGGGTATACAGCCCCTGGCAACAGGGTGGTAAAAATATTCAACTTACACTGGGCCATGGCCACAAACAGCAGCAAACCTTCAGGTGAAAGAGCAATGGCTGGTTGGATCTCGGTCCACAGTTGCACTCTCTGCCAAGTGTAAGAATCGTTATCTAGACTCAAAACAGTCCTTATGAGTTGTAACCTGACTTTCGACTGAACCCTTTTAGCCAAAATGGCTACGGTGTATCGGGATGAGAGCAGCACTAAGACACACCAGTCTCTTAGAAATGCAGGCTCACATCTTTATTAAAGCACACAGCCGCATTTATAAGGACACAGAAAATCATCTTCTTACGGGGCGTGAAAGGGGATATATACTGAAATGCTATAGGCAGCTTGAATATATCCCCATTAAATTCAATTCCCAAACAGTAGATGAACTTTGCATATTATTCTTACACAGAGCACTGTCTCCAGGGAGAACAGAATGTTTTACTAAAAAGTCCTGAGAAGAAGACTTCGATGGCTCTTCCGGTGAGGGGCCAAAACATAAGATAAGCAGGTGCTGAAGAAAAAGTGAAGGGACAGAAGATGTCTCTCAGCCGATTATAACAAATGATGTTGAATCATGAGATGGAGGAAATAGTGGCTGATTCAGAGCAGGTTTAGGGCAGACTCAAGAGGGTGGATGTCTGCTTGGGCCTTGGTGTTTTTCCACCACAAGGGGTTTATAACTTCCTGTGAGGTGGGCTAAGCTTTCATGACAACCCGCTCTCTCCTGGCATTACAAATGTTACAAACATTCTATTGGTGAAAACATTATCAATATTCCTTCACAGACAGAGAATTATTATCGGCTGATTAACCATTTTACCCAACACATGAGACCCCCAGTGAGTTGATAGTTCATTAAATAATCATGAGGGCCATATAAAAGAGGATTTAGTTTCGCAACCACCCAGGTTTAACTGGCATTGGCAGGGGTGTTGCTAAGCAGTTACCAGGAGCACAGGCCAGGAATACCAGGAGAGAGAAAGGAGGCATATGGTGACAACAACAGAGCAGCAGGACTGCATAGACTCCTTTTAAGACGGAGGAAAAAGGAATAGCAGCATCAAGAGTCCTGCAAATGACCTCCAGCAACCACGTTCTGCTCAAACAGAAACAGTATCATCAAGGGTGGCCTGTTCTTTTCCCAGATGACTGCAGGTTCACCTGAGCACATGTGACAAATCTGGGAGACATAATCTGCTGAAAAACATCCTCAATCATGACTGGTGGCGTGGGTCAAGTATCAGCGGTATCCAGGTGTACCCTGATGCCATAAGGTCCTGGAATGACTGTATTATTACTCACTGTGAGACCCTATGCGATGACAGACAATGGCCCGAGTTCCTTAGATTGCATGACAATGACTGGACTTCCATGGGGCTGTTTGTGTTCATGGAATCTGCATGATGAAGGACAAGGATGCTATGTCTGGCCTTGCCTGTTCCCCTGACTTGAATCCAATTGACATACATCTGGGACTCATGTTTTGTCCCATCCACCAGAACCACACAAGTCCAAGAGTTGACTGATGTCCTCAGGAGAAACATCCACTGCCTAATCAGGAGCATGCCTATCCTTAAGGAGACTGCCTCCTGAACGGTATACTGATGTACAAGGGAGCTGCTTAACAGTAGCTAAACGAGGAGTTTTCTTATTCACATCCTGCAAAACTCTGCATATTTCCCCAGAATCCCTAGTGGAGCTCATGGCTGATAGTCTACACACACCTACACGGCGGCCTTCTTAATTACCCGTTAAGGAGAGCAACTTTTACTTCCTGTCATAGTAACTAGGTTTAAACGTGCTGTATACAAATTGGCAATCATTTCCTTCTGGAATACATAATACGGTTTGGTTTCCAATCCCGAATCATTAAGCATGACCTTCAGGAAATCCCAAATCATGCGTCATGCGTTCCCTGAAGGCCATGCTTGATGTCAAGGGAGTGCCTTAAAGGTTTAGATGAAAGAGGCGTGGTTTTCTTCTCCCATCATCAAAAAATTTTGCATTTTCCATGGATTTAATAGATCTATATTTCTGGTGGGATATAACTCTCTTCTAGACAGGAATTGTGGTGTCTCAGCTATGTCTCCCCCAAGAACTAACGTCACAATCAATGGTCCCACACAACTCCCCGCTCAGTAAAGTCTGCTACTTGGAGATCTTTGACTCCTGCCTCTTAACCTTTAAGCCTGCGAACAACAGGCCTTAATACAACCTGCGCCTCTACATCAAGGAATTTTCTGCAACCCGAACCCTTCCCCAATCCAGAGTCTACAAAATTGGTAGCATCATTTGGGGGCCCTCATATCTCCCCTGGACTGCACATTCTTCTGTTTGTGAATCTACCGAAAACTCCTGATGCCTTTCAAATCGTGTCTTAAACCTGCTGCCCAGCTAATCCAGTCAGTCTCCTTGCTTTCTTCCTGCCTTTCCTCTTGCCCAGTATATCCATAGTTACCCATTGCCGAAGTAATTCAATTTAACCCCTTACCGCCGCGGCCCTTTTTCGTTTTGCGTTTCATTTTTCACCCCCACATTCAAAAAATCTGAACTTTTTATTTTCATGTACAGAGCTGCCGTGATGGCTATTTTCTGACGTACAAATTACACTCAAACATGGTGGTATTGAATATTCCTGCTGTTTACTGGAGGAAGCGGGAAAAAATCAATGCAGTGAACTATGCCAAAAAACGCATTGGCGTATTTATGTGGGCTTGGATTTTACGGTTTCACTGTGCACCCCAAATGGGACAGTCTATTTATTCTTTGGGTCGGTACATACAATTAGGGGGGATTACCAATTTATATAGGTTTTATAATGTTTGCTACATTTACAAAAATTAAAACCTCTGTACAAAATTTTTTGGGGATTTTGCCGTTTTTTCTGGCGCATAATAACTTTTCATATTTGTTGTACTGTGCTGTGGGGTGGTTGTCTTTTTTGCGGATTTTGATGGCGTTTACAATGTTATTATTTAGACTGTACGACCTTTGATCACCTTTTTATAGAATTTTTTAAATTTTTTAAATGGCAAAAAGTGCCAATTTCGGACTTAGGGCGGATTTTCCGTTCACGGGTAAAACGCAGTGAAAAACCGTTATCTATTTTTGATAGATCAGGCATTTTTGGACGACGGCGTCACCTCATGGTTTATGATTTTTTACTGTTTATTTATATTTTATATCAAGTCTAGGGAAGGGGGGTGGATTTGAATTTTTAGGTTTTTTATTATAATTTTTTAGATTTAAACTTTTTTTAATTTTTAATATTTTTCAGACTCCCTAGGCGTACTTTAACCCTAGGTTGTCTGTACGATCTATCATATACTGTCATACTACGTATGGCAGGTATATCGGGATTTTACATACTCAAATTACAATGTGTGACAGCACATGTGATAAGTGTGTTCACCCGAGTAGAGTTGGGTCTTCGTGAGGACCCGAAGCTACCATGGTGACGGATCGCCGCTCCCCATGATGTCAAGGGGAGCAACGATCCACGGAAATATGGCGCCGCCCGAACGCGCGCCATCTTTTGAAGCCGACACCGATCCGGGTGTTTTACCGGTAGCCTATGCTGCAATATGCAGCAAAGACTTAGCGGCCTATGAGCAGGGCCTCGGCCCGCGAAGCCTCCTCACCATGTACCGGGACCTGACATGGAGTACTGTACGTAAGTGTCGGGTAAGGGGTTAAAATGCTAATCAGACTTACAAAGCTGTCCCATAAGCTGTCCTCTATATCTCCAAAACTAATTGGCCACACTTAATCTATGTTCCTACAGAACATTCAGCTTTACTCTATTACCATACCGCTCTCTCACAACCAGATCCAGGGTTCCCCATGCATCTCCCATACCTCTGGCAACTCTCTAAAAATCAGATGTGTCTCTACCTTCTAATCCTTCAAGCGTAACCTGAAAACCCACCCTGTACAAGATCACCATACAATACATAATAGATGCAGTGCTGCTCATATCTCGTGTCTCCATTACCCTCCCTATAGATGTGAGCCCTCACCTTGTGTGTCTCCATGCCCTCCCACATAGTCTGAGCCCTCACGGGAGATTCCTCTACCATTGGTTCTGATTGATGGAATTAAATGGTGCTCATAAATAATAATAATCAACACACACAGCAGCTTAAAAGTTTTGTGGCAAAGTATAATTGATATTGAGAAGTGTTTTACTTCAATAATTATCAATGTCTCAAATTCCCAAATCCTATATGGAATCAATTCTAGCAGAGTTCACCAGATTGGTACTGAGTGAACCCAGGCTTACTCCTGCTTGCAAGGCAACCCAGAACCTGCCAACTTGCGTGTTTTTTTGTAGTGCTTCTTGCATCTAGGCTGCGGGGAGGTGTGGTGAGGTATCATTGAAAGTTCAGCTTTTGTGTTTCTCTTTTAGACAAAAGATGTAATTTATAGTTGTTTTTTTTTCCTAAAACAAAATCTCAGTGTGTCGTGTTGGACTTTGCTATAAATAGTGGGGATAGGGTTACAGTTCAGGCATCTGTCCCTAAAGGGTTCTGGATCACCTGTTCAGGTCTGAAGCACTGGTCTGGCCTCTTGGCTTCTCATCCTTGCTCAGTGCTGCCCCCAAACTTCATCACTTCCTCTGGCGTTGCACACATACATATATTTCCCAGAATTTAACTGGATGGTTAGCATTTCCTACAATGATTGAAATTGAGGTGAAAACCATAGCAGAGGTGGTAAATTGCTTCGCCAAACAAACCAATTACTGTCACCCAGCTTTTTCTTGAAAACTAGAAAATGCCAAACCTCTCTATAATTAACTGGCAAACATAATTTGAGATAGTAATATAGATTGAGTTCATGAAATTATAGCTTGTGGGAATTAACCGGTTAAGGACCAAGGCCCCTTCCTGTTTTTCATTCCTTTTTTCACTCCCCACTCAAAAATCCTAAGTTATTTGATTTTTACACGTAAAGAGCGTTGATGGCTTGTTTTCTGCGTAACCATTGCAACTTCATTAGTGATGGTATTGAATTCCATGCCATGTGACTGGTAAGAGAAAAAAAAAATCCAAATGCAGTGAAAATGGTAAAAAAAACCCTGCATTTGCGTTGTTCCTTGTGGGGTGGGTATTACGTCTTTCATCTGAGGCGCCCAAATGACATGTCTACTTTATCTTGGGGTTGGTGCGATTAGGGAATACCAAATTTGTATAGGTTTATAATGTTCTACATTTACAAAATTAACAACCTCTGTACAAATTAGTTTTTTTTAATTTTGCCATACTTCTGGCGCTAATAAATTTTTATATTTGTTGTACGGAGCTGTGGGTGGTGTCATTTTTTGGGACATTGATAATTTTTCAATATATCATGTTTTAGGACGTATGACCTTTGATAACTTTTTAGATATTTATTATATTTTCAAAATGGCAAAAAAGTGTCATTTTCGACTTGGCGCTATTTTCCGTTAGGGGCTAAACGCAGTGGGAGATTCACAAGGAGTGGAATGCTGTTGAATCAGTGCTTTAAGAGCCACCACACAGAGATGTAAGAGGACATGGTCTACACAATGTCTCCTTCCATGTGTCATCCACTCCTGACAATAGACGTGCCAGAAGCTTCTCTTCTAGGCCAAGGAGAAAAGATACTGGACTATTGCTCAGTGGTCCATGGTGTTATTTCAAATTTTGCATTTAATTTGGTAATCAAGGGTCCAAGAGTCTGGAGGAAGAGGGTGAGAGGAAACATCTAAGCTTTTGAGCTTCCACAATCAGCAGTAGTTTCAGGCAAAGAGAACTTTTAGAAATAAAAAAATGCTTTACTAATACGTGAAATTACAAGTGAGTAATAAAATTACATAATTGATCTATGGCTAAGGGGGCTTAAAAACAAAAAAAACACTATACTCACCCCTTGGCGCTCTGGTTCTGCCTTCGCTGGCAGCTGATGCTGAGTACTGTTGTTATACAGAGGCTGGCTATACGATCCGGCTGCAACAGGAAGTTCAGGTGCATGGCAGTGGTTCTGGCGGTGCATCACTGGCTTGTGTAAAGAAACAGATACATCAGATGGGCAGCACCATGGGAAACCGGTAGCCAGGGCCGATTCTGGCCTTTCTGCTGCCTGAGGCGAAAAAAGGAAATGGCGCCCCCCTCCCATGCAACGGACCCCGATCCCTGCCTACATATCGATCACCAAAATTATTGACACGATCAGTGGCCATTCTAGTATCCCCTCATAGCTAGTATATACAGGCAGGTGCCCACACATGAGTCATACAGAGCCACGGCGATCACGACCAATATAGATATTGAACAAGGGCAGGTGCCCTCCGATAGATAGAGAGACAGGCAGACGCTCCGCATAAGATAGATATTATCATACAGGGGGCGCCCCGCATAGCAATTTTTAGTGCGGCCCCTCGGATATATATACCAGGCAGGGCCGCAGATAGATAGGACGGCAGGCTGCCCCTCATAGATAGCATACCAGCAGCTTCTAATGTTCAGGCGCCCCTCCAATAGATAGTCAATACTAGCGGCAGGTGCCCCTCATAGATAGTAATTAAGCCAGGTGCCCCCTCAAGATAGTCAATACGGAGGCGCTCCCTCTAGTTAGTATATACATTGGAGTGTGCCCCTCCGCATAGATAGTATATACATGGCAGGATCACCACCAATAGTATTAATACAACAGGCAAGATGCACTCCATACGCGATAGTTATACAGGCACAGGCCCCCATCAGATAGTGATAGCTACAGGCAAGGCCCCCATGATCGTATACATAGCAGGATTCCCACCATAGACAGTATTACAGCAGGACACACATTTATATAAGTCCATGTACATGTATACACACGTATAATACATCAGACATAGCAGTAATAGCACCCTATATGACAACATACATAACCAGTATATACACCAAAATTCTTCTATATAGTCACATGTACATATAAACACATTAATCTCACCGACCGATCAGTTAATAGACACACCCTATATACAAACCGACATACAGTATATAACAAATTAGCTATATAGTACATGTACATTATAAACTTATATACAGAATAGACATACAGTATATACACACCCTATATACAAACATACATACAGTATATAGACTTCATACATACATTATAATCATGCACATACAGAACATACTCACATATATACAGTATATAGACATCATACACAATTATATATAGTATACACATGACCATATACAGTATACACATGAACATATACAGCATATACACACGTGTACATATATACAGTACATATACTTACCAGACTTGGTAGTCTTCCTCTGCACCATGCTCCACTTGTCCATGTAGATGTTGCCCGGCGGGTCTGGTCATGTGACCAGACGGCGGGCAAACTAGATGGGCAGAGGTCCGGGCGGGAACGGATGAGGGGGAACATCACTGGGGGCCTGGGCAGGGACAGACTACGCTCCCTCCACCTCTCTGCAAGGGGGGGAGGGCTTGTGTGCGCGCGGGAGTGCTCGGGCGCCCGGGCAGCCTATGTGGAACAAACCTCCTCCTCTCTGACAGCGAATGCCGGGGGCGGGACCGGAGGCATGGGCGGCAGTTGTGGAGGGGTTTGATGTTCTGCCGGGCCGCATATCATTGTACAGAGGGGCAGGAACATGACGACGGATGGGCCTTGTGGGCGGAGACTCTTCTTCTGTGCCGACAGCTAGCCGCGGCCGCCGGCGACACGGTCCGGGACCGAGCGGCTGTGATGCTGAGATCATGACCATTAGGTGAGCGGCGATTGGTCTATGTGCCGCCTCTTAAAGGGCTCAGCAATCTGCCGCCTGAGGCGGGATTTTCATCCCGCCTCATGGCAGATGCGGCCCTGCCGGTAGCATCGGAGAAGGTGAGCATAAGTGGTTTTATGTTTTTCAAGGCCCTAACCATATATTATTTTTTATCAACCTATTTAATAATACCCTATGGGGCACATTTACTTACACGTCCCTTGCACGATCCCCGATCCGGAATGTCCGACAATAATGAACTCTGCTGCTATTCACTTAGATCGTGCGCCCGATTTCTTGAATGCGTTGCTTCCACGATCAGGTCTGCCGGAGTTCACCAACTTCCTCCCGATGTATGTAAGTGCATGGCTTGTGACAAAAAGTTAAATCCCGAAGTCCACCCCGAATTGTGTCGCGTGAAAGTCGGCGCGGCTGTGCCAAAATCCGATCCTGTGCGTGAAAATCTCCTGTTAAATACGGCGCAAATCGGAAAACGTTGGTCCGCGGACCCTTAGTAAATGAGCCCCAATGAGTCCAATGGCCCTGTCCCAAAAGACTAAAGTTCATTTTGTTGCCTACATCCTATAATTCCCTTCTGTCTCTGAAGTATGATTGTGTGACAGAATAAAGAGGCAGTGAAAAAGAAAAAATCATAATTTAGCACAGAAGTATTCTGTCTAGTTATGAAAGTTAGGGAATAATTACATCTCTGTGGAATGCATGGAATATGCTTAAGAAACAAATGACAGTAATAAGATATTGAGAAATTGGTCTAATTCGCTAATTGAATCACAGAGTGCAGCTCTTTATATAATGATGTTGACAGGTTTGATTAGGGCCTCAGAACACATTGGCCATTGGCAAACCCTTTATCCAGGGCAGCATACAGGCTGCACATTCAGTTCTATACAAACCCTCCGATACTCACATCCCCAGGTATGAATTGCTAATGGGACATATAGTTATTTCGAGCATTAAGGTCAAATATCATTCATACAATGTTGGCACAGTCATGCTACCCCCTCAATGATTGGTCTTGTAAAGAAATCGCCTGTTAGAAATGCAATTTGCATGCTATGACACTCACCTTAGAGTGACAGTAAACTAATACCATATGTGAAATGTGTAATGTAATCATCACAGCGCTTTCAGCAATCTGATTACCCGACATTACACGGCTAACCTCTCTTCTTTATGGTTTATGAGAGGTTAGAATAACAGTGCCATGTAAAGGGGAGACCTGATTGCAAATCGGTGAATATGTGATTAATTATTACCCTATGCTTAAAGCAACACACGCTCAGGAACCCAGCCATCTCCTGTTCATAATAAAGGCTTTTGTCGCATTTACATAATGAGACCTGGAGTTAAATATAAATTGGACCTTTGAAGTGGTGCTTGTCTGTCACATTTTCAAGGGACCCCATAGAAATATTGAAGATAAGTGTCTTGTGGAGTCAAATTCACACCTATTAGTGTAATGTACTGTAACAGTTATAATAGACAGTGTAGACAAGTGTTTATGAGAGAGATAAGGGAAGACCCGTACCCATACAACCTTATCATTGGGAAGAATATGGAATCCATGCAAATCTAGCCATGCTTGGGGCAAGCAGCATTGGAACTGCAGTTGAAGAATATTTCTAGTGGAGTTTTTTTTACTTCTCAAAATTGGGGAGCGGCGATCCGTCGCCATGACAGCCTCGGGTCTTCTGAAGACCTGAGGCTGTCTCGTTGTAACCCTTTCATTACAATGTGCTATCAGCACATTGTAATGAATGAGGAGGAAAATCCCCATGTACTGCCATACTGTAGTGTGGTAGTATATGATAGAATCGATCAGACAACCTAGGGTTAAAGTACCTTAGGGAGTCTAAAAAAATTATAATAAAAAAACCTAAATATTCCAATCACCCCCCTTCCCTAGAACTGATATAAATATAAATAAACAGTAAAAATCCTAAACACATTAGGTATCGCCGTGTCCGAAAATGCCCGATCTATCAAAATAAGTTTTTTGCCATTTTAAAAAATATACAAAATTCTTTAAAAAGTGATCAAAAGGTTGTACAGTCCTAAAAATGGCATCATTGAAAACGTCATCAAAAGTCGCAAAAAAATGACATCACCCACAGATCCGTACACTGAAGTATGAAAAACTTATTAGTGGCAGAAGATGGCAAAATAAAAAAAAAAAATTTGTACAGGAGGTTTTAATTTTTGTAAATGTATGAAAACATGTACTGCTTCCCAGTACATGACTTGGAAAATTAAATACCATCACTATGTAGTGCAATTTGTTACGCAGAAAGCAAGCCATAACAGAGCTCTTTACGTGGAAAAATAAAAAAGTTATAGATTTTTGAAGGTGGGGAGTGAAAAATGCAAGCGAAAAAACTAAAAAGGGCCAGGTCGTAAGGGGTTAAGGTTTATTTTAAGCATGGGGATAGGAGAAGAATAGATCCTGCCAGAGGGGGCACATTCCAGTATATCATTTTGCTTGGTTTACAATCATTGATCCTGGTGGTAGATGTTCTTTATGTAGACCCCTTGATAGAGATTGAAGAAAGCATTGATATAATTGAACCATGGACTGTTATGATATTTTTAGAATTAAAACAAAGTTTCGGATCATAAATGATGTACAGTTTCATAATGTAACACATTAAAATGGGGACAGGAAAGGATCTAATGACCAGACCCTGTCAATATAAAGGAAAAATGCGAAAAAAATTATAATTTCCGAAAGCTTCATTCATAAGGATGTTATTCTGTCTTTAAAATCAAAATACTGCCGATGTGTACTGAAGACCATTAACATTGTTCCTCTTCTCTCTGCAATGACAGATTATAGGCACTGTGATAGACAAAGCAACTGATGAAAATATAATTTCCTTACACTTACCTCCATAAGTACCAGGTCCACAGTTCCTTCTATATTGTATATTTTTAACACATAGATCCCTTTTACAACCCGCTTAAATGTCTGTAAGTAACATAAACGATAACACAGGCTGTCAGATATGCTCCCTGTTAGGACATTATTAACCTTTCTCTATCAGTAGGTCTGTATATTACCAGGTATAGCAACATCATGGCTGCCAATGTGCAATCGATGGGTGACATGATGTTGCGGAACAATATACATAGGCCATGGTTGTTAAGCGTGGCAAAAATTCACTTTTTTTAAGGAATTTACATCATTCTTTAAAATATATGTATCAAAGTAGTAAAGTTTCTCCAATATCCAAACTTTTTAATAGTTTTTTTATGTTATTAAATATTTTATTTAACCCCTTCCTGCTCTGCGTCCGATATATCGGACGCTGAGCGCAGTGACTTAGGGCTCAGCGTCTGATATATCTAGATCTGAGCCGAACCGGCATCGGAAAACGCTGGGTGCCGGCTGTGACTGATAGCCGGCACCCCAGTGCATGTGCATAGGCTACATCAGTATTGCAGAGTATTATTAAGGGCCGATTGAATTGCTTTCCAATAGAATGAACATTTTATTTTCAAAACCAAAAGTTCTCTTTTTATTTATGATGGAGAAATAGAGTGATTTAATTGGTGAGTAAATCATGTAATTGAGTTTTAAACGACATCACAATTGCAAGTCAGCAGTAATATTAAACACCACCACAAGAGGTCACTATTACTCCACCTTTCATACAGTATACATACATAGTTTTACCATCTATTAGCTTAAATTGGAAAGTTTATCCTGCCCTGGGCTGTTTTCATTTCAAGTGAAAAGTATTACATGAATAAATTGGCCTTACAAAGTGTATTCAGAGCTTGCAAGGAAATGTGCTTGAAAATTTAGCAGAATCGTCTGGAAGGCATTTTCAAAAGATTAAGCCACAAAAATGATCATGTGCAGGTGAGTGACCCCTACAGCAAGTATAGGGCTTCTTGTGGAGCAAGGATAATAGTAAGTTCACACTTAAAGTTCTTTTTTAAGCCATACAATTATATAGCCATCAATATAATATTAATGACCTATCATACATGTAGGTCATCAATATTTCAGGCACACTGTCCCAGAACCCCTTTAACTTTGAGTAATATATTATTACACATGAATTTGGCAAACAGCATTTTTCAGGGAAAGTTTTGAAAGGTACAGATCACTAAACCAGCAGCAGCATCTCACTCTTGTCATATGTCATTGATGTCCTGTTAATACAGACCCCAACTGAATTCTCTGTGATGCCTGGAGCATCTGTTGTAGAAGTTGCAGCTTCTGCCAAGCTTGGGGTGTTAGTGGGCCCTGCCATCAGATCTGACAAACTAAAGAGTGGAGGGTATGCGGCTGCACATCCTCCACTGCACACAGCTGAGCCGACCATCACAACATCATAAACTCATAAACATCACAATGTCATGAAATCATATCATTTTAGGTATCTGCACATCCCAAAAGTCCTGATCTATCGACATATAAAAACGGTTATTCCCAGCAATGAACCCCTTAATGGAAAATAACGCCAAATGTGTTGTTTTAGCTCCTGTATCTCAGTGATGGCCAGTGTAAAATTCCAGAGTGTGGAACTCTCTTAGCAAACACATTATGATTCCTCTAGTTATGTGAGCTAACAGCCCTGGTTAGATTATCAGGGTAGAAGGTTTAAATACGCTTTCATTTAGTTTCTGAACATTTACTAGTATCTGACACCTGGAAAGAGAGATAAGACAGATCAGAGATGCATATTATTATGCACATGACTTTTTATGACTTTACATGCTGCTATCTCTACCGTACACCTCCCTCCCTCTACCCTGGATAAAGAACTTATCTGCCTGTAGCCTGTAGCTCTCCTTACACTGTGTACATGTTCACAGGAAGTCAGTGTCTGTGTATGAGAGCTTGTCCTGGAATGCAAGGGGAGCAGATGGAGCAGAGGGAGAGCTAAGCTCCTAAAGCCGGAGGCAAGATGGCTGCTGAACCTGAAGTCAGAAGATACAGGGTCAGGTCTAGGGGCAATCAAAGTTGTGTACACTAGGACTGATAGAGTACATTTAAGAAAATTGTGTTTGCAAGAATATCCCTTTAAGCAATGCTCTTTGCCAACCCCAGATTATGCAATGCCCTGTGTCCAGTACCAGTCTAAGGAGTACTCTTGTTCCACCGCAAGTCTAAGAAATTCTATGTCCAATTAAGGTTTATGCAGTGCTCTCTTATCATCCCTATGGTGTATTATGACCTCTGACAATGTCCTAAAATAGTCCTGTCTTGATGATTCTGCCTGTCTACCACCAGTATAAAAAATGCTCTCCGTCCACCACCAGTCTAGAAATTATAGTCTGTCCACCACCAGTCTTGATATGCTCTCTCTTCATATTTCACATTATATTTCAGATCGTCTCAGTGAAAATAGATTTGGGTGCTGTGATAGAGGAATAGAAATGTTTCTAAATAACAAAGCTTGTATGGCTTTAGTAGGTAGAAAAATCATGAATACAAATATTAAGGCTCTAGTGATTGATCTGCTGTTATTCTTGGATGGGCATTCTGGTGTCAAGATAAAAAGTTGTAATAAATGAAGATTAAAATGGCTTTAACACTTCTGCTGTAAAAATATGTGCTTGCAAATGTTTTGATAGAGATATTAACAAACGCGCTGCCAAATAAAAAGAAAAGTGTAAAAGACTTGCAAACAGCAAAGAAATCTATGGAATGACTAAAATGCAATTCTTCATTTCTTGTGTCTGTACATTGGCTGCATAGGCTTTCTACTATCCGGACTGTCCCAGTATTATTCTCTAGCTGTGACAGGAGGCTTATGGCTACAGTGCCATATTACTATGCAGGAAATTGGCCAATTGTTTGATCAGACTTTCCCGTTGCTAATTAGTCTGCACTCATGTATTATTTTTTCAAAGACTTTCCACCCTATCAAATGGATTTAACAAGGACTGCACAGTTCACATACTGAGTTAGTACTGTATATAATCTGATTACCTTTCTATGCGGCACACTGTACGTTTTCTATCCTTGCTGTGGTTCAAATGGAAATAAGCTGTTCTGAAATGTTATTGCGCTTGACTAGAAGCCCCTCAACCACCACGAACATTCCTTTTGTTAATTTAATTTCTACTAACAGCAGTACATTGAATTGGTTCCTTTTTTCTCCCCTTTTCTACACAAACCCGTGATAGACTTGCTGACATGTAGAAATTTGCCCACTGAGGTAACTGAGAAGTTAGAGTGACTGGAACAGTAGACTTTTATGGGTCAAACAGGCCGACTATTAAGTGAGAAATGTGAGTTTTAGTGTAATTACTATAACTGTGCCTCAAGAGTGCTCCAGGCACTTGTCCAGCAGTCTAATAGGTGATTTAATGACCACTAGTCAAGATGTCTTGGTATATTTTAAGTAAGTCAGATGAGAGTTTGGAATACAATAAAAATGGCACCAAGTGAAATGGGGCAAAACTGCAACCAGACCCCTATACCAATTTATAGTTTACAAGACTCTTTTATTAAACTTTAACCACTCACCATGATCTTCTAGTGTTTTCACTTTGTTGGTAAATGCTGGAATAAATCATACGTTTTATGCTTTGAACATGAACAAATAGGGGGATATTTATCAGGGCTTCTGATAAATATCAAGGGGTTATTTATGATACGGGCGTAAGTTAAATAACCCCATAGTTTAGAATTTACTCAAGGAGGCCTCCCTAGATGCGGCATAATAAAAATACTGATGTAACGTCCGTGCCTAAATGTCGCACTATGCGCAGTTGGCGGAATATATGGCGTTTATTTGTGTGTGAATTGGGGCTTAATTCTTGTGTTTGGATTAACTGAGCCACACCCTGCTCCTTGCATTTCAATAAGGGTTACTAGCCTGATGGACAGTTCCCCCAGTGTGCTGGAGGCGTGTCCTGGTACGGCCTTATATATCTGCCTATTCTCATCTTACCGTGCTGGTTATTTTGAGTCTCTAGTTCAGTTTCACCTGTCTCCGTTTGTCTGCCTGTATCTTTACCTGATCTGTATATTACCCGTTTGATCTTGACCTGACCTGTATATAACCCGTTTGATCTTGACCTGACCTGTGTATATCCCGGCTGTACCTGTATCTGACCTGTGATTATCTGCCTGAAGACCTGTCTATATCTGTTGTTTTGTCCCTGTCTCAGTCCTGTGTTTGTATTCTGTGCACCAGTGTGATTACTGGTCTATTCCTGCATTCCAGTTACCTGTCTCAGTCCTGTGTTTGTATTCTGTGCGCCAGTGTGAACACTGGTCTATACCTGTATTTCCGTTACCTGTCCGCTCCACCATCCAGCAGCTGCCAGACGAAGTAAGCCTTCCCTGTCATAATGTAGGGTCGCTCTTGGACCGTCAGTTAGGTTCCTGATAGTGGGTTCGCCCTTATCAGGGCAGTATATCTGCTTTAGGCAGGGCCTTAGCCCGCAGGGACGTCGCAGGGTGAGTTCGCCACCACTTACGTAGTCTGACAGCTAGCGCCAAGCCTGTTTGTGGTTGCGCGGTTGCTGGACAGGTGCTGACAACTGATCCTCATCAAAGTCATTATTTATTTTGCACACAAAATGTGACTCTCATTTTGAATATATTTGTTTTATTTAAATACATTGGGGTTTATTTACTAAGGGTCCAGCTTCTACATTTTTGTCGGGTTTCCCGACTTTTCGGTAATCGCGCCGGGGATTGTGTCCCACGCGACCGTATTGTGTTGCAATCGCGCCAGCTTTCACGCTACACAAATCGGTGGGCGGGCTGTCGGACAATCCCACAGATTCAGACAAACCACCGGATTTAACAATTCAATTTGTGTCGCAAGCCATGCACTTACATTCACCAGGTGACCTCCGGCGGACTTTATGGGGGAAGTGAAACATGCAGGAAATCAGGCGCACTATCTATATGAATCGAGGCAGATGGGCATTCCGGCGGACATTCCGGATCGGGGATCGTGCAGGGACCGGGTAAGTAAATGTGCCCCATTGTCCTCAATTACTTGTTAAAAAGGTTTTTTCAGGCCAAACATTTAATTCTCTATCTGTAATCACAAGATCCACCAAGGGGAGTTAATTCAGCAGATAAATGGCATATTAATGAATACTTCCTATCAATATCAGAAGTTGTCGAGGGATGATTTAGACTCATAACTTGTAAAGAATAAATCCTGTTCATAGTGGTGAATTATAATTGTGTTTTATTTACGCATTCATGAGTATCTACAAGATGCGTTTCAACTCATCCCACTTCTTTGTCAGCTGCTTAAAATCATTAAACATAGCATTTAAATACTGTAGGTACTGTCTAAAGCTGTCCTGTTGATGCTCATGAAGAAAACGTATCACTTTGAGTGCTAGTATTTCTTGCAAGTTTTGAAATACTTTCTCGAGCACTGTGTTAGCGGTGCCAGGGGCTGTTCATTTTGTGTGCATCTAAATTAGTGTAAGGTAAATCCATCTACTGTTTATAGAAGTCTTGCCAGAAATGGTATCCATACCATACTGATCTGGAAACATGGCCAAGCGACTCAACTCTGCACAAAAACATAAGAAGTGGGATTCTGTAAGGCTGGCAAAGTCCCTGCCATCAAAGTTTGAAAAAATTGGCATTGACAGTAGGAAGTGCAATGATTAGTGTCTAATCATGTAGTACCATTGGAGGTGTCTAATTGGTTCAAAATGTATTCAGCAGCTGGGCAAAAACCCAAGATCATACAGCAAATGTCATTAAGAACTATCTTCAAGGTAAATAATATTAAAACCCCAGCAAACCCTGATCTCAACATAATTGATTTTGTTTAGGATTAGAGCAAGCCTATATCCACAGAAGATCCCTGTTTAGTTCTCCAAGATGTTTAGAAGGATCTCACTGCTGGGTTACTTAAAAAATTGGGTACAACTATACATAGAAGAATTGATGATGTTTTGAAACCAAAGGGTAGTCATGCAATCTACTGATTTGATTTAGATTTTTTATTTCACTTAGCATTTTGTTAATCTATTGACACTTTATTACCTTACAGCATCTCTTCCACACCTGCCTAGAACATTTGCACAGTACTGTATATGTGGGTGAGTGTGTTATCCACATTAACATGCTTTTCATTTCAGAATGTCCTGGCGCCATATTTTTGAATTCACATAAACACCCCAGCCAGGCTCTTTATTGGGGATATTGAGATAACTAGCAGAACCCGTTCTTTGGCTGAGCATTTTCCAGGCTAGGTCAGATAAAGGTTATATGAATGTGATTCAGACATTGCACATGAAATCCCAACACAATTCATACAGTAAAACAGCTGCTGCTGGATTTGGGGATAAGATGCACTGAGGCAGCAGGAATGTATGTAAGTCACTGGAAATCTTTCCTGGGATGATGGAGATTAATTTCCCATTATCAAGCCCTACATTTTATTTAAATTTAAAGTACTCTATAATATTAGAGTTATATTTATTTTGGTATTATAGATAGGCTGCCATCTATTTACATTTCTGCAGGATCCTCCAGTATATTTCAATCATTTTGTATTATTAAGGTTTAATTACTTTGCTTGAAACAATACAGGTTTTATATGACCAATCTAAGGCTGCATTCATACAAACGTATGGGGGGCGTATATGCGGCCGCAAATTTAAGGCTGCATGTATGTTTCCCATATTTGTTTATGGCGCTCAGGCTTGGCATGGTGAGCACAACGTGTGCTCACCGTACAGTGCCGTGGCCGCAAAAAAGATAGAACATGCGGCACAATTCTCTATGGAGAGAGGAGGGGTGAGCAGCGCTTGCTTCTCCTCATCTCTACCACGCCCGACATGTGCCTACCTGGCTGTAGCCCTGTGGACACGCAGCCTAACAGTGGCACAGACTGCAAGGCATATAATGCAAATCTTCTTTTCTTCATAGTCTTGGAGTAATTGAAATGAATATTATATATGACCCATAAACATGGATATTTGTTACTCTGGTGACTGGGAAATTGCGCTGTTTGGATTTTTTGTATAAAACTCTGCCCTAGTCATGTGATGGGCAGACAAATTTACAACTCCTATCACTACACAGTTCTGCTCTGTACCTTTAACCAGTCCTACGCCTTTCTCTTTTAACTACTTTTTTAAACCATAAAAATCACTTGAAAGAGATCTTGAAAGTTTTGAGGAATTGATACAGTAATGTTAAATATTATACCTTCTCATTATACAGTGCAATGAATAAGCTGATATAGAAAAAGCACTTCATCTACAACTTATTCAACGGTCCAATGTATATATGCACAAGGATACTACATACCAATAAAATTTTGGAGATGACTGGGAAACTGCATTTTAATCCACTAGTATTGATATCTACATACTTTCTAGTAATTGCAGTGTAATAGATATTGCTTAACCCCTTACAGACACGTGATGTAGTTGTTAGCCACGGGTCAACTGCCGGTAAAAGCCGGTAAGTGTTTGCTGCATATTTTTTGACACAATTCTTCATAAAGTCTTAGGAGGAGACTTTATGTGCACTTTATGTGCACTGGCATATGATAAAATCCCCTCCCCTCTGGCACCGTATTCACCGTATTTTTTTCCGGTAAAATTATGCCACAGCCTGTGAGCTTTTACTTTTGAAAGTATGCTGGCTATAGTGACTGCACAGGAACGACCTGGGTTGTAGGTAATTGCGATTATTTCAGGGCTTGTACGCCAAAAAACTGTATACATGCAGTCCCTGTGTTACATATAAGATAAGGTCTGTAGGTTTGTTCTTAAGTTGAGTTTGTATGTAAGTCAGAACTGTATATTTTATCATTGTAACCCCAGCCAGAACATTTTTGGTATCTGTGACCATTGGATTTTAAAAATGTTGGGATGTCATAAGAACCTGGATTAACAATAAAGTTTCATTACAGACACCTGTGATAACTGTTACAGCTGATCATTGTAGCCTAGGACTAAAGTAGAATAAATTACCAATATCCAGAGGTCTCTTTGTAACTAGGTTTTGTATGTAAGTCGAGTGTTCTTAAGTAGGGGACCGTCTGTATATTAAATATCCTTTTGCACAGAAAGGCTATAGCAGCAAATTGTGAAACTTTATGTAATAATTTAACATTAAAACATGATAAATTACAGTTGAATCTGATTCATATTAGTTGACAATTTAGAATTTGATGCTAGTGCATCTAGACCCCAGGGGTGCGAGAGAGGTGCTCTTGTACTATATTGGAAATGTTCTACTTCCAGCACAGTTGGATAAAACACTGATACTATAGGTAGCCTCTTATGCGTTCCTATGCGATCATTAAAGGCTGTAAAAATTAAAGCAAAAAATTCTTAGCTCTTTATCAGAAGAAAGATTCTCTAACCCTTATAAATTACCCTAGATAAATAAATGAGAGGAGAAGACTGTTCATCATGATAGTCCATGTTCATGCAAGATTCCACCATGATAATGCTGGCAATGCTGTGATTTTATACCCTATTAACATGCTATGAAGACAATTGGGGGATTTAACAATGTTTCTCAGGTTCCGCCAGTCTCTAGCTGGGAAACAATAGTCTTTTGCTGTGCCAGATTTATCACTGTGATGATGAATTCTGGTGCAGGATAAGTCGGTTCCTACTTTAGACCTAGTTTTATTTGGTCTACACTGTGTGCCAGAATTTTGGGCGCACAGACGATTTCCCACAAGCCATGCCCCTTTCTCGTGAGGCCACGATCTCCTGAAGGCCATGCCCTCTTTTTCGGACAAGTCGGGAAAGTGCCAAAATAATGTCTGAAAGGTCTAAAAGCATTGATAACTGTGGTACAAGGCATTGTAGGCACAAGTGCATTTATAAATCCCCCCCAATGTTTAAATTCCACAGTATGTTTCTAAATTATACCGGTTCTTCTCTTAATTTCTGCACAATTATAATGGGACTAATGAGAACATGGACCTAGTACTGGTAAATCTTTTATAGAGTTTTTAGCTTTTTTTCTATAAATCTTATGAATATTCACTCAAATCACTCTCATGGTTCAACTTATATTTTACAGTAGGATCTGTGACACAAAGCCAAATTTGACCATCACAGTTTCTGCAGGAAAAATGCTGTGATTGTCAGGTGCCAGACTGTCTGTTCCAAAATAGGGCTATAAACGAACAGGTAGAGAGCCATATTAACATAATGAAACTTACAGCCTCACAGACTCACAATCCTGTCCTGAACTCAGAAAAATGGTTCTTGGCTTGTGGAGGGCTAAAGGAAAATTGCAACTGCAGCATCATCAAACAAAGGAGATCTATCCCGTATTATTAAAGGACATCTACTGCCAGGATCGAGGATTGTAAACCAAGCACACTGACATACTTGGTGTTTGCCCCTCTGGCAGGATCTGTTCTTCTTTTAGCTCCTTGTTTTTAAGGCCTTTTTTTGTACAAAAAAAGGGCATAAGAAGCTATAAGAAGAGCAGATCCCGCCATTGGGGGCACATGCCAGTTTGACAGTGTGCTTGGTATACAATCTGTCATCCTGGTGGTAGATGTCCTATAAGGAATATAAAAAGAAGGAGTTGTCAAGAACCGCAGCCGGGTTGCTATACCTACTTGATGAGACTAAATCTTGCTTCTTGTGCTCAGATTTCAGAGCTTTGGGCTCACTCAACTCTCTGTAGCACCGGTAGCTCCTTCAGACAGATTCTTAACTGATCGGCCACCATGTGACTTATCTCTAGGGGTATCGGCACAAACAGCTTAAGAATGGGCTTTCACAACTGTACCGACAAACGCATTAATTGACCTGTGGGATCTAACTCAGATAATTAACTGTCATATCTTCGAAGTGCAGCAGACCATCTTCGTAAGAAAGACGCTACACAGACTTGCTCTGTTACCATAGTAATGATGTGTAACTGCCATCACTACACATCACCTCACTGAGATGACGTGTCACCACAACACCGGCCATACTGGATGCACTGCAAGCAACTGACTACAGCCATACAGAGTGATGATCACATGACCTGCCCAGGTAGCTGCAGTACATGTGATCTGGACATGTGAACCGAGGCCATCTTCTGACCTGTGTCTGCTCTGTGCGTGGAAAATCAACGGACTGATTAACCCCTTAACGACTTGGCCTTTTTTAGTTTTTTCACTTCCATTTTTCACACCCCACCTTCAAAAATCTATAACTTTTTTATTTTTCCACATAAAGAGCTCTGTTATGGCTTATTTTCTTCGTAACAAATTGCACTTCGTAGTGACGGTATTTAATATTCCATGGCGCGTACTGGGAAGCGGGAAAAAAATTCCAAATGCAGTGAAAATGGTGAAAAAACACATTTGCGACGTTTTCTTGTGGGCTTGGATTTCACAGCTTTCACTCTGCGTCCCAAATGACATGTCTACTTTATTCATTGGGTTGCTACGATCACAGGGATACCACATTTGTACAGGTTTTATAATGTTTTCATACATTTAAAAAAATTAAAACCTCCTGTACAAAATTTTTTTTTTGATTTTGCCATCTTCTGGCGCTAATAACTTTTTCATACTTTGGTGTACGAAGCTGTGGGTGGTGTCATTTTTTGCGACTTTTGATGGCGTTTTCATTGCTATCATTGTTAGGACTGTGCTACCTTTTGATCACTTTTTATTAATTTTTTTTATATTTTCCAAAATTGCAAAAAAATGTCATTTTTGACTTTGGACGCTATTTTCCGTTATGGGGTTAAACGCAATGAAAAACCGTTATAATATTTTGATAGATCGGACATTTTCGGACGCGGTGATACCTAATGTGTTTATGATTTTTACTGTTTATTAATATTAATATCAGTTCTAGGGAAAGGGGGGTGATTTGAATTTTTAGGTTTTTTTAATATAATTTTTTTTTTTTAACTTTTTTTTACTTTTACTTTAACTATTTTTCAGACTCCCTAGGGTACTTTAACCCTAGGTTGTCTGATCGATCCTACCATATACTGCCATACTGCAATATGGCAGTATATGGGGATTTTACTCCTCATTCATTACAATGTGCGATACACATGGAATGAACTAGGTTCAAACGAGACAGCTTCGGGCCTTCGTGAGGCCCGATGCTGTCATGGCAACGGATCACCGCTCCCCGTGAAGTCATCGGGGAGCGGAGATCCGCGCCAAGATGGCGGCGCCCAGCGGCGCCATCTTTTGAAGCCTCCGGCAGCATTGCCGGAGGCGATCGCGGTGAAAGCACCCGCGATCGGTGCTAGCACGATCCGGGACGAGGTGTGTTACCGGTAAGCCTTGCTGCAATAGCAGCAAAGACTTACCGGCTATGGAGAGGGCTCGGCCCGCGAGCCCCTCCATGCCACCGGACCGGCGCGCGCCGTACTAGTACGGCGCGCGTCGGGGAAGGGGTTAATAAAGGTACAGTATAATTCTCTACATTTTATGTCAACAGCATTTTTCTGCTAAGGGAAGCACAATTTTAAAAAACAACTAATTACATATTAGCTTATATTTTATTTAATTTCTGGCAGTGATCTGTTTAGCACAGATTTAAAGGGAATCTGATAACAGGAAAAGAGCCCCCTAAAGTAAGTCCATATAGCTCACCTTATGATGAGTCCAGTCTTATACATGATTTAGTTGCTTGCCTCCTCTAAAGTTGAACAAAAACCTTTTATTGAATATGTAAAACAGGGATTTGCTGAACCTGGGGGACTATCCCTGT
The DNA here is from genome assembly GCA_019512145.1 of Engystomops pustulosus. Classification (NCBI taxonomy): domain Eukaryota; kingdom Metazoa; phylum Chordata; class Amphibia; order Anura; family Leptodactylidae; genus Engystomops; species Engystomops pustulosus. The sequence continues at coordinate 83,117,696 of CM033641.1, forward strand.
AACATCCTGTGTCCTGCTGCCTTCTGGCAGATGGAGGGGCTGTGCAGTCATTACTGTCTCCATGCCCCCTCAGCCATAACCACTCCCGTATCAGTGGTTGGAGGGGTATGTGGATGCCCTTGGCATGCCATGCCAACCGATGCTATGGGATTGGTTATGATGGAGAGGGTTTGCACTAATGCCTACATGCTCCCCTCCAAAGCAGCAGGATATAAGACATCACAGGCTTTACACAAGCTTTAACAGGATAAGTAATATATGGGTGACCCTATTAGGATCTTGTTGTTATCCTAGCACAGTTTAATAATAGTGGCTTACTTGTTTAATAGGGGTTTTAAAGTTATCTTCTTTCCACAAATGAATGAGATTGGAGGGGGGGGGGGGTCAATCTTTCATAATGAAGTGCAAGGGGAATAACTAGTAAGCATGAGGTCCCATAGTAATATTTGGAATTGAGTCTCCCCTACTTACATCTACACAAAAGGACAGTGTTTTTTGTGTTCTTTAGTAATGCATGTTTCTGTAATGAGAAGTAATAGTGTTGTGGTCAAATTCCTTGCTGGGGAACCCTGACTTTCTCATGAGGTAAATGTTACGGGAATATTCTGAGGTTGTATATGGTGATTATATTAATGAATATCCACAGAACATGAATGCACAATGTGATAGACGACTTTCTTCCACATGCTGTTGGCAGATGATATAATTATGTACTCATGGAGAATCGGACACGTTTTATGTCTAGCAATGACAAAACCTTTTGCTATTCCAAGAAACATTGAAATGTAGTCATTTTAGCCTCTTTGTTAGCCTTGATGTAATATTACTCTTCAAAAATGAACAGATTTTGTAAAAGTTGTGCTCATTTAAATATGATACATGTTAGATTATTGAAACTTTATTAGAGCCATGAATTTTCTAAAGTTTAGCAACAGCTTTAAAATTGAAGACTTAATTTTATTCTTGCTAACATTTTCCACAGCTTTTTCCATTATCTTGTGTATTAAAAAAGGCCAATATAACCAGCTTTGCACTGGTGGGATAATAGGTAAGGGTCAACATTGCGGGTTCCCTTAGCTACGGTGACTAGTCGGTGACTAGTTTCTTAAACACATCTGAGAACAAAATGCTGGGTCAGGAAGGGAATTTAAACCACTTATGGAGTTTACCTTTGCAGGCCACCTTTACAGGTGAATAGAATATTAATGACCAAACATGCTCCTCTAAGAACTCTGGGTAAGGAATATGCAAATACATTTTCCATGATGCAAAAAGGAAAACTATGCCTCCAGTGCTACCTAGAAGGAACTTCCCTATAGAAAAATGCTGGACTTTTAAGAAACCTAGTGATGTGTTTTCGTATAGTAAAAAATACAGTAAGTCTCTTCCAGAAGAAAAAGACATACAAGAGTAGACATGTACATAATACTGTGCAGACATGCATACTAGACAAGTGCAACATATACATAAAAACGCAGGGCATATTTTGGACATGTGCCTCACATACCAGACTCCTTGCTCTGCTATTTGGAAAGAAGTTGTGCAATTTTGGAGCCCCCAGACATAGCTTTCTATGGGGGCTCCAAAGTGTAGGGGTATGCAGAGACAAAAATGTATTTTTAATGGGCAAAAGTTGTGGAACATACAAAGCATTTGGAAGGTCTTCAAATCCTTTCATGCTTTCACATTTGGTTATGTTGCAGCCTTAACACCCATGATGACAAAAACCCCACATATTTGCTAATTTATCAAATAGAAAACACTAAATTTACATCGACAAGTATTGAGACCCTTTACCCATGCTTAGTTTAACTCCCAAAAAGCAACCTGTCACCAATGTTTTGCACCATTAAACTAACAACACCTTCAAGTAGAAATTGTTAATATATTAAACTTATTAAAACAATAATCTCATAGGTCATATGCAATATGATACATTAGAAATATATGGGACAGCTCAACTATTAGACATGATAAACTATTCCTCAGTGTTATGCTTGGTTACACCATTGGGGTAAAGGTCTGCTTGGACAGTAGAGACATTTTTGCTGGCCTTTTTTAGCGTAAAAGAAAAAAGTTGCAGTGAGCTTTTTTTTGTGGCGTAAAAATAGAACCACTGCTAAACAAGAGCCAGATTTTTTAAAAGCCGCATAATAGTCGGATAGTCCCTTGCTGGGGCTTTTTATGCACTTTGTGACTCTATGAACAAAAAATTTCTGACAGCATGTAGAGCATGAGAATATTTTAATGACTGACCAGCAGCAGGCATAGAACGATCTTAAGGAGCCGGCCCAATGATGAATAACCCTTGCTCTTAGGTCTCATTCACACGGCTGGGTGCCTGTCTGGACTGGATACCGAGAGTAGCATGTGGCCAAGTGGCTAACAGAGGCGTAGTAAGTGCTCCTTACCCCTCTCCATTGAAAGGTGTGCGGCTGTGCTACAAATCAAGCGGAATAATATGACATGTATATAGAACACCCATCGCGGTCACATTGCGGTGAGATACACCTGACTGGGTGCCATAGGCTCCTTTTGTAGCCGTGATCTGGCCACATCTGACCACCTATTGTAGCCGTGATTTTTCACTATACATGGAGTTTTAAACACTGTATTTGCGCTGTAGGCACTCATAGTATGTATGGTAATATGTTTTTGTATGTAAAATAACTATATTCTATACTATGTTACATAAATTGTACACAGTGATTTCACTGATGAGGTCACTTCATGTGGGTATAAAACCCTTGTATTACTATTATGCTGAAAATAGTTTCATTGAGGAGCTGAAAAGTGACATCTTGCCCTTTGGTGAATAAATCTTCACACTTCTCAGGAGTGCCGCTTCCTTGTGTGTTCTTTACAGGTCACATACACATCCCCTTGAGTCGGGTCTGTTGAAGTCTGAACCCTGGTTGGGACCCTGATCCCTCTGCTCACTGTGCTTCTCCACTATTTGTTTTTATTGATCTATGAGTAAGTGTCCCTGGTTTATCATGCTTAATTTACCTGGTAGATTTCTTTTAAAATGCTTCCCATAGGAAAATGGCACAGCTGCTTTTTTTGTCAACAAGTTTACCAGTACAGGCGGTCCCCTACTTATGGACACCCAACTTAGAGACGACCCCTAGTTACAAACAGACCTCTGTATTTTTGTAATTTACTGTACATTAGCCTTAGTCTACAATAAACAGCTGTAACAGTTATTAAAGGTTTCTGTAATGAAGCTTTATTGTTAAAGAGGACCTGTCACCTCGGAAAACCCACAGACCAAATGTGGCCCCCATAATCCTCCCCCCAGCCCCTTTCTCGCCGTTTTTTAAATTAATTTATGTGCAGTATATTGATTTAACACGATCCGATCTCTCACCAAATAAGAGGTCGGATCGTGTATCTGAACAGCGGCTGCGGCCGCACCACACTAACAGCGTAGCCAGCCGGCTACGGCTGTGGCCGAGCCGGACTTCTTTACCGCTGCACGGAGAGCCGGCAGCGATGTGATACTGCCGGCTTCTCCAACAATGTGACCACTGGCGGGGGCGTGCTGGGAGTGTGTCGGCACGCCCCCTAATGAATAACGCCGACTGCCAGCGCGTCAGATACACGATCTGACCTCTTATTTGGTGAGAGATCGGATGGTGTTAAATCTTACTGCACATAAATTTAAAAAAAAATTGCTAGGGAGTAAGGGGCTGGGGGGAAGATTATGGGTGCCACATTTGGTCCGTGGGTTTTCCGAGGTGACAGGTCCTCTTTAATCCTGGTTCTTATGACAACCCAACATTTTTAAAATCCAATTGTCACAGAGACCAAAAAAATTTTGGCTGCAGCTACAATTATAAAATATACAATTCCGATTTACATACTAATTCATCTTGTACGTAACACAGGGACTGCCTGTACTGTACATTGCTTGGCATATTAAATGCTGCCACTAGGAAGTGAAATTTGTCCTGTTGATAACAAGCCCTCTTATGGGCCTGGGTCACTCATGGACACTCACTGAGGTGTCCTTAAGCCAGTCCTTTGTCATGTTTGCTGTGAGCTTAGTGGTATTACCTTATTTGAAAGTGAAACATTTCTTGTGTGAGGTCCAGAGCACTGCAGATCATTTTTTAAATTCAGAATATCAAATGTACACATGCGCCATTCAGATTTGTCTCAACCCTGTCCAGTCTGCCTGTTCTTAGGATAGGCCATAATTAGTAGATAGGTTTAGGACCAACACCCAGTCCCCACACCAGTAAGCTGTTGGGCATATGTAGCTTCAACATCTTTATTTTTCATCTCATAGTAGTAGGGTATTTACACTGGTAGTCCTCATTTTCATTTCTTTTGTTTTTCTCTGCACACATCATGATAAATGCTTATAGAGGTTGTCCCAAGTATTTAAGTTACCTCCTATCCACAGAATAGGTGGTTGCTCAGGATCCTATCTCTTATACCTCTCATAGACAGTGAATGAAGTAGCAGGGGCTGTTAATGTCTCTAGTATCATAGAGCCAGGACGAAACCAAGGTCAGTACTATGGAGGTTATTCCAGTGGGTGTGGTATGGAATATCAGTCTCCATCTGTTTTTACGTTTTAGCTATTAGACTTAGAATCAGATACATCGTTTATTACTGTTGTGTTTGGTCTCCAAGTCATTTATTTATTTATTAAGTAATATAATGCAACCCTACAAACTAAAAGTCTTTCAGAGTAGCTACTGGAAAGCTAAAGCCTTTAATTTTTGTGTGGGAGGGAGGTTGGGGTCCAGCCCTTTCATCCTACCTCTTAGAAGCAATGTGTTTAATTAATCACAGCTGATTCCTGCCTAAGAATATCAGCATTTTCCATTCTCCTTTCCTATCTGGAACCTCACAAGGTAGCCTCACACTTGGCTAAAGTTCCAGTTCACATTTCATTTGCAGGTCTGGCTTTCATCTATTTGGTATGTACATTGCACAGAGCTGTCTCAGTGATGCTTCCTGTGCAGATAATTCAGTGTCACACATATATACAAGAAGCAACTTTGCTGAATTTTATCAGTGTTTCCATAATAGAATCAGTAAATTCTAAAAATATATTTAGCGAATGTCCTGCCATATACAGTACCCACTTTTATATTGTAGTCTAACTCTGTACATCTCATACATATGGGTTTAAAAATATGCCATGGCCCAGTAAAATACCATCATTTACAGGGTAACTAAAGCTTAAATTGCAATCTTACCGATTGACAGGTCAGTAACCCATATTTAGGTATACTTCATATTTATTCTTGAGTTGTGTTTATAGTGCAAGCAAGTTGTGGTGCCATATTTCTGTATTTAGCTTGGTGCAGGTACTGTATTTCTCTTTAGTTCTTGTGCTGTATCAGTTCTTGTTCTTTTCAGAACCTTGTTATGGTGCTGTCTTTCTGTATGGAGCCTTGTTTTGGAGCTATATTTATGTACAGAGCACAGTTCTCTTGCTGTATTTCTGTATAGAGTTTGATTGTTTTTGGGATACTTCTATGGTTCAAGCATTGTTCTGATGCTGTATTTTGTATAAAGCCTGGTTTTTGTGCTGTTTTCCTTTACGTAGCTTGGATTTACTGCTGCTTTTTGTACATATTCAGATTATGGTGCTGTAGTTGCATGTAGAACCCACCTATTTTTTTGATCAGAACCTGGTTTTAGTGCTGTTTTTCTGTAAAGAGCTTGGTTCTTTTCAGTGCATTTCCTAGAAATGGCCCTGATCTGCCCCAATTTTATTATATTGTGGCAGACATTAATGTAGAAGGTGTGGTTGTTGTCTGACCTCTGCCACAATCAGTGGCGTGACAAGAAGCTGATGGACCCCAGTGCAAAGTCTGTGCCAGGCCCCCGACTATAATGTAGGGTTTATGGTATAAGTCTTCTCATATGGGAAAGTGACACCATCAGTGCCCCCTAAACCTCTTGGGCCCTGGTGTGATCGCAACCTTTGCACCCCCTCAAGTTACGCCCCTGGCCACAATGTATAGTTTTTATTTCTATTTTGAGCTTCTTATATCAAGTTGGCAGACTACAAGTTGTGTTGTGTTTTTATTTGGGTGTTGATCACCCTCTTTGATAGTGTTTATTGCAGGCTCTAAAGTGTATATCTCCCTTCTATAACCAAGGATAATTAGGATTTTTCATGGCTAGTGCCCTGTTGACAATTAGCAGGGTGGATCATGTTGAGAGTAAGAGTCGAGAGATTTCCCATAGTTCAAATAAGAAGCAAGAAGCCAACATTCACCGATAGGTCATATTTATCGCCCACCCAAACTGCTATATGTATTGTGCTCCTATGAGAAGAAAAGACTAAACAGTAAATTTTGTCGGATGAAAACTAGACTATGACGTCTATTTTTTCTTTCACAGTTCATTTTCTTCATAGGGTTCACTGGAGAGGTGAGCATCTCTCTGAGTGGCCCACTCTATTAGATCTATGAATATAGCGATAAAGAATCTATCTTCTAGATAGCCACTTAATTCCTACAGAACCCGTAATATATGAGTGCACAGATCCCAGTCTAGTATGCCTGGATATTTATATAAAAGTGAAAAATGTATGATTAAACTTCAAAAAAAGCTAAATTTTCTTACGGTAGTAATATTTTTCCGGTCTTGTAAGTTTTTTTTAAAAGTTTAACTATTATCGATGGAGAATGAACCATCACCCAGGATTCAAGCTATAAATTATTTATAACCACTATGTAAAGTGCAACTTTTATGAGTAATTTACATCAGGATACAGAAATATAAGATAGTTATAAAAGTTTTTACTACAGCACATTCAGATATGTCTGATAAATATTCCCAGGAAAGAAATTCATCTAAACAGAAAAAAAAATAAAAATCTCAGATTCTCTATTCTTTATGGACCAGTCATTAAAACTTTTGACCTCCATATTTCATTTTCATTCAGGGGTACGATTTTTTTTTATTCACAAATAAACTAGCGTATTGCAAACTGCTCAGAGTACTGAGCATAATCCGTGCAGAAATGAAAAGGTCCCATTTATTTTATTTTTAGCAATGATGACAAAATTCTTTGCTGTAGTCCAATATCCCCTTTAAAACCAACATCTATCATTTACATTCTGAAAGCTCTTACTTTACTCGACTCTCAGTGCTAGCAGTTATAAAAATGACTTTTCCGCTTGTGCATGCCTTGGAGTTCAGCCGTATGAAACAACTTTTTAAAATTCAGTTTTATATGTTGGTTTTTAAGATCTAAACTGTTCCAACCATATGTCATTCTGTAAGACAAAGATTGTTGTGTGTGGGTATGTTATTAATGCACGTAAATGGAGGACATTATGCAGTCCTAATCTACGTGGCAAATTAAAGTAACAAATGTGATCATTATGTTTAGTATAACATCATTGGGAAAGAAATTACTTTTCATGAGATTAAACCGCTTATTCCAGCTTCTTCAACAATATGGAGACAGTTTCTGCTTTCCACAGTCCAGAGCATATTGGATGTCAATTAAAATGTCACGCACCATGAAAGTTGTGACTATACTTTAAATTGGTTTGAGGAAATCTTAAATGTTAATATTTTTTTTGACTTGGAGCACTGTAAAAGGAAATGGCTAGCACACAAAAATAAGTCAGAAACTATGCTTTGGAATAAAGTGGGAACAGCAAGTAAAAAAACTACTTAAAGGAAGAAATTAATTCTGCAACAATTTCTCTGGACATATTCTTTTAGCTTATGAGCAGTGTAAGAAGCTTGGAGAAAAGTTCATAGTTCACATGCATCAGTCAAATTTACCAACAATAAACTTTTTGAAGGTATTTTCAGGATATCTGAACCATCACATTTTCAGCATTTAGATCCATAACTAATAGAGTCTTCTGACCATCCACTAACAGCAGATATAATATTAATCCCTTTACGACTCGCTATTCTATTATGGGCAGAGCCCTCTCCATACATGTTACAGCTGGCAGGATATGGGGGCCAACATCTTGGCTGTGATCGTCGCTCATGTGCAAAAACACCATATACTGCTATATACTGTAATATAGCAATATATGGTAAGATCAAAAAGTTAATCTAAGGTCAAAGTAAAAAAATAGTAAAAAAAATTAATAAAAAAACGAAAAATTAAATATGTTATCGCAGAGTCCAAAAATTCCCGATCTATCAATATATACATGCTAGCAGTATATAAGTACTTATTCCCAGTGGTGAACCCTGTAATGGAAAGTAGCCCCCAAATGTAATTTTGCCATTTGTAATATTAAATACCGACACTGAAAAACAAGCCCTCATACAGCTCTCTACACAGAAACATAAAAAATGTACAGATTTTTGAAGGGGGGAAGCAAAAAACAGAAACAGAAAAAAAGGAAAGAGGGTCAAAAAATAAGGGTTTAACAAAGGAAATAGCATTTTTGACTTCAACATTTTTTGTCATTTGTTCCCATGGGGTCTAAGCTGCTCCACAAGCAATTGATATTAGTTCCATGCCAGGGAATAATTATGTTCAATTGGTCGGGCATGGACAATTCTGGCTGATCCAGTAGAAATAGTCTTTTTCCCAATCCAGCAAATTTGTGGTAGGGGTGGACATCATAAACATAGCCCAGAAACAAATCCTTTAGTTCAGTAAAATATGATATATATTTTTTTCTTATTAAACACAATATTAACTTTGTATTTTGTAAACCCCCTCTACCTGTTAACAGGAAGTTGAAATTAATTATAAGTATAGACACTTTATGCATTGAGCTGCTCGATAGGCCATTTTCTCTTTTGTGAGTAAGTGTTGCAGCAGGTTTCTAGCTTGATACTGTGGCATCCAATCCGGGAAGGGGCTGTAGCTTAAAGGGGTATTCCCATCTGGGCATTTACATTTAATTTAAGTCATTTGCCATATGTAAACATTTCTTCAATTGGATATTATTAAAGAGAACCCGTCATGCAAAATAACCCCCCTAATCTAAATATATTTTCATAAACTGCCATTAGAGAGCATTGCCTCTATCCCTTCATTGTCCCTCTACATGCCTGTAAACCTAAGCAATGAGGTCCTAAAGCTGTATACAAATGACCTGTGAAATGTCCAATGAGTCATTAGCATATTCAAGCTGTCCGGCTTATTCATGAGTGGGAGGCACAGCCACACCCCCAGTGCATGACTGACAGCCTATGTAATGATGTGAGGCTGTATAATGATGTGATGGCTGCTCCATGTAATGGCTGCTCCATGTGCTTGCTGGTGACCATGCCCCCTGCAGCCTGTGTGTGCATGTGTGTGTGTGTATGTGAAAGATACAACAGCTCCAGGCTGCAGCCATGTTATAGCAGACATGTCAGGTACTTGTGTAGCTGATGTCTGTTTCTCTGTGTATTAGGAGGATGCAGCATGTCAGCACACAGAGTAGCAATGCCTTACTATACATTACACACAGACATGAGCAGGGGGAGGAGAGGGGAGGGGGAACAGGGGGGGCATCACTGCCTCTGACCATGTGACCGGCCTCATTTACATAATAAAGAATAGATGATTTTATAATGATTAATGTATGAAATAACTAGATAAAGGCTGTGATGGATCCTTGTGAGCTGCTCCAACAGGTAGATGTGACAGGACAAGTGACACAGACCTGATGACAGGTTTCCTTTAAAAGAAATATTCCTGTGTGAAGATAATTTCTCATAAATTTAGTCATGTTGTCCCTTAGAAACGAGAGAAATCCATGCGTCAGAAGTAGTTTTAACACTCATTCTTCTACTAACAACATACACTTACAGATTCTCTTTCCTCCAGAGAAAGGTAATAGAGAGCAACATTGGGTAGATGTCAGCTTGTCCCTGTGTAAATAGGAGAAGAAAATCCTTCCAAATATGGCAATCAGCGTAAATCTCCAGATCAATTATCCCAATCAAAGCTATCTAATGTTGTAATGCAGATATCACTTTTCTTCTGTGATTTGTCAGCATTTTTCTGTATCCTATTCCCTAGATTGGATAAAATGTTTAAGGGTTACATCAGCTATACACAATGAGGTCATAGATTTCAGTTGTGCTGCCACAGTGGGTTAAAGGGAAAGCAGCCTTTCTTTCATTGGCTTTGTCTTCTCATATGACTTCTGTGTATATTATGAACTATAAAACATTTTGATAACCAATTCATTTACTTTGTATTTCTACATTTTCTTGCAACATACTAGATTTAGAGAAGGTGTGATGTTCACAAGTAATACAGAGAATTGGGATAAGATGTAACTGTATGCTGGTAAAAAAGGAAGTGGCTTAGATGATAATAAATGACTTTAAGGAGTTGAAATGTTTAATAGATTTCTTTGTTTTTATAATTTTCTCATTGTAAAAACAAGAATCTTGATTGTTATCATATGCTTTCAGAGACCTTGGTGTACTTATCGCTCTGTCTTTTGAGAAGAGCATAACTTATTTTTAGTTTACATTCTTTATAGATCAACAATTTGATTGGGTATTTTCCTTGTACTTCATCCAAAAAATCATTACTTTTATGGGACAGGGATGGGTACAAAATTTACACAGTACGTGAATAAACATATGTTATCATGGTTTATAGTACTGTATTTGCTTCAAAAGCAGATGTGGGGTTGTTGCAACAAGATTGGCCTGTAACTGTCAGGATTCGGGATCAGTGGATCCCCTGGACCACTGCGGGAGGCGGTACTAGCCGACACCTGTGACCGGAATCTAAGTGGCACCTGGTCTTCACTAGAGCCCGCCACAAAGCAGGATGGTCTTGCTGCGGTTGGGTAACATCAGGTCGTTCCACAGGTGCGACTAGCCCGTGGTAGAAGCCGAAATCTAGGTACCTTAGCAGAAGACAGTCAGGTTCAGGCACAGGGTCAGGGCGGCAGCATAGATGCAAGGTCAAGTCCAATCCGGGGTCAGCAACAGGACGTCCTGGCAGAAAGGGAACGGGAACGCAGGATCGGGCAGGAACACACAGGAGCACGGGAACTGGACTGCAGGAACACACAGGAGCACTGGACCAGGAACACGGGAACTCAGGAGCAGGAACACACAGGAACGCAGGAATATCGCTGGAGAGCTTTCTCTAAGGCGTAGGCACATAGATCAGGGAGTGTAAGAAGAGGCAGGCTTAAGTGATTTTCTGAAAATGGCAGGGCCACTCCACTCTGCTGGAGTCGGCGCTGGATCGTGGCGAGGTGAGTGATTCGCCGTGGGACCGAAGCAGCAGAGAGTGGCATGGGTGTACCTGCGACCGGGGAGAGGGGTTGTGGGGGCACCCGTGATAGTAACCTTATTACTATAAATCTATAATACTGATTGCATTAAATGAAGAATCGCATAGTTAATACAGGGGATTGCAAAAATATTCGTATTCCCGGAACTTACCCTTATTTTTAAACATTACAGCCACAGACACAGCAATGTCCCTGCAGTCTAAAGGCCTGCCTACAGCAGATAGACCACCCTGATAAGGGTAAACACTTATGGATAGGAAGAACTTACTTCTATTGTGGAGCGGATGGGTAAGATGAAACTGGAGACAGACCAATGGCCACAGACAAACAACAGATACAGACAAACTACCGGAGTCAAAACCAAGATGGTGGGAAGGCACAGAATCAAATTACTAGAGAACAAGGTATAATGGAACTGGCCAGGTGTATAAAGGAGTTCATGGATGCCGCCTGCTGCAGCTGACTGGATCGCCCAACCATCACTCTATAACCCTTGCTAGAAAGGGCTGAGCTGCAGTGGAACCTGGTGTGGCTCAAACAATCCCAACACAACAGCAACTTTGCCACATTTCACACACGCAAAACACAGAGGAAAATTAACACCACCTAAGCCGCATTTGGCAAGGATGTTACATGGACTTATGGAGAATGATTTAGAGAAACCAGCCAAAGTGGTTAAAAACTCCACATAAACTAATAAAATCTTGTAATCATTGTATCAATGTAATTGATTTGTTGACATTTTTGATGAGGAACAATGTTAGAGGTCTTGAATTCCCAGAGGTGGTAACAGTGGGGAATGTGGTAAAGTTAATAGGGAGCTGGCTGGTGTGGACCTTTGGAGAGGAAAGCATCCTCTTGTCTGTAAACTTTGTGGCTAGAAATCATCAAATCCTGTCAAAAAAGCCACCATCAAGAAGAAAAGCTGAGTATTGCTGTTTAAGTGTTCACAGGACAGAAAGTACATTTTACATAAGGCTAGACCTCTTACTGAATTGTCTTTTGATAACCCAAATAATGTTATTTCCAGACTTCCAGAAAGAAATTACATAGAAATGTTCTGGCTTTATTAATGTCAAATCTAATGTAAGGATATGCAGATTACAATATACAATGCTTCTCCCATCAGAGTTGAAGGCCTTACAGTAAGGAATATCATATTTTTGGTTCTCCCACACAGACAGCATCCTGGTCAGATTCAACAGTGAAAAAGCTTTTATAGACTAAAGTAAGTTTTTCATTTTATGTGTGACTAGTAATAGTTTCGCTTTTCAAGACTCAGGACTTACACTCTGAGGAAGGAGTCCTGCTAATGATATGGTCATGTCACCTAGATCAATGGTGTTCTATGTAGAGTTTTTCTTTTAACCATTCACTTTTCAGTGGAAAATGTTTAAAATGGTGTATTATGTGCCAAAGATGTCAATGAGAACCTTAAATAGGGTTGCATGTGTATGCGAAGTGTTGCCCACTTTGGTTTGGGCAAGAATTTTATAAGTATCCTGATTAATTTACTGTCTCATTTTTTGATGTAGTTTTTACCTCCAACTGTTGGATAACTTGTTTTACTCCATTTACTGCAACTGAAAAAGAGAGGAACCCATAGCAAAATTGTGATTAGGTTGCTTACTTTTGTGACTTTTTAGGTGTCAGATGCAGAGGAAGGATTTTTTTTCATGGACCCTGTTCTAACATGTACTGTAAATTGGTATTGTTTTACATTCTTAAAATGTTTCAAATTTTGGACGTAAACCTGCTGGGAATTGAAAGTTTGGACAGTTTTCCTTTTAATTTTTGCATTTAAATGTTATTGAAATTTGATGGTTGTTTCTAAGGTTGTGGTAAAACATGATATTTGGTATGCGTTTTTAAAGGCATTGCAGAAATGCAGGTGTGCAACATTTTACCATATGTTTGGTTGGTTAGAAAGCGTATTTTCTTTATTGCCTGAACTGTAAGCAGCTGTGAAAATGTTAACAACAATGAAGAGAAACACTTTCAAATCAACCAAACGAATAGTAGCATGTAAAACGCATTTGTAATGCTTTTAGAAGCGCATCAAAATGCATCAAAAAATGTGTGATTGAACCCTCATATTTTGTTAACTCCCACGGGTGGGACTAGAGTGCTTAAAAATGAAGGTCACAGTCTCAAATTCAAAATTTACAGTGTCCACTACTGTTTATAATCGCCTCACATGGCTTTTGTCCATATGGATTTGAGACATTTGCTACAAAAAGTCTAAAAAAAAGCTAAAATTGAAACTTTCCAGGAAGAAAACTAAGATACATCTCCCCCTATGATTGTTGTTCATCTAATAACAGGTCATGTACCCTTTGGGTGTGGTGTGGTCACATGAATTGTATCCTATTTTCAATAAATTGGTTGTTTATGTTGAGTATGTTGGGCTTGTGAATAAATTAGGAAAAAAATTGGAGATTTCCCTGGATGGCCAATCTTTGTTGCTGATGCAATTAAGACATGAGAAATAGTACCTCTGTCCATGGCTGCATCTATTATTACAGTGGAGTTTTTATCAAGTATATATATATAGCACCGCTAAAGATAAAATTAGATAAAAGTGGACCACTAAATAAAGCCACTTAAAACCACATAAAATAAAGCCACATAAAACATAGCCATTTAGGAATAATTTCTAGTCATAGGACTTTGTATTGTGTATGATGTCACAAGTTGCATTAAATCCAGGGAGAGGTTTTAATATTACAGTTTTTTTTTACCATGAAAATATTTGCAAAATGGATTGCCCTAATATCTGATGATAAGTTATGTTCTCTGGTCCATATACTAAGGAGTGACTTAAATAATCATACATTTTGGACTATAAGAAACTTTTTAGCAACAAAAGGTCTTGCTGGGGACAATATGGGAGTAAGGAGCGTCTTATAGTCCAAAAAATATGGTAAATATATGAAAAGCAAAGAAAAAAACAGATCACAACAGCTGGAGGCCAGGGTCTGTATTATTGGGAGTATAACACAGATTCTTGTGGGGGGCAGAAAGTATCATAGTATATAAGGCCGGAAAAAGATGCAAGTCCATCAAGTCCAACCTTTAAGAATTAAATAAATGTTTTATCCCCATAACCCGTGATATTTTTTCTCTCCAGAAGTAAGAGCTCTCCTTACAGAGATTTTGCCAGTTGAGGCCGCCTTGTAGGCATGTATAGACTTATAACCAATGACACTTCACTGGCGGATTCTGGATTTACATTCAAATACCTCTTCAAGGATGGGATGGGGAAAGGAAAATCACGCCTCTTTTGCTACCTTGTAAGACAGCCCCTTTCCCAAAATCACCCAGTGGTGCATCAATGGCTATAAGTCTCCACACGCCTACAAGACAGCCTTAATTCACAAAGTCTCTGTAAGGAGAACTATTACTCCCTGACCCTAGTCAAAAGTCTCTCACCCAGCCAAACCAGTTCCCTACGCTGTACTGAAGAAATGCAACCATATTGAAACAGCGCTGTCTACAGTTGGGAATCTTTTCCTTCTGGAATAGATATACTGGTGTGGCTTAATCCCACATCACCTACACCTCTAGGTCATGCTTTGTGTTATGGGGGCTGCCTTACAAGGTAGCAAAATAGGTGTGGTTTTACTTTTCCCATCCATTTCTCAGATTTGCTGTACCACTGTCTAAAATCTTCAGGGATTCCGTAATGTCTGGTGTGGTGCCAAGTGACTGGCGCAAGGCAAATGTGGTGCCAATATATAAAAAGGGCTCTAGAAACTTCGCCCAGGCAATTACGGCCTGTAAGCTTAACTTCTATGTGGGGAAAGTATTGGAGGGTTAGTAAAAGACTACATACTGGAGTATGTGACATCAAATAGAATAATAAGTGACAGCCAGCATGTGTTACTAAGAATAGAAGTTGTCAACAACCTTATCTGCTTCTATGAGAGGTGAGTCGGACGGAGGAGCAGCTGTGATATTGTGTTCTTGGACTGTTGCAAAGGTATTTGACACTGTTTCCTCATAGACCGCTGATGGGTAAAATTAGGGCTTATTGTTTTGCAGCAAATAATTTGCAATTGGATTAAAAACTGGCTGAAGGATCGTTCCAAAGATTTGTGGTCATGATTCCTACTCGGAATGTCCACCAGTTATGAGTGGTGTACCTCAGGGTTCTGTGCTTGGCCCACTACTATTTAATATTATTTATTAATGATATAGAGGTAGGATAGTAGCACTGTGTCTATTTTTGCAGATGACACCAAATGTGTATGTAATACAGTCTATGGAGAGATGTTCATGGCTGCAGGTGACTTGGACAAACTGAATGTTTGGTCATCCACTTGGCAAATGAGGTTTAATGTGGATAAGTAAAGTTATGCACCTGGGGGCCAATATATCCAAAGGCAAAAATATGTCCTTGGGGAGTAAATCTGGGAGAGTCCCTTGTTGAAAGGACCTGGGGGTACTAGTAGATCTTAAATTGAATACAGCATGTCAATGTCATCAGCTGCTCTAAAGCTAGTAGGATCTTGTGCATGTATCAAAGTGGTATGGACTCTTGTGATAGGGATGTAATATTACCACTATACAAGGCACTGGTTCGGCCACACCTGAATATGCTTGTCATTTCTGGGCACCCGGTCCATAAAAAGGATGCCCTGGAGCTGGAGAGGGTTCAACGTAGCCACAAAATAGAAAGTGGGTATGGAGGGTCTAGTTTGAGGAAAGATAAAACACTAGATTTAATTTAGTCTGGAAAGGAGACGGCTAGAGGGGACATGATTAATTTATATAAATACATAATTGGTCTATACAAAAAATATGGTGGTATCAAATCAAAAGACGAGAGGGCACTGTCTCCGTCTGGAGAAAACAAGGTTCAATCACCAGAGGTGACAGGGCTTTTTTACTATCAAAATTGTGAATCTGTGGAATAGCCTGCCTCAGGCGCTGGTCACAGCAGGGACAGCGGAGAGCTTCAAGAAGGGTCTAGATGCCTTTTTACACCTAAATAACATTGATTGTTATGTTATATAGAATTGTTTCCCCTAAATCCTTTCCTCATCCAATCCCTACCCTTCCTTGGTTGAACTTGATGAACAAGTGTCTTTTTTGAACCGTATAAACTATACTATACTAGATTCTTGTGAAAAATGCATAAAAACTTGCATTGTCTACCAATATAGGACAATGCCATCAAAGAATGGTAAAACATTTTTTTTAAATAATTTTTCTCTCATTACTACTGGGATAGATGGAAGAAGAGAATACGTTTTGTTTAAAATGTATAATGTCACTGAAAACGTGTATTATTTACAATCATTTGTAAAACATTTTCTACTAAATAATGGGTTTTCCATAAACTATCCATGCTTTCCTAAGGGACTTTATTATGAATCCTCAAGTGCCAACTTAAGTCTTATGCTCCAGAGGCAAACTATAGACAGGCTGCCATTTGTATTGGTTTATGACATATGAAATCAAACTTCAAAAACATTCCATAATTGCCTACTGTGTGTTATAGACTTTCAGTAAACATACTAAACACTGAATTGTCTATAGATGTTGTCTCTTGGGTGCTGTATTCTGCTTTTAACTCACCAAAAGCACCCTGGGTATCTTGGAGGAATTTTGCAACTGGACATAAACATTCCTGCTTCACAATGTCAGTCTTGTAACATATTCACTGAGAAATGACAACGCAAGAATAAATGAAAGATGTTCAGCATATGTTAGAGCTGTTTGGATGAAGAGATATGAAGGATGATTTAATAGCCATTTTGTATAAACTGAAGACAAGGAGATATCAACCCATTCAAAGAAATCTCCATATTATTTGCATATATACAACTGTATAATAAGGTTATTGTAGTCAAACACACTATGAATCATAAAAAGTACTACTTTTACTCTACTTAATTATCCGATAGATGTCTCCTGTGTAGTGTTGAGCTAACTAGAACTTCTTTTTTTTGTATTTTTCCAGTTTTGGGCCCCCCTTCAAATGAAGTTCGGGGCCAGGTTTGGCTCAACCGTTCCGTCGTTGGGTGGGTTCACATCCCAGAATTAACCTGCCAGTGGTGCAGGATCATTTTGGGGAGGATTGGCCGTCCCTGATAAAGTCAACGGGAGCGACGTCTCTCCTTAAAATGGTTGCACTCTCAGCTGCAGTAGTTTTAACCCGGAAGGTGACTTTGCCAGCGGCATTTAAACCGGTTACCCCTGAGGTCAGTGCCAACACCAATAGCAGGTGTTACTGGTTGGGGTCCACCCGATAAGGTTTTTATAATTTGTCCGAACCCGAATTTTAATGGATCCACTGATCACTAGTTCTGTGGAATGACCCAACACCAACATTCACGTAACCCCCTTACTAACTGTGTACAAGTGATGTAAGTCTAACTAAGGCTTACTACAGTTAGCCTATAAATACACTAAGAATAAAATATCCATGTGTCTTACCTTTCTACTATGCAGACAGTGGTTGACTGCCCTTTATTGTAAAAGGTACGTCAGACAGGACTGCCACATGAGCACGGGACCGCCACAGGAACACGGGACCGCCACAGGAACATGGGAACGCCACAGGAACATGAGAACACCACAGGAACACAGCCAACGCCAATTAGGAGGGCGAGTGTACCCGTGATCCGCGACATGGGTCGCAGTGGCACCCGTGACAGTACCCCCTCCCCCATTTAGGGCACCTCTTCTCTTTTTCTTCAGCCCCCTCTTCTTCTTTCTCAGGGCAGGGCACCGAAGGAGAGCAGAAATAGGACAAAACCCGACAAGATGCTTGGACCTGGCATGAAACAAGAGGACATCTTGAGGACGTCTGGAATGTCTTTTGGCTGGAGGCTGGAGTGGCCCTTGGGAAGCCAGAAACTGGAGTGGCCCTAGGGAAGCAAGAAGCTGGAGTGGCACTTGGGAGGCCGGAGTAGTGCTGGGAAGCTGCAGAGGCAGGGATGGCCCTTGGGAAGCCGGACCAGCGCTGGGAAGCTGCAGCGGCTGGTGCGACTCTTGGGAGGCCGGAGCAGCGCTGGGGAGCTGCGGAGACCCGAGCGACTCTTGGGAAGCCAGGGCAGCGCTGTTAAGCTGCGTGCAGAGGACGAAGCGACTCTTGAGAAGCCAGAGCAGTGCTGGGGAGCTGCGGAGGCCGGAGCGACTCTTGGGAAGCCGCAAGCTGGATCGACTCTTGGGAAGCTGAAGTGGCCTATGGGTAGGCCAGAGACTCTGGAGCGGCCTCTGGGAAGGCCAGAGACTCTTGAGCAGCCTCTGGGGAGGCCTGAGACTCTGGAGCGGCCTCTGGGAAGGCTAGAGACTGTGGAGCGGACTCTGGGAAGGCCGTAGACTGTGGAGCGGCCTTTGGGAGGGCCGGAGACTCTGCAGCGGCCTCTGGTAAAGCCGGAGACTCTGTAGCGGCCTCTGGGAAGGCCAGAGACTCTGGAGCAGCCTCTGGGAATGCTGGAGACTCTGAAGCGGCTTCTAGGTAGGCCGGGGACTCTGAAGCGGCCTCTGAGAAGGCCGGAGACTCTGGAAACACTGGGGCCAAGCAGGGCAGGCGTGGAAGCCGGACTTGAGCTTGTTCAAATGTGGACCGTATTTTTGCTATGGACGTGGTATAGGTAGCCATATCTGGATCACCACTACCCCATAGAGGAGTAGCCCAGGCCAGGACCTCTCCAGAAACCAAGTTTCTGCACAATTTGGGGCTGCCATCAAATTTGTCAGGCAAATCAGCCAGTAGCTGAAGTGGATCCTTAGCACAGTCCATGGCTTTAGCAGAATTCATGACTTTGGTGGAGTCCCTGGCCATGATCTTACTGTCACAGTTCAGCTGGGCGAACCGTCCGAGAGTCTCTGTGGAAAGACTCTGTGGACCCCCTGGACCACCGCCGGGAGTGATGGTAGTAGCCGCAACCCGGGTCCAGAGTCTAAGTGGCCCCTGGTCTCCACCAGAGCCTGCCGGGTAGTTCCACAGGTGTGACTAGACCCGCAGATGCAGCCAAGGTATGGAAGCAGGCAACAGGAACCACAGGATAGCATGGGATCACCGGAGCTGGACACAGGAGCTGGTGGAACCACAGGATAGCACGGGATCACCGGAGCTGGACACAGGAACAGACGGCAGGATGGCAGGACCACGGCAGGATGGTAGGACCACGGCAGGATGGCAGGACCTCGGCAGGATGGTAGGACCTTGGCAGGATGGCAGGACCTTGGCTGGATGGCAGGACCTCGGGATTACAGGGCCGCCACAGAAGTACAAGGCCGCCACAGGAGTACAGGACCCCCACACTAAAATCACTACTATATTACTGCCCCCTGTGTAGAAGAATATAGCTACTATAATACTGCCCTCTATGTACAAAAATATAACTACTATAATACTACCCCCTATGTACAAGAATATAACTACTATAATACTGCCCCTATGTACAAGAATATAACTACTATAATACTGCCCCCTATGTACAAGAATATAACTACTATAATACTGCCCCTATGTACAAGAATATAACTACTATAATACTGCCCCTATGTACAGAAAACACAAGAGATCCATACCTATTGCATCTAGTGACCTCAGGTGACGTATCCTCGGATTGTACTTGTTCCGTACTATTCTTCCCCATAAGTTCTACCATCACCTTGTCTCTTCCTCCAGTCACACAGCATTCCTGCAAAGTTTACCACACAGACATCTTGGGGCACATTTACTTACCCGTCCAGGTCGCGATCCCCAATCCGGGCTCTCCGAGGATGATGCACTGTACCGCAATCCACGTAGATCCTGCGCCCGATTTCCTGCATGTGTCGCTCCAATCCGATTGTGTGCGACACAATCCCAAATGCGATCTCTGAAAAGTCGGGAAACCCAACCAAAATGCGGCCGAGGGCCCCTTAATAAATAAACCCCCTTATGTTATGCGCTTTCCCATTGTCCATTAACTGTCCCTTCTTCTGCTACCACCAATACTGTGCCCCAAATACTGTAATAGAGCTTTACAGAGCCCAATGAAATATTAGTACCACACAAATAGTGCCCCATAATGTGACATAGTGTAATGGTAAGGCTTGCCCCTCATCAGACCATCCCTGTCAACCTGATATGAGGCTCTAGAAGTGTCTACAAGAAATGTAACCCTCTGGGGTATTAACCAAAAAAAACCCTACAAGAAATAAAAGAGGGAATATTTAATTTTTTTTTTATAACAATAATATTTTATATTACATACGGTACATATAGTAAGTAAAGAAGAGAAAGTGTGAATGCAGTCACCATTGGATACATTCATTATCTTAACAGCATTTCACGTCATAGTGAACAGTAATGCGATTTCTACTTATACAGGTTAGTGGTGTAACTGACACAGAGGGGAGATTAGGCCCCTCACTCTGTGTCCCTGCTACTCTCTTAAGCTTATGCGCCTGACCTGCCCACTGCCTTCCAAACAGCCTTCCATGTGCCAGTTGACACTGGCGACTGCCCAAAGCGAGCATGACTGACACACTACATGACCGTCCTCCTTGCCAGAACATCGAACTTCCCTACCGGCTGCTGCATAACAAATTTCCACCAAATACGGTCTGCGGACCCTTAGTACATGTGCCCCAATAGGTCAATTTAAATTAGATTTTTAGGTTTTCTTATATCCACATTCTTTTTTTTATGTAGTATCTGCTAACTATTGTATATATAGATAAATACCAATGGTAACTAAATATTACAATGAGGTATTTTTCTCATAGTGATTTCTAATGATATACTGAGCTACAATGTGTATCTAGGCAAATATATTAAGTGTGAAATAAATCAGCATGTTATAGGAGAGCATTGGCGTGCCTGTTTGAGTTTTTAGCTTATAAGAACTTCGCTATGCTTACATTTTCATATCCAATTAATTTTATAGATTGAAGTACATTGGCGCATACATAATTTTAATTTCCTGAAAGTATAACATTTTGGATTCCTAACCTGTTTTCACTATACACCCAGATACCTCACAACTCATGAGATAGTCTACTTTTAGAAAGACTGTAACACCTGCTAAATATGAAATAAAAATAAGCCTAAAACTCTCATTTTTCTTGCAAAGAATAACAATCATTTTATGTTTTCTTTTTTGTGGGAAAAATTCACTTTAGTCATCAGTGACTAAATAACGTATATTCAGTAAGTGCAATAATTTTAATAGGTTGTTCACTCCTTTTTATATAATTATTTGGACCCCTTGTACATGAGGTAGGAAAATATTTGTTTTGCACAAATGGTGGGCTAGGAATGTATACTGTGATCTTTAATCTCCATATTTCATCATATTATTTTCATTTAGGAGTTCCAAACTTTGGTACTTCACCTTTTCTGAGAATGAAGGGGGCATAACACTAGTCTGGCCCCTTTCCAGTGTCTCCCTGCAGAAGCATGCCTCTTCCCAACCCAATGTGCAGAGGAACCATAGTACAACTTCATTGAAGCGAATGGTGTTTGGTGGCCATAAGTGAAACTGCTGACTCAAGCAGATTATGAATTGGTGAAGTCCATCACAGCTAGGGCTGTCACTAAGTAAAGGTAGAGTCAAAGATCTCAGAAGGTGTACTATAAATTGTGTTTACTAGTGAATGACCATAAGTTATCACAATTAAAAGTTATGTTCTGGGATAGCTTTATTCTTCTATTTAAACAATAATTAAATCTACCTTTGGTAATGCTTGCATCTGCATAACTAATATGATAAGTGACTGTAAGTGCTCTGTTACACCATCTTATACACCACCGACAGATTGTAGATATCTTACTGTCTGGCTTGTAACGATGTGTCACCTCAGGGCCTTCATATTACATTGTTTATGATAAAAGTTTGATTCAGGAGGGATATGCTAATGGAGGACAGACACTGCAGTGACTAGCAGACTGTATGCATGGAGCCACAAAAGTAACACAAACCACATGCAGACAGTCTCCTCACACTGCGTCTGGCCTTAAACACAAAACTATTTCCTTCACATTGTGCTTCCCAGATGCAAATCTAGGAATAAGAGGTGGTTCATATGTTTCCATCTTTACTTTTCAGCCAAACAACTGGAGCATCTTTAACTTTCATCTATTTGTAAAGTTTTTTGGCCACCAAGATACAGTCCAAATATAGATGAAATAATCCATTCAGTTTGAAAACTAAATTTCACAAGAACCATTTGGGAAAGTAACTAATAGATAACTATTCCATACTGTAAAACAGTATGCCTATAGAACTCGTGGCCCTTGGCATATAGTGCCCATGGACTATGAAATTGTTCTAGGACAGGTGGCGGAGCCCTGGTCTTAGTCCACATTGATAACCTGCCTATACAGTATCTACTGGCTGTTCTACAAAGGATTTCTCCTGGACTTGCCTTTTCAATGTTTTAGCACCTGTCAAAGTCCCTTATGCTTGGAGGTGGTAATCAGTTTTCCCTGGCTATATAACTACTGAATAAAGATCTGTGATCTTATATCAGGGTGGTATGGTGTCACCTTTTTATTATACTTATCCCTTTATCTTACTCTGTAGACTTTTACTGAGTTGTAGTTGTCCTAGACTAAGCTGCCTGAAATGAGATTGACCAGGTTCTATGGCGTAACAACAGATGATTTGTCTGCTATGGGGCCTGAGCGCAGGGGTGCCCATGATGGATGGACATTTACTAATTATGGACGGACATTATAATTTGTTAACTACCTTCCCTGACTGCTGGCCGCATAAGAGGTGGGCGCAAAGGTAGAGGGTTTGGTCCAGAGGTACATTATTAACAAATTATAATTCGGCTGTCCAGCCCATCCCATAACCTCTCCTGGCTGCTGCTGACCATCCCCAGGTCTGGCTCTAGGCCCCTGGGCGACAGAGCCTCAGTGGATCCCTTTGTAGTTAACTCACGTGGTGGCATTAAAAATTCAGGAACTAAAAAAATCTTCTGTTCCCTAAAATATTCCTCAGTTTATCATACCAAACTGCCCCCTCATGGTTATTTTATAATCTGACCCGCCCACCTCATATGCTGTCTCCTTCCTGGTCGGGCTCCACCACAATGTCCAAACCTCAAGTTCCAGGTGCAACTCAATGACGAGTTTATCCAGTAATGAAGTAGGGTGAGTATATATATACATATGTAAATGCATGTACATGTGTTTGTGTGTGTATATATTCTGTATACATACTGGATGCATGTGTATATATCCCATATATCTGTATCTCTGTGTATATACTGAATGCATGTGTATATATGTTGTATATGCATGTTGTATATACTAGATGTGTGTATATATGCTGTATATATGTGTGTATATGTGTATATACCGGATGTATGTGTGTATTTATCCTGTATATGTGTGTATGTTGTATATACTGGATCCAGGTGTATATATGTGTGTGTGTGTTGTATATACTGGATGTGTGTAAATATATAATGGATATGTGTGTGCGTATATATATGTATATGTTGTAAATACTGGATGTATATATATATATATATATATATGTGTATATGTTGTGTATACTGGATGCATGTGTATATATGTTGTATATTTGTGTATATCATATCTGTGTATGTTGTATGTACTGGATGTGTGTGTATATCTGTGTGTATGCTGTATATAGTGCATGTATATATATATATATATATATATATATATATATATATATATATATACTGTATATCTATGTATGTTGTTTATGTTGTAAATTTGATATGTATATGATTTGTATATACCTATGTGTGTATACATGTATGAATGTGTAGACACGTTTATTGGTGTATACATGATTGTGTAAATGTGTGTGTATAAAAATGTATGTATATTTTAAGGGGAAGGGGGGGCATTTTTAATCTGCTCTGCTCTGGGGTCCAGCCTCTGCTGGTTACACACCTGACTAGGCCTAAGGTAAGCCAGCTCTTATATCCACTAAAGCACTATTACTTTATAGAACATTTTCTGTCTGGGCCCAATGCTATAAATATGAGGTTATGAGGCTCAAGATTTGGAAGAATCTCAGGATGGTACATGCTACCATATTTGCACTTATTACCCCCTGCCAGAAGCTGATTGATGAGTTTCTGGTTGATGGTATTAGTCCTTACATTCATGTCTAATCTGAGGATGAACTACAGTCTAAAATGATTGTTTCTTAAAGAATTCTATTGTAGATCGAAAATATCCACTAACTGGGAAGTGACAATGGTAGATAAAAGATAAAAAGTACCTTTCTGGCACAAATGATAAGTTCAGACTAGTAAACAGTAGAAATGGGACAAGCTGGCAATCAGAAAACCTACACATTTATAGCTTCCACTTAGGTTAGTTAAAAGTTGTTCAAGGTCAATTACATTCCATGAGCTTGAGCCTTGTAGGATTATTGACCTTAAGATGATTTAGTTTGCCTGTCACAAGAGTTCTCAAGAGCTCTACCACTTACAAATAGAGATGAACTGGGGTGAGTCAGATGGATAACGGAGTCTTAGAGTTTTCTCTTTGTGAAAAATACTGAGCTGCTTACGTATAGCCATAATAAGTGAACTCCCTATTTTCAGCTGATTGTATCTGCACTTTTCCATTGCAGTGGAACTTTAGGTTAAATGCTATATCAACCAGTGCTATGAAATGAATGGGTTACTTGTATGGATGAAGATTCAAAGGTTAGAGTACTTAAAGGACATCTACCACCAGGATTGTAAACCAAGCAAACTTACCTGTTGGTGTGTGCCCCTCTGTCATAGGACCTTTTTATTATGAAAAAAGGTTTTAAAAATTATGCGAATGAACCCAAGGGCGTCCAGCTCCATAGATGTCAATGGAGCCTTGAGCCCCTCAGGCTCATTTGCATCATTTTTAAAATCTTTATTTCTTAAAAATAACGGCATAAGAAGCTACAAGAAGAGTGGATTCTGCTAGAAAATGAACACACTAGCATGTAAGTGAACCTGGTTTACAATCCTTCTTCCTGGTGGTAGATGCCCTTTAAATGGGTTGGCCACTAATTAGGAACCTTACCAGCATCAGTCTAAGACCCAGTTGCAGAAAGAAAGGAACAAGGTGATCACTCTCACAGGTTCTGCAGCATCTCAGCTAGGGAGAGGAGCAGACTGGACAAACTGATAAGGTAAGCCAGCTGTGTCCTGGGGGCTCCTTTTGACACAGTGCAGGTGGTAGCTGAGGGGACGATACTGTGTAAGTTGAAATCTATTCTGGAGTTTAGCTCCCATCCTATTCATGAGACTGTGGTGGCATTGTGTAGTACCTTCAGTGACTAACTGCTTCACCCCAAGTAGGAAAGGGAGCATTATTGGAAGTAATTCCTCCCCACAGCGATAAGGCTGTTCAGCCAACTAGACTAAACTGTGATCACCACCTAACCTGCAGGTCCCAACCACAGACTGAATTCCAAACTACTGATCATTATTTCTTGTCTTCTTTTTTGTCTTTCTATTATTCCTTTTCTTTTTGTTCATTTATCTCTAATATTATTGTTCTGTCATTGTTTATACTGCACTCCCTTGGGCACGGGCTGGTTGCACCTGTGGAGCGACCTGGTGGCACCCTGTCGCAGCACGACCATCCCGCTTTGTGGCGGGCTCTGGTGAAAACCGGGTGCCACTTAGACTCCAGTCCCAGGTGTCAGCAAGTACCATCTCCCGTGGTGGTCCAGGGGGTCCACCGACCCTGAACCCTGACAGTCATTACTGTGTGCACACCCCTTCCATGATTACCACTCCCATGTCAGCAGTTGGAGATGTTTGCGAAGGACATCTGCATGACAATGGCAATGTTTCTTATTAGTGACCAACCCCTTAATCTCTCCTACCACAGTATTTGCCCAGCCAATATACTTTACACATTTGTATTTTCAATTTGATAACAGCTGCGGAGCCCTAACTACTTTTCTACATATTGTTCAGACTAAGAGAATGAGAAATGGAAATCATTTTTTTTACTGTTTAATCAAGAGTATGTTTTGACTTGCTAATCTTCTTTTCTGTCCCACCCTAGATCCAGGTCCTTTTTAATAAACTATGTGTCATGCAGCCCTATTGCTATGTAGTCATCATTAGTTGGAATGAATGGTTATCTATGGGAGCAGACCTACAAATGACACAGATGTAAAGTAATCCTAAGGTCTTGTTACCAATCAAGACACTGTAAATTAAGAAAATAGAAAGTAAATGAAGATAAACTGTTCACCAATTAAACTTAATTTCCTGAAATTGAAACCAAGTGTACACTGACTTGTAATAAACCTAAGTGCTCATTAATATGCATGCCACATCTGCTAATACGTACCAGATGTTTTATAATTTATGAGCAGAAAGCTTTTTAAATAGTTAATATGTAACTGTAAAGGGCTGTAAGTGATCTTTGGACAGTCCATATGTAGTTCAAAAAACACATATTATTATCCTATATGGTCTTTTTTCAGAAAAAAGTACAACAGGTATAGAAATGAAATATATGGGTCACAAAAAACTACAATATATATCAGTGACTTAGTTCAGTGGAATCTCGGTGTTAGCACTTAGGAGCCTTTATGGAGATTTCATGCTTCCTGTCTACATTGAACCAATAGTTGATCTATTGTTCAAATTATATTGACTACTTTATCAATTTTCTACCTCTAATTAGTACGCCATTATATGTGGTTTACATAACAAGTAACGACTGACTGAACACCCAACTTAGAGACAACTCATAGCGACACTGCTCACATTGTCGTCCGAAGCTTTATCGTAAAATTCTTGTTCCGTTTGGCAAAATTATCAACATCCAATTTTCACAGGGACCAAAAAGTAATTTGGTAGCAGTTACAATGATGAAATATACCTCCTCTATCTTACATACCAATTCAACTTAAGACCAGACCTACAGAATCTTGGACGTGACCCGGGGACTGCCTGTACTCTATTAGGGTATGGTCACACAATGCAGATGCCTAACTAGCGGCATATGCTACAGAAACATTTCCATGTATTGGGCACATTTTCAATCATAAATTGATTTTTTTTTCAACAAATCTGCTGCTTGTGAGCAGGATTTTACCATGTCCCCATTTTGGGAGAAGTGACTGATTGCATTATTCTTATGAATGTTTTACTTCTTTGGATATGTTATAACTGGTATTATCTGAGAGGGTATTGGAATATTGATATTATATACATGAGGTGCTTGGTGGTCTCGTCATTGTATTCTGTATCACCTATAATGGTTCTATCTAGCTATTTTAGCTATATTTCTTATCTATATATCAGCTTACTATTATCATTATATGTTTTTTGAATTTTTCAGAAGAAAATATTACCTTTCTGAAGATATATTGGTCATTATTTTGTTTTTGATTGATGTAATATGCTTCGAAGGACTGAAAGTTTTGTGTCTGAGTTGTTTTTTAGGTGTTTTTTTTATATGACACTGTATCTGGACAGCATGTACTTCTGTGTTTGGGGAATTGTACTGGATGGAATTCATGTATTCATTCATTCTTCCTTTTTCTACTTTTTCAGCCTTAGAGTCTAAACCATAGTACATGTGCAACATCCCCCACCGGGGCCTAGCCCTTGGGGTGAGGCCTGGAGTCAGCCGGGGCCCACAGTACCGGAGTGGCTGGCGGTTGCGGCCTAAGCACGCTATTGTCACGGTGCTTGGTACGGGGGAACCGGAGGGCTGTCCTACAGCCTGGCAGGTCTCCAGCAGGGTGGTGTTGGCAAGAAAAGATGAGGGAGCGGCTGCTATAGCGGATCTCCCTGGGGCAACCCCTTGATGTCCCGAGTGTGAGTCTCTGGGTGATGGACAGGGTGCCGGTGATGAAGGCAGCCGTATTAGCAGGGACCAGACGGAGACAGAAGTTGAAGAAAACAACTTACAGTTCTTTATTTGAACCGGCAGGAACCGCAGCAAACGTGCCTTTAACAGGTAGATGGAGTGCTGAGATGTGAGTTGGAGGGAGCCTCAGGATGTAGTTCACCAGCCTGGATGTAGAGGGCAGGCTGGGAGGCAGCTGTGTCCTGGTAGGAAGCTTCAGCTTGTCCTGTAGGGCTTCAGGTATCACCTTTAAAGGTAAGATGATACCCCTTTTCCTCACTACACTAACTCTAGTCTTCTTGCTCCACTCTTCAGAGGCAGGGGCTAGGCTCTTCCTGCTCTGGTATGGGCTAGACAGAGATTACTCACTCACTCACTGATCTCTAGGATTCTCCTACACTTGAATCTCTCTGAGTGTTCTGAGATCTGAGACCTAGAACATTCCTGGCCAGGGGGTTTTATTACCTCCCTTTGGTCAGGTGGTGGCTGCTCCTCCAATCACATCTCAGCTTACAAAGCACAGGATGTAACACATATCATTGGACAATAGCATCTTGTATCATACAAAATACTTAACTCCTGCCTTGCCAGGCAGGATTCACCACTGCAATACCCCTATGTCCTATAAGGACCATGTAATGTAATGGGATTACATGCAGGTGGGACGTATTCGCAAACCCTACCTCGCCATTGCATCGGCGAGGGTGTTGCACATGTACTCCAAGAGGTACCATCAAAGTCTCAAGAAAGTACTTGCAAGGTTAGCATTCATTGTTGAAATTTTTCTCTGATAGTTGCAAGTCATTGACTACTTATGATATAATTGGTTGCATCAGCTGTGATTCATTTCTGATAAGCCTGAACAACTGTAATGATCGATAAGGACTAATATGTATAAGTCACAGTCTTTGTAATACTCATTCACAAGACAATAACCTACCTACCTCTTTCTAATTTGTACTGCATCTTTTAGAAAATCTGCTGCAGTAGAATTAAAAATTGACAATTCTCCTGTAGTTAAGTGCTGTGCACTACAGTTATTGAAACATATAGACAATTTTTACAACCCATTCTACATGGGCAAAGGATAGATGGTGGGACACTCCGAAGCCAACTTATAGGTACTGTAAATTTAGACTAGACAGCCTTAGCCACTTAATGATGTGTGACAGAACAGTACATTGAAGATACTTAAAGCCCTCTCTACACATGGTGGGTATGTGTTGCATTTTGCATCAGCTGCTAACAGCTGTAATTTGTTCAGCCACTGATTGTAGGTATTTGCTGTTCAACGCAACTGGGGCAGTTAAATTATAGTGGCATATGGCCATCAGCCAAGCATCTTGTATCCAGCTGTTGCCCACCCCTTAGGTTATTCAGAGGGGGCCGGGCTTAGTTGCTCTTCCGCTGGGTCCCTAGCCACAGATCCTATGTCTTTGAAAGCAGCATCTTCCACAGATCCATTAAAGTGACAGTTTACTGCAGTACAGTATTAGTGGCAAAAGAAAAGTAAAAAAAAAACTCCAAGAACTAAAATTGCTAATTATCCCCCTTCCCCAAAAAGAGAAATAGAAACAAACAAACAGAAACATTTTAAGTATCACCTTATCCCAAAATGCCCAATCTATCAAAATATAAAAATGATTATGCCCTCTGGTGCACCCTGTAAACGGAAAAGAGAAACATCTGAATCAGCGCTTTTTCACTATTTTGACACACATAAGAATTTGAATTAAAGGTGATCAGAAGGTCCTACAGTTTCCAAACAGCAGAAAATTTCACCTTAAACAGCTCCAAATACTGAAGTACAAAAAAGTTATTGGCCCCAGAATATAGTGTAACGGTAGAAAAAAATGTAAAGAAATGTAAAATTAACAAAAATATTTAAAATTAAAATTAAATTAAAACATGACAAAACTATATAAATTTGGTATCTATCGCAATGGCCCAATGAATAACGATAACTGTATTTGGAATTTTTTAATAGCTTTTGGAAGGTGCTTAGTTAAAAATATTAACTCAAAAACCAGAAAGTGCCAGGTTTTTACAGGTTTAAACTGAATTGATTGCATTTGCCAGGAAATAATCTACTAACTCTATTACTCCCCTTCCATCTGGTACCTTTCCCTTTCTGTTCTCTTCCTTTGAGCCTGTCACAGAGGAAGAAGTGACCAGGCTCCTTTCCTCTATTCGCTTCACTACCTGCATCAATGACCCCATCCCCTTACATTTCGTACAGTCCCTCTCCCCAGCAGTCACTCCTCACCTCACTAAAATTTTCAATCTCTCTCTCTCTTCGGATGTCTTTTTCTCATCCTTCAAGCATGCAGTTGTTACCCCATTACTAAAGAAACCTACTCTGGACCCATCCAAGGCTGCTAATTACCGACCAGTTTCTAATCTTTCATCTCCAAACTCCTGTAACACCTGGTCTATTCTAGACTTTCCCGTTTTCTCTCAGCTAACTCCCTCCTTGACCCCCTACAATTTGGTTTCTGCTCTATGCTCTCTACTGAAACTGTTCTAACTAAAATCTCTGATGATCTCCTCACTGCTAAATCCAAAGGTGACTATTCACTACTCATTCTTTTGGAGCTCCCTGTAGTGTTTGATACTGCCGATGTACTTTCAGTGCAGTGTATTAGTGCATCTCAGTCTATAGCCCAACCTGTGCTCTTAGATCCACTAGTGATCTTAGATTAATCAATATCTTAATTTGAATCTTCCACTCCAAGACTTTTCTAGAGCTGCACCTATTTTATGTAATGCTCTGCCCATCAGACTAATATCCAACCTCCAAAGTTTCTAACGTGCTCTTAAAACTCTTCTCACTCATCTATAACACCCGCTAACTGCATGAAGTTTTAACTCTCTTTACTAACCCAGCATGTGTCCTCCTCCCATCTGTTATCCAGCAACCACCAAGCTTCAGGCTTTTCTGCAGTTCCATTCACCTTGGACTTATAAAAACATATAAAAGATAAAACAATAAAAGTGTTGCACTTTCCCGATTGTCTGTGCTAACATACTGTCCTTATTGGAATCACAATCATCCAAAATGTATTGTTCAGAAATAAAGTGCAGTCTGACCGGAGCTCACTTATCTCTTAAATTTTCTTTCTCTGTATTCCAATATACATGTGATTCTTTATAGCTGGTTAAACAACACAGCTAAAATCTACAGTGAGAATAAGACGTCATTCAGACAGGAAACCGCTACAAGTATTCCTGCTTAATATCCATCTTAGCTTGTTTCACATTCGCTATATAGAAGAGATATATATTTAGACATAGCAAAGACGGTTTCACCAAATATAAAAGATTTTTATTGTAGTATACTCACAGAAAAGCGATAATAATGCGCATATCATTATTCCACAAGCACGGCAATGACTGCCGTCCTCGTGGATTTATGATATGCACATCTGTATCTCTTCTATATAGCGAATATGAAATAAGTTATGATGGATATTTGAAGAGGAATACTTGTAGCGGTTTCATGTCTTAATGGCGTCTTATTCTCACTGAAGATTTTAGTCGTGTTGTTTAACCAGCTATAAATAATCACATGTATACTGGAATACAGAGAAAGAAAACTTAAGAGATAAGTGAGCTCCAGTCAGACTGTACTTTAATTTTTGTATAAAAGATGACGGCTGATGACTGGGTAAGGCAACAGCACTTCTATTTATTATATTATATTTTGTTTTGTTGTATTCCCATATGAAGAATGGCTGGACCATTATATAAACTTTTTATATGACTGTTTGTGCTCTGTCATGTTTTATTTTATTTGTATATATCCCCTATGATTTGTAGAGCGCTACAGAATATCATGGCTCTATATAAAAGATTATTATTATTTTTTAAAGGATTTCAACCACCAGGATCTAGGATTGTAAACCCAGCACACTGACATACTAGAAGGATCTCCCACTAAAGAAAATTCTCACAGCTCAATCCCCTACTGATGCTAACAAAATAAAGATCATTTTAACCCCTTACTTTACAACTTTAATAGTTTTATTAACCCTATCACTGCCTAGGCTGCTCAGCGTGAGAATCCAGGGTGTGGGCGGGGACTCTCTGATCTGACGCATTTTGATTCTTCTAGATCTGTGGGGTGACATTGTGGTTACATTATCATGGTACAGGTGTGTATATACTTTCATCTGGCTTCTGACATTGTACTAACACACTGACACATAGAAGGAGAGATGAGACAGATCAGAGATGATGAGATGCATGAGATGCCTGTTACACAGAGACATGGCAGACAGAGGCTGACAGACTTTTACACTGTTACACTTTTAGCTCTGCTCAGTGGCGTAACTTGAAGCTTATGGGCCCCAGTGCAAAGTCTGTTCTAGGCCCCTGACTACAATGTACGGTTTATAGTACTAGTCTTCTTGTAAAGTTACAAATGATGGGCCCCCTAAGCCTCTTGGGCCCAAGTGCAACTGCACCCTCTGCCCCCCCTGGCTCTGCTACATCTGTGTTCTCACAGATATGTGCCTGCCTCCCCCTTTCCCTGGATCACTTTGTGATCTCCTTGTAGTTTGAAGCTTCTCTCTCTGCTCATGATCTCCTGGCAGGAGGGAATCAGTGAGTATCTGAGCTCTGTGCAGGGGGCATATATATAGGACCAGAGCAGAAAGACACAGAAACTCAGCAGCACAGTCTCACACAGAAATCCAAGATGGCCGCCACCCGACCCTAAGTCAGAAGTTACAGGGTCGTGTCTAGGGGCAACTGAAATTGTGTACAGCAGGACTGATAGAGACAGGTTGGACTTATATTTGTGAAATGCTGTATTTTTGTTAATAACAGTGAATTAGAGAATGTACATATAAGAAACTTGTCTTTGTGGGAATACCCCTTTAAGGCTGGTTTTGTCATTCAGCATTTGCTAGGTATTGTTGTACCTGCAGCTTACCCGTCTCTGTTCTGTTGGAAATATTCTGCCTCGGTTGTGTATTTGCGTGCATGCTGGGATTGATTGAAGTTTTCTTGCAGCAATTGTTTTATTAGGGGTCCCCAAATTTAGTACACCAGACCCTAATATCCTTTAGTCCATTTCCCTACTTTCTGGATAGGTCTTCGTGTTCACAGAGGGAGAGAAGTTTTTGTGTCTGGGGCTAGCCCGGGTAGGCTGTTCATCACCCGCAGGCAGGGACTAGCTTAGGGACTTAGGAACAGAGTTAGGAACAGTTTTCCCTTGCTTCTCTTCCTTATAAACTGTGACAGGCATTCACACAATTCCTTTACATCAATAATAATAATACAATAATTATAAGCATGAAAGCCTGGAATAAACATATGAGCTGTGATGTTTGCTCTTTTGGCAGCTACTAGCTGAGGTAGCTACTCTTATGAGAACGAACTGCTGCAATTTATCATAACTTGACGTGTTTATTAACACACCCCCTCAAAATATTTCATCCCATTTGAGTAATAAGTAATCGGCACAGACTATTTTGGCAGTGTTAGTTTCTGGAGTAAATATACTGTGTACAGCACCAGAATGAGCTCTCCCAGAAGGTATATGGAGTTCCTGATTTCTCCTGAAGTATCAATATCATTAAATCCATAATAGCATATCAACTCTATAAACAAAATAATAATATGCTAATTAACATTAAGTACTTGAAATGATCTCTCTGCTCATTATTATATCT
Source organism: Engystomops pustulosus (assembly GCA_019512145.1). Lineage (NCBI taxonomy): Eukaryota > Metazoa > Chordata > Amphibia > Anura > Leptodactylidae > Engystomops > Engystomops pustulosus. Next base: position 83,151,397 of record CM033641.1, read on the forward strand.
TGGATCTGTGTATTACATTGGTGTCTCCTGGTTAATCATCAGGAGGCCCCCACACCCAGAAAACAAAACTTAATTATAGGACTTCCAGATTGTCCTATCTAATAAAAAACATAATGCTTAACAAACAAAATAAAATATGAAAGTAGGCTGCCAGTTGCGGGAATACAGCTTGAGCCATGGAAATAGCTAAAGGAACTCTTTAGGGAGGGATATATTTCAGAAAGTTATTGCAAAGTTGTATGTCTATATTAGGGCAGATCTCATCTGAAAAGGTATTCACAATCTGCTTATTGTATTTAGAGGAAAACAATTTTAGAGAACGAGGTTTATGTGGTATGGACTTAGTAATCAGATTTCAGTGCTGTTTGCAGGATCTGGACACAAGAATTGCTGTTCGTGCTTGCAATACTATGTATCACTTCAAGGATATTTTGTCCCATTAACAAGTAAGACAATGCTCTTATAATGGAAGCAGCAACACTTATCTATTGTGTGCTAACATATGTGTTTACTTTCCAACATATTTATGTGTGTCTATAAGCAGGCTTCTTAAATGCAAGCGTGATAAGACATGCCAACAAATAAAGCTTTAAAAAATGCTATCTTTGTAATAGTGCCAGTATCTGTTCTTTACACAATAGCTTTCAGGGATTGAAGAGCACATAATGATGATACATGTAAATGCCTAATGTGTTTTCAGAATCAACATCCTGACTAGATTTTCAACAGTGCGTATGGGTTTGATAAACTGTTGTATGGTACTTAGATTGGGAAAGACATATGTATCAAGATCAAAAACTATGTATACTATAGACCTACAAAGGGGAAACAAAAATGTCTTCCTGTCCACTCCAGGGCAATTGGATCTAAATGTCTCCGTACCTTCTTTTAGTAATTAAAAACCCTTAGTGATAAGCATCACGACCTTTTCTAGTTTAACTTACCATGACTATCTCATGAAGTAGGACATACAATGGTCTGGAACCACTATACATTAAGGTAAAGCAAACTGGTGTCATTGGGGTTCTTTATCCTGTCTGCTCAAGGGAAATATACTATATAAACTTTACTCAATAAAAATAAACATCTAAAATGAATCATTATGTCCTGGTGCTGCTGGGTCAGCTGTATAATACAGCTAGAACCTGCCTGTTACTGCCACCATGGGAGCTGCAGCAGTTAGCCTCATAAGTTCCACCGGTCAGGTTCGTGGTCAGATACCTAACATTGCTGCCAATGGGTCCCGGCAACTTGGATGGTCGATTGCCACCCCCCGTGATGAGGGTTGTCAACGCAGCCTACAGTCTCATAGAGATTCCTGGGCTTACCATGTATAATGAACTCCAATAGCCTGCAAATGACAGGCTTTTAGAGATCATCAGTAAAATTGCAATATAAAGCGACACAGAGTATATAGTATGAGCAATCAGAACCAAATTTTAAAAAAATTGAAAAAAGTAAGATTAAATCACCACCCTTCTCCTAGAACACATAAAATAACTGTGAAAATAAACAGTAAAAATAATAAACATGTTAGGCATCACCTTGTCTCAAAATTCCAGTTCAAAATATAAAAAAAAATCCCCCAACATTTAAATTAAAATGCCAGCACGTACCACAAAAAAATGAAGGAGAAAAAAAAGGTCCTTAGAATTTGGCAATATGCCAAATATTTTTTTGTACAAAAGATTTTAAAACCTAATTAAAACTGAAAACTGATATAAATTTGGTATCCCTTTGATCATACCGACCCTAAGAATAAAGAGGAAGTGTCATTTGTAGCTTTCCAGTACATTACATGGGATATTAAATGGCCCCACTAAAAATTTAAATTTATCCTGTGGATAACAAGCTCACACACATCTCTGTAAAAACAAAAAAGTTGTCGCTTTTGGAATGAGGGGAATAAAAAACAGAAATGCAAAAACGAAAAAGGGCTGTGGCCCTGTAAAGATTTAAGGGAATCTGTCAGATGGCTTTCTGGAAACCGTTACATTAATAACCACACTTGCAATCTTTAGCAGAGAAGAACCAATGTTAATTACAATTAATATGCAATTGTGCAGTCACGATCCTGGTATGCTCAGTGTTACTCACTAAATCACAGGTAATGTCATATTAGGCGAATTTAAAATTTGTCCCAATGTTAAAAAACTGATATTACTTCTGTCCTAATGTGAAATCTTTAGTATAAACCCTAGCTGCAATATAATCAGTCTGTGAGTTACAATTTACTAAAGGCAGCCCGGTGTCGGTTGTTGATTTTGGTAGCTGGAATAAATACCTTGATATATTTTCTTGGAGATTCCAATGGTCCACAGTCCAGGTTTATACCCTGTAAGGGCGTTCTTTGCACTGTCTAGTCATTTCATTCAATGTCCTCTTTTACTTAATTTTAAAAGGCCACTCCTTGTGCCAATAACTACTTAACATAAATACATGAATCAAAGGGATCACTTAGGTAATGAACCAAGAATGTACATTCTGTTCTCTACATAGGTTCCCTATATACCCTTTGTATATTGCCTTTCTCTGTGTGGATGGTATCAGAAGATTGTCATGTTTACTACCCTTATATATTCCAGGGGAGTTGATGATGATAACAAACATGAAAGCTTAAACTATTTGACTATTCCCGCGATGTGCAAAATACATGCATTTACAATCTCTCCAGGTTTCAGAAGCTGTAGTGTTGTGGATCTGTCAGTTTTACAATTTTGGGAAAGATGGTGCTGTAAGGTTTCTGGAAGAGATACAAAGAGAAAAAAAAATGATGTGTGATTTGGTTCGATTAGTTGAGGCTATGTATGTGCTGTATTTGGGCTTATTTTGTACAAAGGCTCTGGTTAGCATAACAGCCCTCAGCGCTGGGGACCTTGGTTCAAGTTCAGGGTCAACTCTGCAAAGAGTTTGTATGTTTCTCTGGTGTTTGGGGGAGTTTTTTTAGCAGACCGGCCTCACCTGCTGCCTAATTATTAATGATCAGAGAAGGTATTTAAAGAAAGTTTGGCAGAGCGTGAGGCATTGCCCAAGGCATGTGGGCAGGTTTACTAACTGGCCCAATCCCTTGCAGCGGAAGTGAAAGGCCAACTTTGATTTGGAAATGGAGGCAACCCAGGACTTTGTTAAGCTTTAAGCAGAGATTCTGGCTTTTTTGGGTGTACCTAGCGTCTGGGTGCAGGGAGTGCAATGCGGGAGTCCCCACCCCTCAGAGGCTAAGACTAAAAGAGAGCCCCAGCCATTATGCACGAATTAGAATTCAAGGGATGACTTTCAGAGTGAGCAGATGTGGAACCCTACTTTAAGTGGAGCCTGAGTAAAATGTAAAAGTGTAAACGAGAAACAGGTGGAGCCTGAATAATAGGAAGATACATTTCAGCAGCTAGTTGTCCAAAGCCTACAGAGAACAGTTCTGGATCTGGCAAATGGACAGATCATGAGTGGCCACTTGGAGATCTAGAAACTACTGAGAGGAAACTTCACAGGTTTCTGGTTTGCATGCATGCTGTATTAAAAAGCCTATTGTGAGTCATGCCAGAGTGTCAATATCTGCACCTATATCCAACGTTTGCAGTCCATTGGTACCTTTACCCATCATTTAGACACCATTAAGTGGATTGGGATGGCTTTGGTTGGTTCCTTGATAAAGTCAGTATGTGGACACAGCACATCCTAGTTGGATATGCTACCTGTTATTCGAGGCATTGTGCAATTGTCATCTAAACTATTGCCAAATATTATTGCATGTATTCAACAGGTGATCATTGCAAAGAACTACTCACATACCATGCTACCTCTTTTAAGTCTAATGTAATGAAGTTATTTAAGGTTTCTCAGCTATGTACCTCAGTCTACCATCCCCCAAACTGAGGGTTTTGGTTGAAAGCGGTTTTTAGTTCTGGGTCCAATAAACTCCCTTTTTTCTTAGGAGCTTTAATTTATCCTCTCCCCTCTCTAGGGTTAACACCCTTTCTATTCCAAGTGAAATGTTAAAATGCACCTGAGATGCCAGTATTTTTTTTTATATCACACAAATGTTTTGCGATCCTGGTTTTTAACTTTCGTTTAGTTCTACCAACATATTTTAAATTACATATAGTACATTCAATCATATAAATAATATGATCTGAAGTATTGTTTATGAATGTTTTAATACTATATGTCTCATTAGAGCTAGATTAAAAATTCTATATATTTTTAGTAAAACTACAAATATGCAAGGTGACAAATTTTTTTCATGCTTGTTGAGTGCTGCTGTATGCACTTGGTGATGAATGAAACCTAAAGATTTGACTCATTGTCACACATCTAAATCCATCTTTTAAATGATTTTACTTTACAATCAATATTTAGGATGGCGCATATCTCTTCAAAGGTCACCATCACTGTAATCTTGCTATAGGCTTTAGTGAAAGTTAAGATACTGGGGCAGATTTACTTACCCTGTCCGTTCGCGATCCAGCGGCGCGTTCTCTGCGCTGGATTCCCCGGAGGCGCGCTGGAATGCCTGAAATTCACCGGCCTATACCTGGTGACAGGTAAGTGTAATTTTCGCGACACATTTTTTTGTCTTAAATGTGCGGTTTTTTTCCGAATCCGTCGGGTTTTCGTTCGCCACGCCCCCCGCATTTACGTCGCGTGCATGCCAGACGCGATGCGCACACACGATCGCGTCTCCAATCCCGGGGCAATCAGTTACAATCGGCGCAATCGGAAATATTCGGTAACACGTCGGGAAAACGACGGTGCCCTTAGTAAATGAATCCCCCCATTTGAAAATTTCCTATTCTCCCTAACTGAGGAGACTACGTATTGGTTTCTATTTCCAGCTATGGCTTTGTATAAATCATAGTTTCAGCTGTAAGTTCTCTGTGTCTGCTTTTTAATGTTATAATTCACAAAAAGGCCTGGATTAGCCTCACTAAGAACCCTTTGATCAGGTACTTGGGGAGCAATTTATTTTTTCCCATAAAACTTAATCACTTTGTTATAGCTTATAAATTGTTCTCTTTAAATTGATAATGAACAATGACACTAACAGAAAGGGTACAAATCTACAGACAGGACTCATATCAGTCATGGTGGGATAGATATTGTCTTCTTAGTCCATAAGGATATCCTCCCTTAAAGGGCAGACCAATTGGTCGGGTATGTGCAACTGACCAGAATGCCAGCTGTGTATTTTGACAGCTTTTGAGACCTCTTCGTCATACCCTACCATCTGCGTGGAGGGTACGATGGAGGTACTCAAGAAGCTGAAGGGCTATATGTCGATGGGCACCATTTCTGGCTAGCTTCGACGTAGAGGCCCTTTACTCCTCCTCGATCCCAACAAACCAAGGGATGAGGCGCGTACGCTTCTTTTTACAAGCAAGGGGTATTCAATCTACCAACATAATGAGTCCCTTCTGGACCCCTCGATATTTCCTCGCCACAAAACTACTTCCTCCTCCTGGGACACCTTCTTCCACAAAGCCGAGGTACGCGATGTGCCCATGTACCTGTGCCCCCACATACGCAAATTATTACCTCGGCGGTGGAGATAGGGTGGTCTTCAGAGAGGATAATGGTAGAGTGGACACACATGTCCACTGGGGCTGAGGTACATAGATGACGTCCATTAATCTGGACATCAACCCCCGAAAATTTGAGATTGTTTGTGGCAGCCACAACGCACTAGGCCTTTCATTTTACATTGGAGACCAGCTGCAGAAGATAGCTTTCCTAGATTTAGTATCAAAAGACCAATGCTGGACAGTTAGCTACCACGGTCTACAGGAAGAGCACAGTGACCAACAATCTGCTCAAGTGGGATAGCTGTCTCCGTATCCCCTTAGAAGGGCATACCTAAGGGACAATTCCTTCGTATGAGAGAAATTGAAGTGGGATCAGGGAGTTTAAGAAAAATGCTGAAGAACTGGCACGCGCTTCCGGAAACGAGGCTTTCCAATGAAATCTTGGAAGAATCGTATGAGGCGGCATGTCAAGTAGATAGGATGTCGCTACTTATCTCCTAAAGTAAAGAACGCACAAACAAACAACACGATCATTGCCCTGTGACACTCACAATAGAGAGCCGTGATATCATCAATAACTTTTGGGACGTTTTAAAACTCGCAAGAACTGATCAACATGATCCCACCAACGCCCTAAGCTATAGAAGGGGAAGAATCTAAAAGATCTGCTGGTCCACACTATTTGCCTCCACCTAAAACCAGTGAACTTGCTGGAACGGAGACGAAGGACCTTCGGTAGGGCACTGCTCTGCCTACAAATGGAGCACTCCATGTAACATAACCAGTGCATCAACCTGGAAAAGATATTGATATCGGATTTACTAACTTCTCCTCATAGGAGTCTTATACCTAGCCCACTTGTACATGTCCAGCAGATTATGTTGGGAAACGTTCAGACAATTAAAAAAAAGATTCAGGCAACATAATGCTAGACATTAAGGGACAATAAAGATAACCCCATACATAGACTAGTCTTAATCCGTTAGAGTGTATTGAGGAAATCAGACCCTCAGTCAGAGAGGGGACGGGACAAGAGTATCATCAAAAAGAGATCTCCAATGGACCTTCGGGGATGACTGTGTGAAACCCCATGGGATCAATGATTTAATATCCTATCCCAGCTTCATGAATTAAGTTTCAAGGTTCCACCACAATATATATTTCATAGCTCCCGAGCTCTTTATTCATCAGTCGATAACAGGATCCGTTAGTTTTTCCCCATAGTTCGAACGAATCATAATATCTTCAGTCCTAATTTGGTGAGGGTAAATACCAACAAATTTAATTCAACTCGTATCTCTCTAGAGACGACTCGATGATACATTATATGAAATAAACATAATACAAATCTATACTATATGTTTGAATGAAGAAATCACTCATGAGCCATTTACTAAACTCTAAAACTTGCTAAATGACAACCTGAATCTGTAAGGCACTGGAGTGCTATTCCAATTATTAAACCTTTTTACCCCCAAAATCAGACAAAACCCTCGTACTGTTACCATAGGATGTCGCAGTTACAGTTGGGGGGCGATACTGGCCAACACGATATAAGGATTGTTATGTTTGGTCCCGTTACAGCACCTACCGGTCCCCCATGGCACAGGACTTTGCAGCTAATTGTAACAGTCGTGGGAACAACATGTATGATCCTGTGTCACCCACCTGTTCACGAGCGTCCGATCAGTTGGGAACACTGGAGAATCAGGACACTGTAACATCGCGGAACTGTCAGTAATCCACGATCGCGTTTATGAAGAGGGGAGTGTCCGAGAGTACTGGACCTCCCCACACACGATTGTTGAGCCTTTGAACCCCATAATGACACGTCTCAGGAGTATGGACAGTCCATTGGACAGGCGAGGGGGGTGGCGTTAGCGATGACGGGCCTCAGGATTTAGTATTAGGCGGAGGCATATGGGTGCAGCACGGCCACGACTATGCCGGTCGTGCACATCACACTCAGCTTTATATCGTATATCCCTAATTTAATTATGCCAAACTTTAAGAACCCTATGATTAATGGCAAAAGGAAATGTTGTCATGGTCCTAGGGTTATCATGTGAGGCAGTTGCTAGCCACGTATAGCTATCGGTATCTAGGCAGAAGTGTACAGCTCAGTCAGTCCTATAGAAGCTGTTAATGAACTGAGGATTTAAATATAGCCTGACAGATCAGAATAGGGTCGCCACCCCCCGCCCCCCCCCCGCCCGCCCCCCCCCACACTGTTCTATACTGACAGCAGTAATTAATATATCTCAAATTATACAGAAACTAATTAAGATTGGATTCAGGCATGGATAACCAACCTAGCAGGAGTCTGAACAACTATATCTGAACCAGAGATTTAACAAAATCGTTATAATCACAACGGCCTCACTAAAAATAGCAGGGCTTGGATCAATCCATAATCACATCCCATTATTGTGTGTCAGCCCTATCCCCTGCTACCGTAACCATCATGGAGTGCTAAGTAAAACTTTCTATGCACGGCTTTGGGTTCATAGTGGTAAAGAGGAAACAGTTAATTTGCACTTCAATTCTGTCCCATATTTTTAATTTGAAGAAATAAAAGGCTACGTTTTTATTTTTTGACATTATTTCCAATTACAACCAACACCATTACTCAGCCACAAATGAAATACTCATTCTCATAATTACTCGCCTGATAGTGAGCCTCTGTCTGTAGGATTTTACCACCTTTTCTTGTTAGTGTCTTGTTCATTATCAATTTTAAAAGAAACACATAAAGTATAAGTTTGTATGGTAAACAATAAATTTGCTCCACAAGTACCTGACCAATGGGTCTTAGTGAGGCTAATTCCAGGCCTTTTGTTGTGACTTAAAATATTGATGAGGACCAGGTCAAACCTCATCACATTTGCTTTTTGGTATTTTACTTTAATGTTTAAAACCAAATAGCTATCTGTTTGTAAACACATGTCCCAAAATCGTAACCAAATTTGGGGAGTTATTCCAGAAACAATAAGGAATTTTTGCTCGCCGTAAATAAATTATCATGGAGGAAAGAATTTCAACCCCACCATGGGCACCATTGTGTTGGAATGAGCACAATCCAAATCATACCAAAACAAATACATGTTGGTCAATATGTAATCAACATTCAATAGAAATCCCCCTCAAATTCTCATTAATAGAGCTAGTTGGGTTAAAAAGGGTGAACTTTAGGAGCTTCCACACTATATGTGTGGATACATGATCCGTGGAACCACATCTCATGAGGCCCAACTTTACCTCGGTATCCAAAAAATCTCAAAACAGGGTAGTACTGTTACCACTATAGTTGGTAACCTGGTAACCCTTTGGACAAGTGGTTGCAGTGTGCACGTCAACCCAGTCCTGAGATCTTTGTTTAGAACCTAATGCCTGCTACTATTGGTAGGTAACAAGGGAAAACTCCTTTATGTTTTTTGGGGAGGCCATGGAGTTTTTTGTACAACCAATAGTAGCAGGGGTGGGTCTCTAAACGAGCGCCTTAGTGCTGGGTTTGTCTTAGATTCTGAAAGGTACCAGGTACCCGAAATAGAGGTAAAAAGTGGTATGTTCTCAGGGAATTGGAAACGGATATTTCCTGCCCTACCAAAGAGACTAGCCGTGTTTATGGGGTAAATCTAGTGATAATCCTTTGGCACATTAAGTTATATGAGTTTCAGATGTATACTTTTATTTAGATTGGAAAACTGCCATAGCATCCTATCTACACTCCATAGAATGCTTCCGGTTCATACAGTGGGTAAAGTATTCGGCCCCTTATATTTACAACTCAATTTGTTTTATTGCATCCAATAGGCAGTATCAAAAATTTATTTTATTTGTCATAGTGTACACTACCTGCACCCCATCGTGTACAGACAAAACGAATAAGTAGATATTTTTGCTTATTTATTAATACACCACTCGTTCATGAGTATTCCAGACCCCCATTTAGGAATGATGCCAACAAGTGGACTTGGGATCCTGGTCTCTTCCTAGTAGAACCTCTCTACTTACTCCACTAAGATGGATGTGAAATTCAATTCTCTCCAGAGAATGCTCACTTGGGTGTATGGTTCAGGGCTCAGAGGGCAAGTCTGAATGATTCAGAGAGTTTTGTTTTGAGCATGCTGTATATCAGGACATAAATAGGACAGCCGGAGCCCTGCACTGAACCTCCCAATCTTCTTCCCTCTGCCTGTTATTGGGTCCCCCCTAAACGGAGGCCAAAAGTCTGACAGGACCAAAACACAATAACGCAGGAAGATAACACATGACCAACCATCAACAAATTCCAATACAGATAGTCCAAATACGCGCAAGATATCAGAAACCCAAGAGAAGAGCTTGTGGTAACACACACATTTGACACAGTAAGGATTTGAAGGCTTATTACAAATTAATATGCAATTGTGCAGTCACGATCCTGGTAAGTGCTCAGGTTTACCTCACTAAATCAACAGGTAAGGTAATATTAGGCAGGAATTTAAAATTTGTCCCAATGTTAAAAAACTGATATTACTTTCTGTTCCATAATGTGAAATCTTTACTATAAACCCCTAGCTGCAATATAATCAGTCTGTGAGTTACAATTTACTAAAGGCTAGCCCGGTGTCGGTTGTTGATTTGTAGCTGGAATAAAATACCTTGATATATTTTCTTAGGAGATTCCAATGAGTCCACAGTCCAGGTTTATACCCTGTAAAAGCGTTCTTTGCACTGTCTAGTCATTTCATTCAATGTCTCTTTTTACTTACAATTTATAAAAGACCACTCCTTGATGCCAATAACTATTTCAAATAAACATGTAGTAAAAGGGATCACTTAGGTTAAATGAACCAAGAAATGTACATTCTGTTCTCTACATAGAGTTCCCTATATACCCTTTTGTATATTGCCTTTCTCTGTGTGGATGGTATCAGAAGAATTTGTCATGTTTACTACCCGTAATTATATTCCAGGGGAGTGATGATGATAAGCAAACATGAAAGCTTAAACTATTTGACCTATTCCTGCAATGCGAAAAATACATGCATTTACATCTTCCAGGTTTCAGAAGCTGTAGTGTTGTGGATCTGTCAGTTTTACAATTTTGGGAAAGATGGTGCTGTAAGGTTTCTGGAAGAGATACAAAGAGAAAAAAATAATGGATGTGTGATTTGGTTCGATTTAGTTGAGGCTAATGTATGTGGTTGTATTTGGGCTTATTTTTGTACAAAGGCTATGGTTAGCATAACAGCCCTACAGCGCTGGGGACCTTGGTTCAAGTTTCAGGGTCAACATCTGCAAAGAGTTTGTATGTTCTCTCTGTGTTTGGGGGAGTTTTTTTAGCAGACCGGCCTCACCTGCTGCCTAATTTATTAAGTGATCAGAGAACAGGTATTTAAAGAAAGTTTGGCAGAGCGTGAGGCATTGCCCAAGGCATGTTGGGCAGGTTTACTGGCCCAATCCCTTGCAGCGGAAGTGGAAAAGGCCAACTTTGATTTGGAAATGGAGGCAACCCAGGACTTTGTTAAGCTTTAAGCAGAGATTCTGGCTTTTTTGGGTGTACCTAGCGGTCTGGGTGCAGGGAGTGCAATGCGGGAGTCCCCACCCTCAGAGGCTAAGACTAAAAGAGAGCCCCAGCCCATTATGCACGAATTAGAATTCAGAAGGGATGACTTTCAGAGTGAGCGGATGTGGGACCCTACTCTAAGTTGAGCCCGAGAAAATGTAAAAGTGGTAAACGGGAAACAGGTGGAACCTGAAGAATAGGAAGATACATTTCAGCAGCTAGTTGTTCCAAAGCCCTACAGGAGAACAGTTCTGGATCTGGCAAATGGACAGATCATGAGTGGAGCCTTATGGGTACATGCTGGCACAGGCGCTTACCTACGGCTTTGTGGTGACAGAACAGGTGTCCCCGGTATAGGAATGTCGTTTAGGCTGAGGGAATATTCAGGGTTGGAATCCAGAAAGGGAACTGGCTTATGTTTGTAGTATTAGCATAACGACCTGCATGTAAAAGAATCGTAAAAAACGATGCCGTAGTAAGCGCATCACTATTGGGTTGTGTGGGAGTCGAGTTAAAAAAGTGGGGCTACGCTACTCATCTTAAGCGGTAGGCAGATGTAAAAATGGTAGTGCCCAAATACGCATATAGCGCCGGTTCTCAGCTATTCGTGAGTACGGAAGGTATCGCCAATTCGTAGTCCCTCACTTGCCAGATGGTAGGATACGGTGCACGAAGGGTCCTCAAACAGCCTGTATCCAACTAACCGCTTGGGCATTCTGTACGTCAGTTGTGCCCAATGCACCCGACAAGAAGTATCAATGTGGTCGCCCTGATAAGGGAGGCATGAGAATAGGGTCCCGTTGATGGACTAGAAAGACAGAGAACTATCCACCAGGACCTGATATTGAAGGCCGGCTGCTGTAGAGGTGGGTTAGTAACAAATCACAGCCCCTAATTTTTACTTGTTAGTGGTCAGAATTGTCATTCAATTTTAAAGCAGACACATTTATAAGAGGCTTATAACCAAGTCTTTGATGTTAGTTTGTTACTTCGGGAACCATAAGAGTGGCTCACAAGTACCGGTATATCAAGTTGAGGTCTTTAGTGAGTGGCTAATTCCAGGTGCCTTTTGATTTAATTAAAACTGGTAAAAAGCAGACACAGAGGAAACTTAACAGCTGAAACTATGATATATACATAGCTAAAGCCAATACAGCTGGAAGTAGAGAAGACCAATAAGTAGTACATTAGCCATTTCAGTAGTGAGAAAGTTGTTTCAAATGGGGTAGCTATTACACATAGGCCAGATTCGGCGTTTTGGCCCAGCGATTATACAGCTAAAGGAACGACAAATTCTCCGATGGTGCGGTCCAGCTGTAAAACTGTGAACTTGCCGGTTTTAAACCGAGGGACTTTTGAGAGACGCCGATACGGGATTCGTAGGGTCGCTAGGATGAGACGTAATCGGCTGTCAATGCTATCACGCAGGCGGGAAATCGGGGTCGTGGCCGAAAAAAAAATATCGAGAGGTACGAGAGGAGGAGCCCATAACATAGTATTCGATGAAAAACCTGCTCACATTTACACAAAAGACTGGTGTCGCGGGATCTATTACACTGATAGTCCAACTACAAGGAAATATAGCTCGCAATAGTATAGGCCGGTGAATTTCAGGGCATTCCAGCGCCCTGCCGGGAAATCGCGCGCCAGAACGCGCCCGCTGGGATCGCGAACGGACAGGTGGTAAATCGCCCCAGTATCTTACTTTCACTAAAGCCTATAGCAAGATTACAGTCGATGTGTGACATTTTGGAAGAGATATGCGCCCATCCTAAATATTGATGGTAATAAAATACATTTAAAAGATGGTTTAGATGTGTAAGCACAATGTCAAAATCTTTAGGTTTACTCTCATCACCAAGTGCATACAAGCAGCACTCAACAAGCATGAAAAATTTAGTCACCTTGCGTCAATATTGTAGTTTTACTAAAAAATAAAATTTTATATCTAGCCTAACTAAGTAGGTATAATTAAAACATATCATAAACATCACTTCAATCATTATTTTATATGATTGAATGTACTATATGTAATTAAAAATATGTTGGTAGAACTAACGAAAGTTAAAACCGGATCGCAAAACATTGTGTGATATAAAAAAAATACTGGCATCTCAGGTGCATTTAACACATTTCCACTTGGAAATAGAAAGGGTGTTAACCCAGGAGGGGAGAGGGATAAATTAACTCCTAAGAAAAAAGGGAGTTTATTGGACCCAGAAAACAAAACCCGCTTCAACCCAAAACCATCAGTTTGGGGGTTGTAGACTGGAGGTACATAGCTGAGAAACCTTAATAACTTCATTACATAGACTTAAAAGAGGTAGCATGGTATGTGAGTAGTTCTTTGCAATGTCACCTTTGAATACATGCAATAATTATTTGGCATAGTTTAGATGTACATATTCACAATGCCCTCCGAATAACAGGTAGCAAATCTCCAACTAGGATGTGCTGGTGTCCACATACTGACTTTATCACGGAACCAACCAAAGCCATCCCAATCCACTTAATGGTGTCTAAATGATGGGTAAAGGTACCAAATGGACTGCACTTGGATATAGGTGCAGATATCTGACACTCTGGCATGACTCACAAATACTTTAATATCACATGCATGCAAACAAAACCTGTGAAGTTTCCTCTCAGTAGTTTTCTAGATCTCCAGATGGCCTTTACACTTCGCTGCAAGGGATTGGGCCAGTAGAGTAAACCTGCCCAACATGCCTTGGGCAATGCCTCACGCTCTGCCAAACTTTCTTTAAATACCTTCTCTGATCATTAATAATTAGGCAGCAGGTGAGGCCGGTCTCTAAAAAAACTCCCCCAAACACCGAGAGAAACATACAAACTCTTTGCAGAGTTGACCCTGAACTTGAACCAAGGGTCCCCAGCGCTGAGGGCTGTTATGCTAACCAGAGCCTTGTACAAAAATAAGCCCAAATACAGCACATACATAGCCTCAACTAATCGAACCAAATCACACATCCATTTTTTTTTCTCTTTGTATCTCTTCCAGAAACCTTACAGCACCATCTTTCCCAAAAATTGTAAAACTGACAGATCCACAACACTACAGCTTCTGAAACCTGGAAGATTGTAAATGGCATGTATTTTGCACATCGCGGGAATAGGTCAAATAGTTTAAGCTTTCAGTTTGTTATCATCATCAACTCCCCTGGAATATAATAAGGGTAGTAAACATGACATCTTCTGATACCATCCACACAGAGAAAGGCAATATACAAAGGGTATATAGGGAACTCTATGTAGAGAACAGAATGTACATTCTTGGTCATTAACCTAAGTGATCCCTTTGACTTCATGTATTTAGTGTTAAGTAGTTATTGGCACAAGGAGTGGCCCTTTTAAATGTAAGTAAAAAGAGGACATTGAATGAAATGACTAGACAGTGCAAAGAACGCCCTTACAGGGTATAAACCTGGACTGTGGACCATTGGAATCTCCAAGAAAATATATCAAGGTATTTTTCCAGCTACCAAATCAACAACCGACACCGGGCTAGCCTTTAGTAAATGTAACTCACAGACTGATTATATTGCAGCTAGGGTTTATACTAAAGATTTCACATTAGCGACAGAAGAATATCAGTTTTTTAAACATTGGGACAAATTTGTAATTACGCCTAATATGACATTACTGGTGATTTAGTGAGGTAAACATGAGCATACCAGGATCGTGACTGCACAATTGCATATTAATTGTAATTAACATTGGTTCTTCTCTGCTAAAGATGCAAGTGTGGTTATTATGTAACGGTCAGAAAGCATCTGACAGATTCCCTTAATCTTTACAGGCCACAGCCCTTTTTCGTTTTTGCATTTCTGTTTTTATTCCCCTCATTCCAAAAGCGACAACTTTTTTGTTTTTACAGAGATGGTGTGAGCTGTATCCACAGGATAAATTTAAATTTTTAGTGGGGGCCATTAATATCCCATGTAATGTACTGGAAAGCTACAAATGACACTTCCTCTTTTTCTTAGGGTCGTAGATCAAAGGGATACCAAATTTATCCAGTTTCAGTTTAATTAGGTTTTAAAATCTTTTGTACAAAAAAATATTTGGCTATTGCCAAATTCTAAGGACCTTTTGTTCTCCTTCATTTTTTTGTGGTACGTGCTGGCATTTTAATTTAAATGTTGGGGGATTTTTTTTTATATTTTGAACGGAATTTTGAGACAAGGTGATGCCTCACATGTTTATTATTTTACTGTTTATTTTCACAGTTTATTTTATGTGTTCTAGGAAAAGGGTGGTGATTTAATCTTACTTTTTATTTTTTCAATTTTTTTAAATTGGTTCTGATTGCTCATACTATATACTCTGTGTCGCTTTATATTGCAATTTACTGATGATCTCTAAAAGCCTGTCATTTGCAGGCTATTGGAGTCATTATACATGGTAAGCCCAGGAATCTTATGAGACTGTAGGCTGCGTTGACAACCCTCATCACAGGGGGTGGCAATCGACCATCCAAGTGCCGGACCCATTGGCAGCAATGTTAGGTATCTGACCCGAACCTGACCGGTGGGAACTTATGAGGCTAACTGCGCAGTCCCCGGTGGCAGTAACAGGCAGGTTCTAGCTGTATTACAGCTGACCCAGCAGCACCAGGACATTAATGATTCATTTTAGATGTTTATTTTTGAGTAAAGTTAATAGTATATTCCTTGAGCAGACAGATAAAGAACCCCAATGACACCAGTTTTGCTTTACCTTAATGGTATAGTGGTTCCAGACCATTGTATGTCCTACTTCATGAGATATTTGGTAAGTTAAACTAGAAAAGGTCGTGATGCTTATCACTAAGGGTTTTTAATTACTAAAAGAAGGTACGGAGACATTTAGATCCAATTGCCCTGGAGTGGACAGGAAGACATTTTTGTTTCCCCTTTGTAGGTCTATGTTACAAGTTTTTGATCTTGATCATAGTCTTTTCCAATCTAAGTACCATACAACAGTTTATCAAACCCCTACGCACTGTTGAAATATAGGCAGATGTTGATTCTGAAAACACATAGCCATTTACATGTATCATCATTATGTGCTTTCAATCCTGAAGCTATTTGTGTAAAGAACAGATAATGGCACTATAAAAGATAGCCATTTTTTAAAGCTTATATTGTTGGCATGTCTTATCACGCTTGCATTTAGAAGTGCTTATAGACACACATAAATATGTTGGAAAGTAAACACATATGTAGCACACAATAGATAAGTGTGCTGCTTCCATATTTAAGAGCATTGTCTTACTTGTTAATGGACAAAATATCTTGAAGTGATACATAGTATTGCAAGCACGAAACAGCATTTTGTGTCCAGATCTGCAAACAGCACTGAAATCTGATTACTAAGTCCATACCACATAAACCTCGTTCTCTAAAATTTTTTCCTCTAAATACAATAAGCAGATTGTGATACCTTTTCAGAGAGATCTGCCCTAAATAGAACATACAAACTTTGCAATAACTTTCTGAAATATATCCCTCCCTAAAGAGTTCCTTTAGCTATTTCCATGGCTCAAGCTGTATTCCCGCAACTGGCAGCCTACTTTCATATTTATTTTGTTAGTTAAGCATATGTTTTTTATTAGATAGGACAATCTGGAAGTCCTATAATTAAGTTTTGTTTCTGGGTGTGGGGGCCTCCTGATGATTAACAGGAGACACCAATGCAATACACAGATCCAAGATATAATAATGTGCAGAGAGATCATTTCAAGTACTTATGTTAATAGCATATTATTATTTTGTTTATAGAGTTGTATGCTATTATGGATTTAGATATTGATACTTCAGGAGAAATCAGGAACTCCATATACCTTCTGGGAGAGCTCATTCTGGTGGCTGTACACAGTATATTACTCCAGAAACTAACACTGCCAAAATAGTCTGTGCCGATTACTTATTACTCAAATGGGATGAAATATTTTGAGGGGGTGGTTAATAAACACGTCAAGTTATGATAAATTGCAGCAGTTCGTTCTCATAAGAGTAGCTACCTCAGCAGTAGTGCCAAAAGAGCAAAATCACAGCTCATATGTTTATTCCCGGCTTTATGCTATAATTATTGTATTATTAGTATGATGTAAAGGAATTGTTGTGAATACCTGTCACAGTTATAAGGAAGAGCAACAGGGAAAACTGTTCCTAACTTGTTCTAAGTCCCTAAGCTAGCCCCTCCTGCGGGTGATGAACAGCCTACCCGGGCTAGCCCCAGACACAAAACTTCTCTCCCTCTGTGAACACGAAGACCTATCCAGAAAGTAGGGAAATGGACTAAAGGATATTAGGGTCTGGTGTACTAAATTTGGGACCCCCTAATAAACAATTGCTGCAAGAAAACTTCATCAATCAGCATGCACGCAAATACACAACCGAGGCAGAATATTTACACAGAACAGAGACAGGGTAAGCTGCAGGTACAACAATACTAGCAAATGCTGAATGACAAAACCAGCCTTAAAGGGTTATTCCCACAAAGACAAGTTTCTTATAGTGTACATTCTCTAATTCACTGTTATTAACAAAAAAACAGCATTTCACAAATATAAGTCCAACCTGTCTCTATCAGTCGCTTGTACCAAATTTCAGTTGCCCCTAGACACGACCCTGTAACTTCTGACTTAGGGTCGGGTGGTGGCCATCTTGGATTTCTGTGTGAACTGTGCTGCTGAGTTTCGTGTCTTTTGCTCTGGTCCTATATATATGCCCCCTGCACAGAGCTCAGACACTCACTGATTCTCTCCTGCCAGGAGCAACTGAGCAGAGAGAGAGGCTTCAAACTACAACAGATCACAAAGTGATCCAGGGAAGGTGGAGGCAGGCACATATCTGTGAGAACACAGATGTAGCAGAGCCAGGGGGTGCAGAGGGTGCAGTTGCACTTGGGCCCAAGAGGCTTAGGGGGCCCATCATTGTCACTTTACAAGAGACTAGTACTATTAAACCGTACATTGTAGTCAGGGGGCTAGAACAGACTTTGCATGGGGCCCATAAGCTTCAAGTTACGCACTGAGCAGAGCTAAAAGTGTAAAAGTCTGTAGCCTCTGTCTGCCATGCTCTGTGATAACGGCATCTCATGCATTCATCATCTTGATCTGTCTCATCTCTCCTTCTAGTGTCAGTGTGTTAGTACAATGTCAGAAGCCAGATGAAAGATATACACACCTGTACCATGATATGTAACCACAATGTCACCCCACAGAACTAGAAGAATCAAATGCGTCTGTTCAGAGAGTACCACCACACCCTGGATTCTCACGCTGAGCAGCCTAGGCAGTGATAGGGTTAATAAAACTGAGTAAAGTTGTAAGTAAGGGTTTAAAATGATCTTATTTTGTTAGCATCAGTAGGGGATTGAGCTGTGAGAATTTCTTTAGTGGGAGATCTTCTAGTATGTCAGTGTGCTGGGTTACAATCCTAGATCCTGGTGGTTGAAAATCCTTTAATAATAATAATATAATCTTTTATATAGAGCCATGATATTCTGTAGCGCTCTACAAATATAGGGGATATATACAAATAAATAAAACATGACAGAGCACAAACAGTCATATAAAAGTTATATAATGGTTCCAGCCATTCAAGGGGAATACAACAAAATATAATAAATAAATAGAAGTGCTGTTGCCTTACCCAGTCATCAGCGTCATCTTTTATACAAAAATTAAAGTACAGCTGACTGGAGCTCACTTATCTCTTAAGTTTTCTTTCTCTGTATTCCAGTATACATGTGATTATTTATAGCTGGTTAAAAAAACACGACTAAAATCTTCAGAGAATAAGACGCCATTAAGACATGAAACCGCTACAAGTATTCCTCTTCAAATATCCATCATAACTTATTTCATATTCGCTATAGAAGAGATATAGATGTGCATATCATAAATCCACGAGGACGGCAGTCATTGCCGTGCTGTGGAATAATGATATGCGCATTTTATCGCTTTTCTGTGAGTATAGACTACAAAAAATCTTTTATATTGGTGAAACCGTCTTTGCTATGTCTAAATATATATCTCTTCTAATAGCGAATGTGAAACAAGCTAAGATGGATATAAGCAGGAATACTTGTAGCGGTTTCCTGTCTGAATGACGTCTTATTCTCACGTAGATTTTAGCTGTGTTGTTTAACCAGCTATAAAGAATCACATGTATATGGAATACAGAGAAAGAAAATTTAAGAGATAAGTGAGCTCCGGTCAGACTGCACTTTATTTCTGAACAATACATTAGGATGATTGTGATTCCAATAAGGACAGTAGTTAGCACAAACAATCGGAAAGTGAACACTTTTATTGTTTTATCTTTATCTGTTTTATAAGTACCAAGGTGAATGGAAACTGCAGACAGCCTGAAGCTTGGTGGTTGTGGATAACAGATGGGAGGAGGCAACATGCTGGGTTAGTAAAGAGAGTTAAAAACTTCATGCAGTTGCGGGGTGTGTTATAGAGGTGAGAAGGTTTTTAAGAGCACGTTAGAAACTTTGGAGGTTGGATAGTTCTGATGGGCAGAGCATTACATAAAATAGGTTGCAGCTCTAGAAGAAAAGTCTTGGAGTGGAAGATTCAAATTAAGATATTGATTAATCTAAGATCACTAGTGGATCTAAGAGCACAGGTTGGGCTATAGACTAGATGCACTAATACACTGCACTGAAAGTACACGGCAGTATCAAACACTACAGGGAGCTCCAAAAGAATGAGTAGTGAATAGTCACCTTGGGATTTAGCAGTGAGGAGATCATCAGAGATTTTAGTTAGAACAGTTTCAGTAGAGAGCATAGAGCAGAAACCAAATTGTAGGGGGTCAAGGAGGGAGTTAGCTGAGAGAAAACGGGAAGTCTAGAATAGACCAGTGTTACGGAGTTTGGAGATAAAGATTAGAAACTGGTCGGTAATGTAGCGCCTGGAGGGTCCAGAGTAGGTTTCTTAGTAATGGGGAAAACTGCAATGCTTGAAGGATGAAAAAAGACATCCGAAGAGAGAGAGAGATTGAAAATTTTAGTGAGGTGAGGATGACTGCTGGGGAGAGGGACTGTACGAAATGTAAGGGGATGGGGTCCATTGATGCAGTAGTGAAGCGAATAGAGAAAGGAGGCCTGGTCACTTCTTCCTCTGTGGAGGCTCAAAAGGAAGAGAACAAAGGAAAGGTACCAGATGAAGGGAGTACGTGAGTAGTATGAGTTAGTAGAGTTATTTCCTGGCAAATGCAATCAATTAAGTTCAACCTGTAAAAAACCGCACTTTCTGGTTTTGAGTTAATATTTTTAACTAAGCACCTTCCAAAAGCTATTAAAAAATTCCAAATACAGTTATCGTTATTCATGGGCCATTGCGATAGATAACAAATTTATATAGTTTTGTATGTTTTAATTTAATTTAATTTTAAATATTTTTGTTAATTTTACATTTTTACATTTTTTTCTACCGTTACACTATATTCTGGGGCCAATAACTTTTTTGACTTCAGTATTGGAGCTGTTTAAGGTGAAATTTTCTTGCTGTTTGGAAACTGTAGGACCTTCTGATCACCTTTAATTCAAATCTTATGTGTGTCAAAATAGTGAAAAAGCGCTGATTCAGATGTTTCTCTTTTCCGTTTAAGGGTGCACCAGAGGGCATAATCATTTTTATATTTGATAGATTGGGCATTTTGGGATAAGGTGATACTTAAAAGTTTCTGTTTGTTTGTTTTCATTTCTCTTTTGGGGAAGGGGGATAATTAGCAATTTTAGTTCTTGGAGTTTTTTTTTTACTTTTCTTTGCCACTAAACGTACTGCAGTAAAATGTCACTTAATGGATCTGTGGAAGATGCTGCTTTCAAGACATAGGATCTGTGGCTAGGGACCAGGGAAGAGAACTAAGCCGGCCCCTCTGAATAACCTAAGGGGTGGGCAAAGCTGGATACAAGATGCTTGGCTGATGGCCTATGCCACTAATTTAACTGCCCCAGTTGCGTTGAACAGTAAATACCTACAATCAGTGGCTGAACAATAAAGGTGTTAGCAGCTGATGCAATGCAGCACATACCCACAGTGTTAGAGAGGGCTTTAAGTATCTTCAATGTACTGTTCTGTCACACATCATTAAGTGGCTAAGGCTGTCTAGTCTAAATACAGTACCTATAAGTTGGCTTCGGAGTGTCCCACCATCTATCCTTTGCCCATGTAGATGGGTTGTAAAAATTGTCTATATGTTTCATAACTGTAGTGCACCGCACTAACTACAGGAGAATTGTCAATTTTTAATCTACTGCAGCAGATTTTCTAAAAAGACAGTACAAATTAGAAAGAGGTAGGTAGGTTATTGTCTTGTGAATGAGTTTACAAAGACTTGACTTATACATATTAGTCCTTATCAATCATTACAGTTGTTCAGGCTTATCAGAAATGAATCACAGCTGATGAACCAATTATCATAAGTAGTCAATGACTGCAACTATCAGAGAAAAATTTCAACAATGAATGCTAACCTTGCAAGTACTTTTTGAGACTTTGATGGTACCTCTTGGAGTACATGTGCCACCTCGCCGATGCAATGGCGAGGGTAGGGTTGCGGAATACGTCCCACCTGCATGTAATCCCATTACATACATGGTCCTTATAGGACATAGGGGTATTGCAGTGGTGAATCCTGCCTGGCAAGGCAGAGTTAGTATTTTGTATGATACAAGATGCTATGTCCAATGATATGTGTTACATCCTGTGCTTTGTGGCTGAGTGTGATGGAGGAGCAGCCACCACCTGACCAAAGGGAGGTAATAAAACCCCCTGGCCAGGAATGTTCTAGGTCTCAGATCTCAAACACTCAGAGAGATTCAAGGTAGGAGAATCCTAGGGATCAGTGGTGAGTGAGTAATCTCTGTCTAGCCCATACCAGAGCAGGAAGAGCCTAGCCCCTGCTCTGAAGAGTGGAG
The DNA here is from genome assembly GCA_019512145.1 of Engystomops pustulosus. Taxonomy (NCBI): domain Eukaryota; kingdom Metazoa; phylum Chordata; class Amphibia; order Anura; family Leptodactylidae; genus Engystomops; species Engystomops pustulosus. The sequence continues at coordinate 83,173,405 of CM033641.1, forward strand.
CCAGAGACTAGAGTTAGTGTAGTGAGGAAAAGGGGTATCATCTTACCTTTAAAGGTGATACCTGAAGCCCTACAGGACAAGCTGAAGCTTCCTACCAGGACACAGCTGCTCCCAGCTGCCCTCTACATCCGGCTGGTGAACTACATCCTGAGGCTCCCTCAACTCACATCTCAGCACTCCATCTACTGTAAAGGCACGTTTGCTGCGGTTCCTGCCGGTTCAATAAAGAACTGTAAGTTGTTTTCTTCAACTTCTGTCTCCGTCTGGTCCCTGCTAACGGCGCCTTCATCACCGGCACCTGTCAATCACCCAGAGACTCCACACTCGGGACCATCAAGGGGTTGCCCCAGGGAGACCGCTATAGCAGCCGCTCCCTCATCTTTTCTTGCCAACACCCCTGCTGGAGACTGCCAGGCTGTAGGACAGCCCTCCGGTTCCCCCGTACCAAGCACCGTGACAATAGCGTGTTAGGCGGCAACCGCCAGCCACTCCGGTACTGTGGGCCCCGGCTGACTCCAGGCTCACCCCAAGGGCTAGGCCCGGTTGGGGATGTTGCACATGTACTATGGTTTAGACTTGAAGGCTGAAAAGTAGAGAAAAGGAAGAATGAATGAATACATGAATTCCACAGTACATTCCCCAAACACAGAAGTACATGCTGTCCAGATACAGTGTCATATAAAAAAAACACCTAAAAACAACTCAGACACAAAACTTTTCAGTCCTTCGAAGCAATTTACATCAATCAAAAACAAAATAATGACACATATATCTTCAGAAGGTAATATGTTCTTTCTGAAAATTCAAAAAAACATATAATGATAATAGTAAGCTGATATATAGATAGAAATATAGTAAAATAGCTAGATAGAACCATTATAGTGATACAGAATACATGAGCGACCACCAGCACCTCATGTATATAATATCAATATTCCAATACCCTCTCAGATAATACCAGTTTAAACATATCCAAAGAAGTAAAAACTTCATAAGAATAATGCAATCAGTCACTTCTCCCAAAATGGGGACATGGTAAAATCCTGCTCACAAGCAGCAGATTTTGAAAAAAAAAATCAATATGATTGAAAAGTGCCCAATACATGGAAATGTTTCTGTTGCATATGCCGCTAGTTAGGCATCTGCATTGTGTGACATACCCTAATAGAGTACAGGCAGTCCCGGGTAGCCAAATTCTGTAGGTCTGGTCTTAAGTTGAATTGGTATGTAAGATAGAGGAGGTATATTTCATCATTGTAACTGCTACCAAATTACTTTTTGGTCCCTGTGAAATTGGATGTTGATAATTTTGCCAAACGGAACAAGAATTTACGATAAAGCTTCGGACGACAATGTGAGCAGTTCGCTATGAGTTGTCTCTAAGTTGGTGTTCAGTCAGTCGTACTTGTTATGAAACCACATATAAGGCGTACTAATTAGAGGTAGAAAATGATAAAGTAGTCATATAATTTGAACAATAGTCAACTATTTGGTTCAATGTAGACAGGAGCATGAAATCTCCATAAAGTCCTAAGTGCTAACACCGAGATTCCACTGAACTAAGTCACTGTATATATTGTAGTTTTGTGACCCATATATTTCATTCTATACCTTGTGTACTATTTCTGAAAAAAAGAACATATAGGATAATAATATGTGTTTTTTGCACTACATATGGACTGTCCAAAGATCATACAGCCCTTTACAGTACCATTAACTATTAAAAAGCTTCTGCTCATAAATTATAAAACATCTGTACGTATTAGCAGATGTGGCATGCATATTATGAGCACTTAGGTTTATTACAAGTCAGTGTACACTTGGTTTCATTTCAGGAAATTAAGTTTAATTGGTGAACAGTGTTATCTTCATTTACTTTCTATTTCTTAATTTACAGTGTCTTGATTGGTAACAAGACCTTAGGATTACTAACATCGGTCATTTGTAGGTCTGCTCCCATAGATAACCATTCATTCCAACTATGATGACTCATAGCAATAGGGCTGCATGACACATAGTTTATTAAAAAGGACCGGATCTAGGGTGGACAGAAAAGAAGATAGCAAGTCAAAACATACTCTTGATTAAACAGTAAAAAAAATGATTCCATTTCTCATTCTCTTAGTCTGAACAATATGTAGAAAAGTAGTTAGGGCTCGCAGCCTGTTATCAATTGAAAATACAAATGTGTAAAGTATCTTGGTGGGCAAATACTGTGGTAGGAGAGATAAGGGGTTGGTCACTAATAAGAAACATTGCCATTGTCATGCAGATGTCCTTCCAAACATCTCCAACTGCTGACATGGGAGTGGTAATCTGGAAGGGTGTGCACACAGTAATGAGTCAGGGTTCAGGGTCGGTGGACCCCTGGACCACACGGAGATGGTACTTGCTGACACCTGGGACTGGAGTCTAAGTGGCACCGGTTTTCACCAGAGCCCGCCCACAAAGCGAGATGGTCATGCTTGACAGGGTGCCACCAGGTTGTTCCCAGGTGCGACCAGCCGTGCCCAAGGGAGTGCAGTATAAACAATGACAGAACATAAATATTAGAGAAAATGAACAAAAGAAAAGGAGATAATAGAAAGACAAAAAAGAGGACAAGAAATAATGATCAGTATAGTTTGGATCAGTCGTGTGTTGGGACCTGCAGGTTAGGTGGGTGATCACAGTTTAGTCTAGTTGCTGAACAGCTTATCGCTGTGGGAGGAATTACTTCCAATAATGCTCCTTTCCTACTTGGGGTGAAGCAGTTAGTCAATGAAGGTACCAACAATGCCACACAGTCTCATGAATAGGATGGGAGCTAAACTCCAGAATAGATTTCAACTTACACAGTATCGTCCCCTCAGCTACCACCTGCACTGTGTCAAAAGGACCCCAGGAACAAGCTGGCTACCTTATCAGTTTGTCCAGTCTGCTCCTCCCCTAGATGAGATGCTGCAGAACCTGTGAGAGTGATACCTTGGTCCTTCTTTCTGCAAAGGGTCTTAGACTGATGCTGGTAAGGGTCCTAATTAGCGGCCAACCCATTTAAAGGGCATCTACCACCAGGAAGAAGGATTGGAATCCAGGTTCACTTACATGCTAGTGTGTTCATTTTCTAGCAAACTCACTCTTCTTGTAGCTTCTATGCCGTATTTTTAAGAAATAAGATTTTAAAATGATGCAAATGAGCCTGAGGGGCTCAAGGCTCCATTGACATCTAGGAGCGGACGCCCTTGGGTTCATTCGCATAATTTTTAAAATTTTTTCATAATTAAAAAGGTCCTATGACAGAGGGGCACACACCAACAGGTAAGTTGCTTGGTTTACAATCCTGGTGGTAGAGTCCCTTAAGTAACTAACCTTTGAATTTCATCCTTACAAGTAACCCATTCATTTCATAGCACTGGTTGATATAGCATTTAACCTGAAGTTCCATTGCAATGGAAAAGTGCCGATACAATCAGCTGAAAATAGGGAGTTCACTTATTATGGCTATACGTAAGCAGCTCAGTATTTTTCACAAAGAGAAAACTCTAAGACTCCGTTATCCATCGGACTCACCCCAGTTCATCTCTATTTTGTACGCGGTAGAGGCTCTTGAGAACTCTTGTGACAGGCAAACTAAATATCTTAAGGTCATAACCTACAAGGCTCAAGCTCATGGAATGTAATTGACCTTGAACAACTTTTAACTAACCTAAGTGGAAGCTATAAATGTGTAGGTTTTCTGATTGCCAGCTTGTCCCATTCTGACTGTTTACTAGTCTGAACTTATCATTTGTGCCAGAAAGGTACTTTTATCTTTTATCTACCATTGTCACTTCCAGTTTAGTGGATATTTTCGATCTACAATAGATTCTTTAAGAAACAATCATTTAGACTGTAGTTCATCCTCAGATTAGACTGAATGTAAGGACTAATTACCATCAACCAGAAACTCATCAATCAGCTTCTGGCAGGGGGGAATAAGTGCAAATATGGTAGCATGTACCATCCTGAGATTCTTCCAAATCTTGAGCCTCATAACCTCATATTTATAGCATTTGGCCCAGACAGAAAATGTTCTATAAAGTAATAGTGCTTTAGTGGTATAAGAGCTGGCTTACCTTAGGCCTAGTCAGGGTGTGTAACCAGCAGAGGCTGGACCCCAGAGCAGAGCAGATTAAAATGCCCCCCCTTCCCCTTAAAATATACAATACATTTTTATACACACACATTTACACAATCATGTTAACACCAATAAACGTGTCTACACATTCATACATGTATACCACATAGGTATATACACAATATACACTATCAAATTTACAACATAAACAAACATACCTAGTAATACAGTATATATTATATTAGATATATATATATATATTTAATATATACATGCACTATATACAGCATACACACAGATATACACACACATCCATAAGTACATACAACATACACAGATATGATATACAAAATACAACACATATATACACATGATCGTATACCACAAACACATATCACATATATATATATATATATATATACATCCAGTATTTACAACATATACATTATATACGCACACACATTCCATTATATATTTAACATCCAGTATATACAACACACACACACATATATACACTGATCCAGTATATACAACATACAACCATATACAGGATAATATCACACATAAATCCGGTATTACAACATATCACCACATATTACAGCATATATACACACATCTAGTATATACAACATGCATATACAACATATATACACATGCATTCAGTATATACACAGAGATACAGATATATGGGATATAACACATGCATCCAGTATGTATACAGAAAATTACACACACAAACACAGTACATGCATTTACATAGTGATATATATCTCACCTACTTCATTACTGGATAAACTCGTCATGAGTTGCACCTGGAACTTGAGGTTTGGACATTGTGGTGGGCCCGACCAGGAAGAGACAGCATATGAGGTGGGGGGTCAGATTATAAATAACCATGAGGGGGCAGTTGGTATGTAAAATGAGGAATATTTTAGGGAACAGAAGATTTTTTTAGTTCCTGAATTTTAATGCCACCACGTGAGTTAACTACAAAGGGATCCACTGAGGTCTGTCGCCCAGGGGCCTAGAGCCAGACCTGGGGATGGTCAGAGCAGCCAGGAGAGGTAGTGGGATGGGCTGGACAGCATTATAATTTGTTTAATAATGTACCTCTGGACCAAACCCTCTACCTTTGCGCCCACCTCTTATGCGGCCCGCAGTCAGGGAAGGTAGTTAACAAATTATAATGTCCGTCCATAATAGTAAATGTCCATCCATCATGGGCACACCTGCGCTCAGGCCCCATAGCAGACAAATCATCTGTTGTTACGCCATAGAACCTGGTCAATCTATTTCAGGCAGCTTAGTCAGGACAACTACAACTCAGTTAAAAGTCTACAGAGTAAGGTAAAGGATAATACAATAAAAAGGTGACATCATACCACCCTGATATAAGATCACAGATCCTTATTCAGTAGTATATAGCCAGGGAAAACTGATTACCCACCTCCAAGCATAAGGGACTTTGACAGGTGCTACAACATTGAAAAGGCAAGTCCAGGAGAAATCCTCTGTAGAACAGCAGTAGAACTGTATAGGCAGGTTATCAATGTAGACTAAGACCAGGGCTCGGCCATCTGTCCTAGAACAATTTCATAGTCATGGGACTATATGCCAAGGGCCACGGAGTTCATAGGATACTGTTTACAGTATGGAATAGTTATCTATTAGTTACTTCCCAAATGGTTTTGTGAAATTTGTTTTCAAAATGAATGGATTATTTTCATTATATTTGGACTGGATCTTGGTGGCCAAAAACTTTACAAATAGATGAAAGTAAAGATGTCAGTTGTTTGGCTGAAAGTAAAGATGGAAACATATGAACCACCTCTTATTCCTAGATTTGCATCTGGGAAGCACAATGTGAAGGAAATAGTTTTGTGTTTAAGGCCAGACGCGTTGAGGAGACTGTCTGCATGTTGGTTTGTGTTACTTTTGTGGCTCCATGCATACAGTCTGCTAGTCACTGCAGTGTCTGTCCTCCATTAGCATTCCCTCCTGAATCAAACTTTTATCAAAAAACAGTAATATGAAGGCCCTGAGGTGAACCATCGTTACAAGCCAGACAGTAAGATATCTACAATCTGTCGGTGGTGTATAAGATGTGTGTAACAGAGCACTTACAGTCACTTATCATTAGGTATGCAGATGCAAGCATTACACCAAGGTAGATTAATTAGTGTTTAAATAGAAGAATAAAGCTATCCCAGAACATAACTTTAATTGTGATACTTATGGTCATTCACTAGTAAACACAATTTATAGTACACCTTCTGAGATCTTTGACTCACCTTTACTTAGTTGACAGCCCTAGCTGTGATGGACTTCACCAATTCATGAATCTGCTTGATCAGCAGTTTCACTTATGGCCACCAAACACCATTCGCTTCAATGAAGTTGTACTATGGTTCCTCTGCACATTGGGTTGGGAAGAGGCATGCTTCTGCAGGGAGACACTGGAAAGGGGCCAGACTAGTGTTTATGCCCTTCATTCTCAGAAAAGGTGAAGTACCAAAGTTTGGAACTCCTAAATGAAAATAATATGATGAATATGGAGATAAAAGATCACAGTATACATTCCTAGCCCACCATTTGTGCAAAAAATATTGCCTACCTCATGTACCAAGGGTCCAAATATTATATATAAAAGGAGTGACAACCTATTAAATTATTGTACTGACTGAATAACGCTATTTAGTCACTGATGACTAAAGTGAATTTTTCCCACAAAAAAGAAACATAAAATGATGTTTATTCTTTGCAAGAAAATGAGAGTTTTAGGCTTATTTATTTCATATTTAGCAGGTGTTACAGTCTTTCTAAAAGTAGACTATTCTCATGAGTTGTGAGGTATCGGGTGTATATGAATGAAAACAGGTTAGGAATCAAAAAGTTATACTTTCAGGAATTAAAATATGTATGCGCCAAGTACTTCAATCTATAAAATTAATTTGGATATGAAAATGTAAGCATAGCGAAGTTCTATAAGCTAAAAACTCAAACAAGCACGCCAATGCTTCTCCTATAAATGCTGATTTATTTCACACTTATATATTTGCCTAGAAACACATGTAAGCTCAGTTATATCATTAGAAATCACTAGGAGAAAAATACCTATTGTAATATTAGTTACCATTGGTATTATCTATATACATAGTTAGCAGATACTACATAAAAAAAAGAATGTGGATATAAGAAAATAAAACTCTAATTAAATTGACCTATTGGGGCACAGTAACTAAGGGTCCGCAGACCGTATTTGGGTGGAAATTTGTTATGCAGCAGTCCGGTAGGGAAGTTCGATGTTCTGGCAAGGGAGGAGGGGCAGTGTGTCACCATGCTCGCTCTTTGGGCAGTTTCCAGTGTCAACTGGCACATGAAGGCTGTTGGAAGGCAGTGGGCGGTCAGGCGCATAAGCTAGAGAGAGTAGCAGGGGACACGAAGGAGGGGCCTAATCTCCCTCTGTGTCAGTTACACCACTACCTGTATAAGTAGAAATCGCATTACTGTTCACTATGACGTGAAATGCTGTTAGATAATGAATGTATCCAATGGTGACTGCATTCACATTTTCTCTTCTTTACTTATAGAGTACCCGTTAATATAAAAATTATTGTATAAAAAAAAATTAAAATATTCCCTCTTTTATTCTTGTGGGTTTTTTTTTGGTTAATACCCCAGAAGGTTCATTTCTTGTAACCTTCTAGAGCCTCAATCAGGTTGACAGGGATGGTTGATCAGGGGCAAGCCTACCATACACTATGTCACATTATGGGAAAATATTGTGTGGTAAATATAATATTTCATGGGGCTCTGTAAGCATTATTACAGAATTTGGGGCACAGTATGTTGGGTAGCAGAAGAAGGGACAGTTAATGGACAATGGAAAGCGACATAACATAAGGGGTTTATTTATTAAGGGGCCCTCGGCCGCATTTTGGTTGGGTTTCCCGATTTTCAGAGATCGCATTTGGGATTGTGTCGCACACATCGGTTGGAGCGACACATGCAGGAAATCGGGCGCAGGATCTATACGTGGATTGCGGTTCAGTGCATCATCCTCGAGAGCCCGGATTGGGGATGCGACCTGGACGGGTAGTAAGTGCCATAGGTCTGGTGAGTAAACTGTGCAGGAATGCTGTGGACGAGGCAAGAGACAAGGTGATGGTATGAACTTATGGGGGAAGAATAGTACGAACAAGTACAATCCGAGGATACGTCACTGAGGTCCACTAGATGCAATAGGTATGGATCTCTTGTGTTTGGTACATAGGGGCAGTATATAGTAGTTAATTCGTACATAGGGCAGTATATTATAGTAGTAATTCATTGTACATAGGGGGCAGTATTATAGTAGTTATATTCTTGTACATAGGGGCAGTATTAAGTAGTTATATTTTTGTATAGGGGTAGTAGTATTATAGTAGTTATATTTTGTACATACAGGGCAGTATTATAGAGCTATATTCTTCTACACAGGGGGCGTGGCAGTATATAGTAGTGATTTAGTGTGGGGGTCCTGATCCCTGTGGCGGCCTTGTACTTCTGTGGCGGCCCTGTAATCCCGAGGTCCTGCCATCCAGCAAGGTCCTGCCATCCTGCCAAGTCCTACCATCCGCCGATAGGTCCTGCCATCCTGCCGTGGTTCCTACCATCCTGCCGTGGTCCTGCCACCTGCGTATGTTCCTGTGTCAGCTCGGTGATCCGTGCATCCTGTGGTTCCACCCAGCTCCTGTGTCCAGCTCCGGTGATCCCATGATATCTCGTGGTTCCTGTTGCATGCTTCCATACCTTGGCTGCAACTGCGGGTCTAGTCACACCTGGGAACTACCCGGCAGGCTCTGGTGGAGACCAGGGCCACTTAGACTATGGACCCGGGTTGCGGCTACTACCATCACTCACGGCGGTGGTCCAGTGGGGTCCACAGAGTCTTCCACAGAGACTCTCGGACGGTTCGCCCAGCTGAACTGTGACAGTAAGATCTGGCCTGGACTCCACCAAAGTCATGAATTCGCTAAAGACAGGGACTGTGCTGAGGATCCACTTCAGCACTGGTGATTTGCCTGACAAATTTGATGAAGCCCCAAATTGTGCAGAAACTTGGTTTCTGAGAGGAGGTACCTGGCTGGGCTACTCCTATGGGGTAGTGGTGATCCAGATATGGGTACCTAACCACGTCCATAGCAAAAATACGGGCCACATTGAACAAGCTCAAGTCCGGCTTCCACGCCTGCCCTGCTTGGCCCAGTGTTTCCAGAGTCTCCGGCCTTCTAGAGGCCCTTCAGAGTCCCCGGCCTACCTAGAGCCGCTTCAGAGTTCCAGAATTCAGAGGTGCTCAGAGTCTATGGCCTTCCCAGAGGCGACTAAGAGTGCTTTACCGAGGGCAGTCCTGCAGAGTCTCCGGCCCTCCCAAAGGCCGTCCCAGTCTACGGCCTTCCCAGAGTCCGCTCCACAGTCTCTAGCCTTCCCGAGGGCGCTCCAGAGGCTCAGGCCTCCCAGAGGGCTGCTCAAGAGGCTCATGGCCTTCAGAGGCCGACTCCAGAGCTTGGCTACCCATAGGCCACTTCAGCTTCCCAAGAGTTCGATCCAGAGTTTGCTGCCTTCCACAGAGTCGCTCGCCTCCGCAGCTCCCCACACTGCTCTGGCTTCAAGAGTTGCTTCGTCCTCTCGCACGAGCTTAACAGCGCTGCACCTGGCTTCCCAAGAGTCGCTCGGGTCCAGAGTCCCAGCATGCTCGGCCTCCCAGAGTGCACCAGCGTCTGCAGTTCCAGCGCTGGTCGGCTTCCAAGGGCCATCCCTGCCTCTGCAGACTTCCAGCACTAATCCGACCCCCTCCCAAGTGCTACTCCAGCTTTGGCTTCCCAAGGGCCAGATCCAGCTTCTGTTCCTAGGGCCACTCCAGTTTTTGGCTCCTCCAGGGCCATATCCAGCCTCCAGCCAACAAGACATTCCAGACGTCCTCAAGATGTCCTCAGCTAGTTCCCGCAGGTCCAAGTACCTCATTGGGTTTTCTGTCTTCAATTTGTCCTGCTCTCCTTCGGTGCCGCCCTGAGAAAGAAGAAGAGGGGGCTGCTGAGAAAAAGAGAAGAGGTGCCCTAAATGGGGGAGGTGGGGTACTGTCAACGGGTGCCACTGCGAACCATGTCGCGGATCAGGGTAACTGCCCTACTAATGAGTGGCTGTTCTTCACTCTTCTCTTCAGTTGCTGTCATGTGGTGTTCTCATTGTTCCTGTGGCGTTCCATGTTCCTGTGGCTGGTCCCGTGTTCCTGTGGCGGTCCCTGCTCATTGTGCAGTCCTGTCTGCGTACCTTTTACAATAAAGGGCAGTCAACCACTGTCGTGCATAGTAAAGGTAAGACACCTGGATATTTTATTCTTAGTGTATTTATAGGCAAACTGTAGTAACGCCTTAGTAAGACTTACATTCACTTGTACACAGTTAGTAAGGGGTACGTGAATGTTGGTGTTGGGTCATTCCACAGGAGAATAGTGATCAGTGGATCCATTAAATTCGGGTTCGGACAAATTATAAAAACCTTATCGGGTGGACCCCAACCAGTAACATGCAATTGGTGGCGGCACTGACCTCAGGGGTAACGGTTTAAATGCCGGCGGGCTAAAGTCACCTTCAGGTTAAAACTACTGCAGCTGAGAGTGCAACCATTTAAGGAGAGACGTCGCTTGACTTTATCAGGGAAGGCCAATCTCCCCAAAATGGCCCTCGCACCCACTGGCGGTTTCATTCTAGGAAGGGTTGAGCCAAACTGGCCCCGAACTTATTGAAGGGTGGCCAAAACCGGAAAAATACAAAAAAAGAAGTTCTAGTTAGCTCAAAACTACACAGGAGACATCTATCGGATAATTAAGTAGAGTAAAAGTAGTACTTTTATGATTTCAAGTGTGTTTGACTGACAATAACCTTATTATACAGTTGTATATGCAAATAATATGGAGATTTCTTTTGAAGGGGTTGATATCTCCTTGTGTTCAGTTTATACAAAATGGCTTTAAAACATCCTTCATATCTCTTCATCCAAACAGCTCAACATATGTGATACATCTTTCTTATCTTCCGTTGTCATTTCTCAGTGAATATGTTACAAGAATGACATGTGAAGCAGGAATGTTATGTCCAGTTGCAAAATTCCTCCAAGATACCCAGGGTGCTTTTGGTGAGTTTAAAAGCCAGAATAACGCACCCAAGAGACACATCTTAGACAATTCAGTGTTGTATAGTTTACTGAAACGTCTATAAACCACAAGTAGGCAATTATGGAATGTTTTTGAAGTTGATTTCATATGTCATAAACCAATACAAATGGCAGCCCGTCTATAGTTTGCCTCTGGAGCATAAGACTTAAGTTGGCACTGAGGATTAAATAAAGTCCTTAGGAAAGCATGGAAAGTTTATGGAAAACCCATTATTTAGTAGAAAATGTTTACAAATGATTGTAAATAATACACGTTTCAGTGACATTATACATTTTAAACAAAACGATTCTCTCTTCCATCTATCCAGTAGTAATGAGAGAAAAATTATGTAAAAAAAAATGTTTACCATTTTTGATGGCATTGTCCTAATTGGTAGACAATGCAGTTTTATGCATTTTTCACAAGAATCTAGTATAGTTATAGTTTAACGTTCAAAAAAGACATTGTTCATCAAGTCAACCAAGGAAGGGTAGGGTTGGATGAGGAAAGGATTTAGGGGAAAACAATTCTATATAACATAACAATCAATGTTTATTAGTGTTAAAAGGCAATCTAGACCCTTCTTGAAGCTCTCCGCTGTCCTGCTGTGACCAGCGCCTGAGGCAGGCATTCCACAGATTGACAGTTCTCAAGTAAAAAAAGCACCTGTCGCCTCCGGTGATTAAACCTGTTTTCTCCAGCGGAGACAGTGCCATCTCTCGTCTTTTGATTTATATAATCTTGAACAACGTTACCACCAATTTTTGTATGGACCATTCATATTATTAATAAATTTATCAGGTCCCTCGATAGTCGTCTTTTCCAGACTAAATTAAATCTAGTGTTTTAATCTTTCCTCAAAACAGACCCCCATACCCACTTTCTTTTGTGGCCTACGTTGAACCCATCTCCAGCTCCAGGGCATCCTTTTTAGGACCGGGGCCCAGAATGACAGCATATTCAGGTGTGGCCGAATCCAGTGCTGTGTATAGTGGTAATATTATCCCCCCCCTCCCCCATCCCCCCCCCCCCCCCCCCATATCACAAGAGTCATACCACTTTTGATACATGCACAAGCATCTACTAGCTTAGAGCAGCTGATGACATTGCATGCTGTATTCAATTTAAGATCTACTAGTACCCCCAGGTCCTTTCAACAAGGGATCTCCCAGATTTACTCCCCAAGGACATATTTTTGCCTTTGGGTATTATTGGCCCCCAGGGTGCATAACTTTACTTATCCACATTAAACCTCATTTGCCAAGTGGATGAGTCCAAACATCAAGTTTGTCCAAAGTCACCCTGCAGCCAGAACATCTCTCCATAGACGTATTACACTACACATTTGGTGTATCTGCAAAAATAGACACAGTGCTACATAGCTTCTACCTCTAATATTAATAAATAGATATTTAAAAGTAGTGGGCCACGCACAGAAACCCTGAGGTACAACACTCATACTGGTGACCATTCGAGTAGGACATTCTGACTCACAAATCTTATGGTAACGATCCTTCTCAGACCAAACGTTTGTATATCCAATTGCAAATTATTGCGACAAACCAATAGACCCTAATTTTTTTCCCCATCAGCGGTCTATGAGGAACAGTGGTCCAAATACCTTTGCACAGTGCCAAAGGACACAATATCACAGCTGCTCCTCGTCCCGATCACCTCGTCATAGAAGAAGATAAGGTTGTTGACAACTTCTTCTAGTAAAAATCCAGCTGTGTCACTATTATCTATTTGAATTTGTCACATTACTCCGTATGTAGTCTTGTACTAACCCTTCCAATACTTTCCCCACATAGAAGTTAAGCTAAGGCCTGTAAATTGCCTTGGCGAAAGTCTAGAGCCCTTTTTATATATTGCACCACATTTGCCTGCGCGCAGTATCATTGGCAACCACACCGACATTACGGATCCCTGAAGGATTTAGACCAGTGGTAAAGCCAAAATCTGAGAAATGGAGGGAAAGTAAAAACCCACACGTATTTGTCTACCGGTAGGCAGCCCCCTAAAAACCGATGCAGTGACCTAGAGGTGTATCGGGTGATGTGGATTAAGCCACACCGAGTATATCTATTCCAGAAGAAAAGTTTCCCAACTGTAGGACAGCTGTGTTCAATATGGTTGCAGTCTTCCGGTACAGCGTGAGGGTAGGAACTGGTTTGGCTGGGTGAGTGAGACTTTTGAATAGGGTCAGGGAGTAAGAGTTCTCCTTACAGAGATTTGTGAATTAAGGCGGTATTGTAGGAGTGTGAAGACTATAGCCATTGATGACACCACGGGGTTATTTGGGAGGCAAAGGGGCTTTTGTCTTAAACGGTTGGGTGGATAGCAAAAATTAGGCGCGATTTTCCTTGCCCCATCCATCCTGGAAGAGGTATTTGATGTGAATCCAGAATCCTCCAAGTGAAGTGTCATGGTTTTTTATAAGTCTATTACATGCTACAAGGCGCCTCAACTGGACAAAATCTCTGTAAGGAGAGCTCTTATTCTGGAGAGAAAAAAATATCAGGGGTATGGTGGATTATAATGATTATAAAAACATTATTTAATTCTTAAAAAAGGTGGACTTGATGAATTGCATCTTTTCTCCGGCCTTATATTAATATGATACTTTCTGCCCCCAACAGAGAATTCTGAGTTATAAGGCCCAGAATACAGACCCTGGCCTCAACGCTGTTGTGATCTGATTTTTTCTTGGCTGTTCATATATTTACCATATTTTTTGGACTATAAGACGCTTACTCCCATTGTCACCCAGCAGATTATTCATCAAAGAAAAATAAAGATATATTTGACACAAATTAAAAAATCCCTGGTGATCACACACAATCACAGCTTTGCTATACCCATTTACTCACACGCTACATCCATTTCTTCATGCACACAGTGCCCAGAACCAACACTGATTCTTCAGTTGCTCTCACGGTACAGCACTCTACACTGTCCAGACCGAAAGGGACATAACAGGGCCACAAAATGCCTACTATCTGCGGTGGTTCGGTTCTGGAGTGGCCAGGGGCATCTATCCGATGCCAGTGAAGCGTGCACATGGATAGTAGGGTTTCTTCTTTGGCAATAACTTGCTTAATAGTAATTTATGCCAACTATTTTATCCTGTATAATATAGTTTGATATTTCAGAAAAAAACAACAGTCAGGGTTGGTCATGCTATCAATGAAAATACTTGAGGTCCAGGAATCCACAGGGATTTAATTCATAGCGTGGCGGGATACATTGAAAACAAGTCAACTTGAGTAATCAGTAACGGATCAGCCCACTAACTGGGCGAGTAAAATTACTTTCATCATAAAGAGGCAGCACTGGAGAGCATTACTGGCTTTACAGAAGATAATGCAGGAGAGAGATAGGAATTTTAAAATTTCCAAATCACACTACCATTTTGTATAACCCCTGTTAAAACATTAAAGGGTAAACAGACTTCGAAGAGTGTTTTACAACGTAAGGGGTTAAAGTTGTATTTGTTAGAGTATATAGTATATTTAGGCTCTCAAAGTCATCGGGATGATGTGAAAGAAGTTTGTCCCTCAAAATGTCTTGGTTGATTTCATAAAAAAATGAAAAAACTTGCACCTAAATGTCTAGTTAAAAACACCATAGAAAAATGAGGAGCATAAAAAACACATGATGCAGAGTTTTAAGGTACAGGGTCCATGCCGATCCAGAGGCGCGTATATGAGGTGGGGAAATTCGGGTCCGGCCGGGCGGGAGGGGGAACTAAATTAAGGCAGTCCTCGAAGTACCTACGCTGCGGAAGGCAGAGGAAAGAATCAAAACAGGGGGGGTTCACAGGACTAGTCCTATGAAGGTAAGTGCAAGCTTGCGACACTTTTTTTTTTAATAGCGGCGGTTTTTCCCGACATACGTCGGGTTTGCTGAGGCACGCCCCACGATTTAAGTCGCGTGCATTGGCCAGCGCCGAGCCACACAATCCCGATAGCGTGGCAAAAATCCCAGGGAAATCAGGGGAATCTGAGCAAATCGGGAATATTCGGGCAACAAGTCGGGAGAAAAACGCGAATCGGGGGCCCTTAGAAATGCCACACCCAATGGTCCTCATAAAGCCAAAACTCCAGAATGCCAACTTTGATTTGGAAATGGAGGCAACCCAGGACTTTGTTAAGCTTTAAGCAGAGATTCTGGCTTTTTTGGGTGTACCTAGCGGTCTGGGTGCAGGGAGTGCAATGCGGGAGTCCCCACCCTCAGAGGCTAAGACTAAAAGAGAGCCCCAGCCCATTATGCACGAATTAGAATTCAGAAGGGATGACTTTCAGAGTGAGCGGATGTGGGACCCTACTCTAAGTTGAGCCCGAGAAAATGTAAAAGTGGTAAACGGGAAACAGGTGGAACCTGAAGAATAGGAAGATACATTTCAGCAGCTAGTTGTTCCAAAGCCCTACAGGAGAACAGTTCTGGATCTGGCAAATGGACAGATCATGAGTGGCCACTTGGAGATCTAGAAAACTACTGAGAGGAAACTTCACAGGTTTCTGGTTTGGCATGCATGCTGATATTAAAGCCTATTGTGAGTCATGCCAGAGTGTCAGATATCTGCACCTATATCCAACGTTTGCAGTCCATTGGTACCTTTACCCATCATTTAGACACCATTAAGTGGATTGGGATGGCTTTGGTTGGTTCCTTGATAAAGTCAGTATGTGGACACCAGCACATCCTAGTTGGATTATGCTACCTGTTATTCGGAGGGCATTGTGCAATATGTCATCTAAAACTATTGCCAAATAATTATTGCATGTATTCAACAGGTGATCATTGCAAAAGAACTACTCACATACCATGCTACCTCTTTTAAGTCTAATGTAATGAAGTTATTTAAGGTTTCTCAGCTATGTACCTCAGTCTACCATCTCCCAAACTGATGGTTTTGGTTGAAAGCGGTTTTTAGTTTCCGAATCCAATAAACTCCCTTTTTTCTTAGGAGCTTTAATTTATCCTCTCCCCTTCTAGGGTTAAACACCCTTTCTATTCCAAGTGAAATGTTTAAATGCACCTGAGATGCCTGTATTTTTTTTTATATCACACAATCCTGCGATCCTGGTTTTTAACTTTCGTTTAGTGCTACCAACATATTTTAAATTACATATAGTACATTCAATCAATAAAGAATTAATGATTTTGAGAGAGTGATCGCTTTCAGTGCATATGTGTTGTAATTATACCCGTACTGTGAGCCGTTAGCCCGCATAGATCTTATAAAATTTTATATTTTTTAGTAAAACTACAAATATTGCAAGGTGACTAAATTTTCATGCTTGTTGAGTGCTGCTGTATGCACTTGGTGATGAGATGAAACCTAAAGATTTGACTCATTGTGCTACACATCTAAATCCATCTTTTTAAATGTATTTTACTTTACAATCAATATTTAGGATGGGCGCATATCTCTTCAAAATGTCACACATCTGACTGTAATCTTTGCTATAGGCTTTAGTGAAAGTTAAGATACTGGGGCAGATTTACTTACCCTGTCCGTTCGCGATCCAGCGGCGCGTTCTCTGCGCTGGATTTCCCCGGAGGCGCGCTGGAATGCCCTGAAATTCACCGGCCTATACCTGGTGAAGGTAAGTGTAATTTTCGCGACACATTTTTTGTCTTAAATGTGGCGGTTTTTCCGAATCCGTCGGGTTTTCGTTCGGCCACGCCCCCCGATTTCCGTCGCGTGCATGCCAGCGCCGATGCGCCACAATCCGATCGCGTGCTCCAAAATCCCGGGGCAATTCAGTTACAATCGGCGCAAATCGGAAATATTCGGGTAACACGTCGGGAAAACGCGAATCGGGCCCTTAGTAAATGAATCCCCATTTGAAAAATTTCTCCTAACTGAAGGATGACTACTATTGGTTTCTATTTCCAGCTATTGGCTTTGTATAAATCATAGTTTCAGCTGTAAGTTTCTCTGTGTCTGCTTTTAATGTTATAATTCACAAAAAAGGCCTGGAATTAGCCTCACTAAGACCCATTGATCAGGTACTTGGGAGCAATTTATTGTTTCCCATAAAACTTATAACTTTGTTATAAGCTTATAAATTTGTTCTCTTTAAAATTGATAATGAACAATGACACTAACAAGAAAAGGGGTAAAAATCTACAGACAGGGACTCATATCAGTCATAGTGGATAGATATGTCTTCTTAGTCCATAAGGGATATCCTCCCTTAAAGGGCAGACCAATTGTGTCGGGTATGGGCAACATGACACAGAATGCCAGCTGTTATTTGGACAGGCTTTTGAGACCCTTCGTCATATCCCTACCATCTTGCGTGAGGGATACGATGGAGGTACTCAAGAAGCTGGAAGGGCTATATGTCGATGGGCACCATTATCTGGCTAGCTTAGACGTAGAGGCCCTTTACTCCTCGATCCCACACAACCAAGGGATCGAGGCAGTACGCTTCTTTTTACAAGCAAGGGGTATTCAATACTACCAACATAATGAGTCCCTTCTGGACCTCCTCGAATATTTCCTCAGCCAAAACTACTTCCTCTCCGGGGACACCTTCTTCCACCAAAGCCGAGGTACTGCGATGTGCCCATGTACCATGTGCCCCCACATACGCAAATTTATACCTCGGCTGGTGGGAGGATAGGGTGGTCTTCAGAGAGGATATGGTAGAGTGGACACAACATGTCCCACTGTGGCTGAGGTACATAGATGACGTCCTATTAATCTGGACATCAACCCCCGAAAATTTTGAGAGTTTTGTGGCAGCCACAACGCACTAGGCCTTCATTTTACATTGGAGATCCAGCTGCAGAAGATAGCTTTCCTAGATTTAGTAATCAAAAAGACCAATGCTGGACAGTTAGCTACCACGGTCTACAGGAAGAGCACAGTGACCAACAATCTGCTCAAGTGGGATAGCTGTCATCCGTATCCCCTTAAGAAGGGCATACCTAAGGGACAATTCCTTCGTATGAGAAGAAATTGAAGTGGTATCAGGGAGTTTAAGAAAAAATCTGAAGAACTGGCACAGCGCTTCAGGAAACGAGGCTTTCCAAATGAAATCTTGGAAGAATCGTATGAGGCGGCATGTCAAGTAGATAGGATGTCGCTACTATCTCCTAAAGTAAAAGAACGCACAGAACAAACAACACGGATCATTGGCACTTGTGACACTCACAATAGAGAGATACGTGATATCATCAATAACTTTTGGGACGTTTTAAAACTCGATAAGGAACTGATCAACATGATCCCACCGGAACCAGCCATAAGCTATAGAAGGGGAAGGAATCTAAAAGATCTGCTGGTCCACAGCTATTTGCCTCCACCTAAAACCAGTGGAACTTGGCTGGAACGGAGACCGAAAGGGACCTTTCGGTATGGGCACTGCTCTGCCTACAAATGGATCACTCCATGTAAACAAATAACCAGTGCATCAACTTGGAAAAGCTATGATATACCGGATTTTACTAACTTCTCCTCAGTAGGAGTCGTATACCTAGCCACTTGTACATGTCCAGCAGATTATGTTGGGAAAACGTTCAGACAATTAAAAAAAAGAATTCAGGAACATATGCTAGACATTAAGGACAATAAAGATACCCCCATAGCTAGACTAGCTTTATCCTTTAGAGGTATTGAGGAAATCAGACCCTCAGTCAGAGGAGGGGACTGGGACAAGATGATCCTCAAAAAAGAGGCTCAATGGACCTTCGGGATAGACTGTGTGAAACCCCATGGGATCAATGATTTTATATCCTATGCCAGCTTCATTGAATAAGGTTCTAGGGTTCCACCACAAATATATATTTCCATAGCTCCAGAGCTCTTTATTCATCTAATCGATAACAGGATCCGTAGTTTTTCCCCCATAGTTCGACGAATATAATATCTTACAGTCTAATTGGTAGAATACCAAAAATATTAATTCCAACTAGTATCTCTCTAAGAGGACGACTCGATGATACATATATATGAAATACACATAATAAAATCTATACTAATGTTTGAATGGAAGAATATCTCATGAGCCAGTTTATAACCTAAAACTTTGCTAAATGACAACCAGTGAATCTGTAATAAAGGCACTGGAAGCAGTGCTATTCCAATTATTAAACTCTTTACAAAATCAGACAAAACCCTCGGTACTGTTACCATAGGATGTCGCATCAGTTGGGGCGATCTGGCATACACGATATAAGGATTGTATACTGTTTGGTCCCGGTTACAGCACTCCGGTCCCCATGGCAACAGGACTTGCATCTGATTGTAACAGTGTGGGAACATACATGTATGATACCTGTGTCACCCACCTGTTACTAAGCAGTCCGATCAGTGGGAACACTGGAGAATCAGGACACTGTAACATCCGGGACCTGTACAGTAATCCTAGCGATCGCGTTATGAAGAGGGGAGTGTCCGAGAGATACTGGGACCTCCCCCAGCACACGATTGGTTGAGCCTTGAACGCCCATACATGACACGTCATCAGTGACGTATGGACATCCGATTGGACAGGCGAGGGGGGCTCGTTAGCGATGACGGGCTCAGGATTTAGTATTTAGGCGGAGCAATATGGGTGCACGCCACGGCCACGACTATGCCGGTCGTGCACATCACACGCAGCTTTATACTTTATACCCTAATTTATTATGCCAAACTTTAAGACCCCTGATGATAATGGCAAAAGGAAATGTGTCAGGTCCTAGGGTTATCCAGTAGTGAGGCAGTGCTAGCCACGTATAGCTA
Organism: Engystomops pustulosus; assembly: GCA_019512145.1. NCBI lineage: Eukaryota > Metazoa > Chordata > Amphibia > Anura > Leptodactylidae > Engystomops > Engystomops pustulosus. The sequence goes on from CM033641.1 coordinate 83,193,436, forward strand.
TAGTTAGTCTAGGCAGAATGTGTACAGCTCAGTCAGTCTATAGAAGCTGTTAAATGAACTGAGGATTAAATATCAGCCTGACAGATCAGAATAGTGGTCGCCACCACACTGTTAACTATAAGTGACAGTCAGTATATTAATATCCAATCTATACAGAAACTATATTTAGATTGGATTAGGTAGGATACCAACCTGCAGGAGTCTGACAACTACTATCTTGCAACAAGAAGATTACAAATAGTAGTAATCACACGGCCTCACTAAAAATAGCAGGGATGTGAGTCAATCCATAATCACATCCCAGTTATTGTTGTGTCACCTATCCCCTGCTAGTAACCATCATGGAGTGCAGTAAAACTTATATATGCACGCATTTGGGTCAGTAGTGGAATAGAGGAACAAGTTAATGTGCACTTCAAGTTCTGTCTCATTATTTTTAATTTGAAGAAATAAAAGCTACGTTTTATTTTTTTGACATTATATTTCCAATTACACACAACACACATTACCTCAGCCACAAATGAATACTCATTCTCATAATTACTCTGCCTGATATGAGTCTCTGTCTGTAGATTTTTACCCCTTTTCTTGTTAGTGTCATTGTTCATTATCAATTTTAAAGAGAACAAATAAAAGTTATAAGTTTTATGGGAAACAATAAATTGCTCCCAAGTACCTGACCAATGGGTCTTAGTGAGGCTAATTCCAGGCCTTTTTTGTGAATTATAAATATTGATGAGGACCCAGTCAAACACTCATCCACAATTTGCTTTTTGGTAATTTTACTTTTAATGTTAAAACCAAATAGCTTACTGTTTGTAAACACATGTCCCATAAATCGCAAATTTAGGGAGTTAGTCCAGAAACAATAAGGAATTTTTGCTCGCCGTAAATAAATTAGTTATGCAGGAAAAGAATTTCAACCCCATAGGGGCACCATCTATTTGAATGAGCAAATCCAAATCAATACCAAAACAAATACATTTTGGCAAATATGATATAAACATCAATAGAAATCCCCCTCAAATTCTCATAATATGAGCTATTGGTGTTAAAGTGAAACTTTAGGGCTTCCAAACTTAGATTGTGTGGAATACATGAGTACAGGGAGACCACATCTCATGAGGCCCAACTTTACCTCTGTATCCACACAAAATCTCAAAACATGGTAAGTACTGTACCACTATAGTTGGTAACCTGGTACCCTTTGGACAAGTGGTTGCAGATGTACGTCAACCCAGTCACTGAGATCTTTGTTTAGAGACCTAATGCCTGCTACTATTGGTAGTAACTCAGAGGGGAAAACTCCTTTATGTTTTTTGGGGAGGCCATGGAGTTTTTGTACAACCAATAGTAGCAGGGGTTGGGTCTCTAAACGAGCGCCTTAGTGACTGGGTTGTCTTATATCTGCAAAGGGTACCAGGTACCCGAATAGAGGTAAAAAGTGGTATTATACAGGGAATTCTGGAAAGGATATTTCCTGCCCTACCACAAGAGACTAGCAGTGTTATGGGGTAAAATCTAGTGATAAAGTCCTTTGGCACATTAAGGTATATGAGTTTCAGAATGTATAATTTTTATTTAGATTGAAAACTGCCATTAGCATCCTATCTACACTCAGAATGCTTCCGGGTTATACAGTGGGTAAAGTATTCTGGCCCCTTTAAATTTTACACTATTTGTTTTATTGCATCCAATTAGGCAGATCAAAAAAGTTATTTTATTTGCTCATTAGTGTACACTCTGCACCCCATCTGTACAGAAAAAACTAAAATGTAGATATTTTTGCTTATTTATTAAATATCACATCGTCATGAGTATTCAGACCCCATTCTTAGGAATGATGCAACAAGTGGACTTGGGGATCCTCTGTCTCTTCCTAGTAGAACCTCTCTACTTCCCCTAAGGATGGATGGTGAACATTTTCAATTCTCTCCAGAGATGCTCAATTGGGTGTAGGTCAGGGCTCAGACTGGGCAAGTCAAGAATGATCAGAGAGTTGTTTTGAAGCCACTGCTGTAATATCAGGACATAAATAAGGACAGCGAGCCCTGCACTGAACCTCCCAATCTGTCCCTGCCTGCTTATTGGGTCCCCCCTAAACGGAGGCCAAAAGCTGACAGACAAAACACAATAACGCAGGAATAAACAATGACCAAATCACAATCCAATAAGAGAAGTCCAAAATACGCGCAAGATATCAGAAACCAAGAGAAAGAGCTTGTGTGAACACAGCAGTTTGATCAGTAAGGAGTGAAGGCTTAGCTGGAAACTTATAGAAAGACGAGGCCCTGCCGCAGGTGAAAGAAATCATAGGTCCCCAGTGTTAACTCCTTATCTTGGGGTTCTTCTTTACCTTTCTCACCAAGTCTCTTCTATCACGATTGCTTAGTGTGGCTGGATGGCCAGGTTGAGAAAGTGTTGTGATTATCCCAAAATTCTTCCGTTATAAAGTTCGGTCCTGGAAATAACACAGTATTTTTGCAGATGATACTAAGCTATGTAGTACAGCCCAGAATAATGAAGATGTTTATAAATTACAAGATGATTTAGATAACTGAATGTTTCTGCATGAACTAAGGAGACTAATAATCTGCATGTAACAGATGTCCTAGGAGGAGTGAAACTGGAAGAATTTCTGGTATATAAGAACCTGGGTATACTTTTACTTCATACAAATCATCACAGAATCGTCCCTTGTGGGATAAATGAAATTGTATTGATAGGGATGTAATATTACCATTTTTACACAGCAATGCTAGCCTTACCTGGAATATAAAGTTCACTTGAACGGGATGAGAAAAACTGTGCCTCTTGGTTACTTTGTAAGGCAGTCCCCTTATCATCAAGGGTGACTTTGTCAGAAAGCCCAATCACTTGGCAAGATCAAATCACTAGACTTTGTTTACCCTTACTGGACCGCCATATCGGCTTTTACGGCGGTCACGGCGGTCATTAGGGTACTTCTTTGACGCGTACGCCTTTCTACGGCGGGGCGTCAGAAGAAGATTTCGGGACACCGGTCTCGCTGGTGCGGTGTCGGGCTGTGATATCACAGCCCAGACCCGGCACTAACACCGGATCGGAAAACTCCGATCCCGGGTGTTTAACCTCCCCTATAAACCCTCATGCTTGACCGCGGCGTGCAAGTGCGTCCCCGTGGATCGGACCCCCCGGTGTGCTTACCGGGGATCCGATCCTCCTGCCGCGTGCCCCGGCTGTTGGCTTCTCTCCGCGCTGGGTTATGCCTTCCTGGTAGGACCCGGCGTATGTAACTGAGCATGCGCGGCATGCTCAGTTACTACACTACAAGTGTGATTGAGTGTAAGGCTTGAATAAGCGATCGGATAATCGCTATTCAAGCCAAGAAGTAGAAAATGTAAAAAAGTTAAAAAAAAAAAATCTTTTATAATATAATTAAATAATAAATAAATAAAATAAAAGTCCCATAATCTCCCAGTAACACATAAAATGCAAATAAGTAAATAAAACAACAAAAACACGTACATATTTGGTATCACCGCGTCCGTATTAATCTGTAATAAATCTAAATGAATATTGAACCCGCTCGGTGAACCCGTAAAAAAAAAACTCGAAAAACTTCCCATAATATACAATTTTCATCAAACACATCACAAAAAAATTTCTAAAAAGTGATCAAAAAAGGTTACATTCCCTAATATGATACGACTGAAAAGAACAACTGTTTTGCAAAAAATAAGCCCTCAACCAGATCTGACAACAGAAAAATACAGAAGTTATGGCCCTGAAAAGTTGTCAATAGTAAAAAACATGCAATTTCTCCAATATGGTTTTGTTCAGGAAAATTGAGCAAAAAAAGAAAAACTATAAAATGAGGTATCACCGTAACGTAGTGAACCAGAGAATAAAGATAAAATATTTTTACATTACGGTGAGCAGGGGAAAAAAATGCTAACAATCCAAAATAAAAATTGATGATTTTGTTTGTGCCCCCCTTGAAATAGTTAATAAATCTCATGAATAAGCTTTAGACTCCCAAAATGAATTATCTATACATGTATATCATCCCGTAAATAATAAGCCCTCATATGTTGGCATTACCAAAAAAAAAAAATTTAAGGTCGTACAATGTGACAATACAAATCTGTGTGAATGGCGCCTCCATTCATTATTACTCGGCGTGCACCCGTACAGCAGTTTACCACCACATATGGGGTATTAGTACACTCGGGAGGATTGGGCATAAAGCTTTGCAGTGCGTTTCATCATTTAATTTATTTGAAACTTTCAGTTTGGCCTAAATGAATGTATTTTCCAAAAAAATTCTATAGTTTCTAAATCGCAGGTCCATATTTTTTAACCCATGTGAAACACTTAAAGGGTTAATAGATTAATGAAGTTGTTTACATATGTTGAGGGGTGAAATTATAGTGGGGTAATTTATGTGGTTTTACTATTATTTAGGCCTCAAAGTCACTTGAAAGCTGAGTTGTCCCTCAAAATGTGAGTTTTGGCATTTTCATGAAATAAGAAAAATCGCACCTAAAGTTCTGCACCTCATAACATCCTAGAAAAATGACCGGAAGATAAAATATCATCCCCCATAAAGCAGATATTCTGGAATGTTAATTATCAAAACTTTTGGGTAGTTTTACATCTTGTCTGGAAACCAGAACATTCCAAACTTGGAAAATGAAGAATTTTACACTTTTGTCAAATTTCACTTTTTCAGAACGAAACGCAAAACTTATCACTTAAATTTATAACTAACATGAAGTACAATGTGTCACGAGAAAACATCTCAAAATCACCCGGATATGTTAAAGCGTTCCGAAGTTATAACCAATTATCGTGAGACATGTCAGGTTTGAAAAATCGAGTCTGGTCTTGAGCTGAAAACAGTGTCGGTGATAAGGGTAAAGATATGCAAAACACATCAAAAACAGCATATCCACAGGGGGAGTCTGCTTCTTATGGAATAGATATGCATATTTGCATATTTAATTTCCCAGAGTCACCAGTGGCACATATGGCTGTAAGTCTTCTTTACTTCTGAAAAAGAGTCATGGCATATATTTCATGTTTATTTAAAAGAGATAGATGCAAACCAATATATTCAAGCCTTATAAACACCGGAACATTCATCAGGTCTGAGTGTCCAAGTAACAGACATGATCATTTTGTATTTAGATCAAACCTTGGACAAAATAAGTTTGTTATGACTAATCATTATTTCAGTGTGTTGCTATGCATATAAGTATTAAAAAACTATCCTTCATGTTTACCTGACCAGTTGAAGGCATCCAGATCCATAGGCACTGCACTAGTCTTTCACTGAGTACACCACAGTTTGCCAGATAACTAATGTTAAACATTCTCATTAGTGAAGCTAAATGTCTTCCTTGTACTTTCATCATTTTAGTATGAACTCATATGTTAGACATTAAACTGAATGTGGAAAAACCAAAGCAGGTTTTCCTGTCACTGAAGAGACCAAAACATCATCCTTGTTGACAAATCTAATTTCCAAAATACTTGACATCATCGTATCGGATGATCATTTGGATACTAAGTGAGCACAACATTTCTGACTAAAACCTTCAATGGAATAAAAACTGTAAACGTAAGCAAAGTCTCAAAAGTGATTAATGTGAGAAACCGTGGCAAAAACACAGAACTAATAGTATATAGAATTAAGCACATTGTAAATTTCGACAACCACCCCCCAACTCCTGCCAATGTTTTCTCTGAGCCAATAGTTGTTTGATTATGGTTGCCAAACTCTCATTTACTTGGATATAATCTCTAAAACAAATCCGTGCATATGTATGTATCTCTTTGTTGGAAATGCGGATGAGATACAAATTAAATTCATGGGCAAACAGAATCGAGTAAAATGATACAATTATGAAGGATGGCTTTCTTTTATATGATTAGGCTGGCTATAAGAACCTCTTTTTAAAGGGCTGTCTCACAAAAGACACTTGGGATAAGTGTCAAATCAATGGTCTAAATGTTGTGAACCCAAGAAAACAGATGTTTTGGGGCTCAAAAGGCTCAATGTTTGTGTGATGAACCCCTACTCTCGAATTAAATCACAGTGTTCACCTGCATTAGGGAGCAGATCCACCTATGCAAGATGGCGTCTTTACGCTGGATTCTACACCCCTAGAACTTAGCAGCTAGCCTTCAGTCAGGGTAACCAAACGCATAAGAGTCCCTGACCACACACACGCACAGCCCAGGGGGTGCACAACCACCACATGTAACTTACGTGCCTATGGAATACTACTGCACAGAGCCACTCTGCTCCCCGATACAGTCGCATGCTTAATCTATACACTTCCTTGCTGCCACCACTCGTAATTACCACTTACGAGATGCCTACACCGAGACAACACACACATACACCCAGATACACATTCTTCTAGGTACTGTACAGTTCACCTGGACAGAGGTATGGGAACGTATATAAAGCAACAAAGAACAAACTTAACAAAGGACAATTTATTATGCAAAAGGCACAAAGCTTATAGGTTACAAAAATGATTAAATAAACAGACATACCTAAAGCAAAGGGATACAATAAAGAAAAACAGTCCTCTTACTAATTAGATCTCTGGAGGAGAACTGATGAAATCCTGGACCGCTCTACAAAATTTGTTGCATCTCCCTGAAACTGACAATGAATGTATGTTGGTATATAAACAGAGGCCCCCCTGTTAGAGGAGACTTATCTTATTAGGCAAAGGTGATATCCAATCAAAACGTAACTGCGGGAGAGGGTGCATCATAACCTATTATTCATCACAGTATGTATGTTACGTGTATATGTAGAGCCAGTATGCATTACCTGTGCATATATATGCTGTTTTTTCCTTAGAGTTGTTTTCTATCAAAAGGTTTAAAGGAAATCTACCATTTGCTTTTATGCATTATGAACCAAACATACCTTGGGAATGCTGTAGCATAAACATATTTTGAAACATATTTTGTGTGGTTCAGTGTTTTTTCTGAAAAAACTATTATAAATTATGATAATGAGGTGCTGTCGCTCCTGTGGCTGGCTCGGCACTCTCTTCTTACCCTAATTATGCACTGCTTCACAAAGAAATGTATTTCCTGGAGAGAAAGGTATTCTTAAAAGGAGCGATTGGTGAAAAGGACGCTCTCAAACAAATGCTAAAAACACATAATAACGCTTTAGCGTTTGTTGGTATCTTTTAATATTATATGCACATTTTAAACAATGTTTGTGAGTATCTTGATAATAAATACTTTTTTCCTTAAACCTTAGTGATCTGCACGGTTGGCTTGTCTCCCATTGTAGAGGATTTATGGCTGTTTTTCCATCTAAAAGCAAGATCTTATAAAATTGATTAAGGCCGACAGGATATACCCTGATTGGGAGTGACTACCAACCTTTGAAGCACTAAGGGTCTTCCATTTCGGAACAGGGTGAAGCAGTGTATGTGATCCTCAATTGGAAAGTACTGTTTTCTCTTTCTTTTTTGCCTGAGGTTTATTCCATTTAGTAGTAAATGGAGAGTTGAGCATTGGTTGTATTTTTAACTATGCACTGCTTCAGCTTTGTCCTGCCCAGCATAAGCTGAGAATACGTCATCAATATGTTGTCCCTGACAGGCAGAAGTAATCAATTGCTGCACTATCCCCCAGCTGCTGTGTATGAGTCATCCAGCTCAGGTTGATTAGTCCTGTCTTGACAGTTCAGGCAGCTCATGTGTATGTGGAAGTAATGTGTTTACTGCTTTCCCAAGGTCCTGAATTTTATAGTTGTTCTTTGAGCAAAACCAATCAGTTCAGGGACTAAACAAGGGACTTCTTAGGGTATGTTTTTTTTCACAATGCATATAAACAAATGGTACATTTCCTTTAACAATCCATGCATCCATTTGATAAAAATCATAATTGTAATGAGAGATTCCTGTAGGGAAAGGGATTTTTCACCAGAATAGTTGGTACTTGAAGGCCTTTGATATAGCCATTGCAATTGGACCAAGTAACTGGCACCCGATGGTCATTGAGGTTATCATCGTTCTTCTGGATGTTAAGAAGTTAGTGGATAGTATTATGGTGACAATGCAGTTCCAGTTGGTGATTTTTATGTATTTAAGCAGAATATAACATATTGTCGGTATGTTATAATTGTGAAGGTATTATTTAAAAATTTACATCTAAATTGTTTGTGTCACTATACACTGCTAGAACAACAATTGAAGTTGAAGGTTAGAAGTAGTGCTAAATGGACCTGATCAGTTCTGAACCTGACCCTGAATGTCATCAGTAGGTCCCGTCCTGGTTCAGCTCCATCTCAACCCACCACCGGTCACACCTGTGAATGGTGCTTTCACTGCACACAGGTATTAACTGGTCAACCCTTTAAGGCCTTGGTCCTTTTTTGTTTTGCATTTCCAGTTTGTTCTCCCCACTTTCAGAAATCGATAAATTCTAACACTAATAACTTTATCATACTTTGGGTTACAGATCTGCTTAAGGTATGAGATGAGATGATCACTTTTTATTATTTTTTTGTGTGAAAAAGTGGCATTTCAGACATATTCGGTTTAACCGTTTTTATATTTTGGGAAACGGCAATTTTAATACATTTTTTTTAGACTCCCAGGGGAATTTTAACACTAGGTAGACTGATTGCTCCTGCCATATATTGCAATGCTACTGTATTGCAGTATATGGAGAATCTATAAAAGTGTGTCACTGTCACACAATTACAGGTCAGCAATGTCAGGTCCTGGAGATTTATAAAGACTCCAGGCTGTCATAGCAACTGTTCATCAATCTTGATGATGTCACAAGGAGTCACAGCAGTGAAAGAGTTAACACCCACAATTGGGGCCAGCACAAATTGCAGGTGCTACTGGTGGATGTTTGCTGCACATTGCATGTATAGAGAGAGCTCAGCCCATGAGCCCTCTCTATACTCCTTAACAGACTTGTGACGTACAGATATGTAATGAGTCATTAAGGGGTTAAAATGTTGCTGGAACTTAAATCGATGCAGTGCCTGTGCACTGGAACTGCTGGCGATGCTGTGTGCTGCCATTTTGGGAATGATCAGCATTCTTCAATGACATCATTGGAAGCGCCGTTTGTCCCCAAAATGGCAACACATACACCACACCAATGTTAAAGACCTGGACTACCAAACTATACAGTGACAGCAGCTTTACAATCCAGGTATTAGTGCACACTATTCACTGATATGAACACCTTTACTATCTGGATATATTGTAAATGTTAGCTATTCACTGACAGAAGCATCTTTACAATCTTGGTATTAGTACATGCTATTCACTATAACAGAAAACTGACAGAAAATTATACCGAGACAGGACCTTCAAGATGCATTTGATGCTTATATTGCTGTCTGATCTTTCCAAATATTGCTTTATAATTATCTATAAGCAGTAGCTTCATGCAATTCTTCAGAGTACCCTAAAAAGAGCAATTATTTCAGATTTCCACCGTCCCTTATAACAGCAGCCTCGTCTATCTACAGAAGTGCCCTGAAAAGGGAAATTGCTGTTTTGAGTCCCTGCCTATCTCAATGACTCTATAAAGAGCAGATACCTCTATCTAGCTGTTACCTGTATTGAATGGCATCTGGACATGAGTCACATGTCTAGCCCAGTTAATCACAGGAATGCTCACAGAAGACATGTCTATTGTTGCTGCAAGCTGCTGTTCAGCAATAAATCGAGCAGCTTGTCACTTTTAATCAAAATAGAACCGGGTCCCATTTTTCCGGTCCGTGAGTGCCAAATCCAACAAATTCGGTACGCATATGAACTATTCATAGCCATTTTTGATCATCAAAATTATTGGAACCTTAACCCCTTCCCGACATTTGACGTACTATTACTGCATGCGGGAGGTGCGTTCCCGCAAAATGCTAGTAATAGTACGTCAAGCTTCTGGCGCCGGCTCCTGAACGGAGCCGGCGCCAGAGACTGCGGGTGTCCGCTATATATTATAGACTGACAACCTGCCTCTAACACCCGATCTGTTAACCCTAACATGCTGACCGCGGCATGTCAGGGCATTTTCGCTGGAATCGGACCCCCCGCGGCGCTTACTGGGGGGTCCGCTGCTCCATCGCAGCCCCGAGACTGCCGGTGCCCGGGGCTGCGCGATCCTCCTGCGCGGGAGCGGGTCCCTGCTTTTTGCAGGACCCGGCTGTGACACAGTGAGATGCGCAGCAAATAATTAATAATTAATTAAATAAACGTTAAAGTCCCCCTAAACACCAAAACATTCCCTATACACATCTACTAGTGAAAAAACCTGAAAATTTCCAAATACCCCCAATTTTGGTATCGCCGCGTCCGTAACAATATGTACAATAAGTCAGAAACATTATTGGACCTGTACGGTGAACGCGTAATAACAAAACGCGAAAACTAGCCAAAAATGTAAATTTTCATAAAATCCTCACAAAAATGTTCCAAAAGTTATCAAAAAAAGTATGTGCACCAAATGGTACCACCTCAAAGGACAACTCAACACGTAAAAAATAAGCTAACTAGCACTGTCAACAAAAAAATAGTAAAGTTATATCTCCGAAAAGATGGCGATGCAAAACAAAGGAGATTTTTTTATATTTGTTTTTTTCCTGTAAAATATATAAAAAAAACTATATAATGAGGATCACCGATTCGTAGTGATCTAGAGAATAAAATATTATAGTATTTTTAGTGTATGGGTGTAGGACCCCCCAAAATATACAAAAAAAGCAACCCAAAATTGACAATTTCTTGTCCTCCAACATTAAAGAGTAATAAAATTTCACCAAAAAGCTACAGACCCACTAAAATGAAGTTTTGTAAGTGCATCTCATGTCGCAAAAATAAAGTCCTTATGGTCCAAAATGCAAAAAAATAAATATGTATAGCCATTCATAAGTGACAATGATACATCTGCGCTGATGGCGCGCTCCCTATCGATTGCCCCTGGCGGTGCCCACTTAACCCCTTCCCGACATTTGACGTACTATTACTGCATGGCGGGAGGTGCGTTCCCGCAAAATGCAGTAATAGTACGTCAAGCTTCTGGCGCCGGCTCCTGAACGGAGCCGGCGCCAGAAGCTGCGGGTGTCCGCTATATATTATAGCTGACACCTGCCTCTAACACCCGATCTGTTAACCCCTAACATGCTGACCGCGGCATGTCAGGGGCATTTTCGCTGGAATCGGACCCCCCCGCGGCGCTTACTGGGGGGGTCCGCTGCTCCGATCGCAGCCCCGAGACTGCCGGTGCCCGGGGCTGCGCGATCCTCCTGCCGGGAGCCGGGTCCCTGCCTTTTGGCAGGACCCGGCTGTGACACACTGAGCATGCGCAGCATAATTAATTAATAATTAATTAAATAAAGTTAAAGTCCCCCTAAACACAAACATTCCCTATACACATCTAATAAAGTGAAAAAACCTGAAAATTTCCAAAATACCCCACATATTTGGTATCGCCGCGTCCGTAACAATCTGTACAATTTACAATGTAAATTTTCATAAAATCCCTTCACAAAAATGTTCCAAAAAGTTATCAAAAAAAAGTTATGTGCACCAAAATGGTACCACCGAAAAGGACAACTCAACACGTAAAAAATAAGCCCTAAACTAGCACTGTCAACAAAAAAATATTAAAGTTATATCTCCGAAAAGATGGCGATGCAAAAACAAAGGAGATTTATATTTGTTTTTTTCCTGTTCACAATCTATTATGGAAGGTAGATGGACCGTGAGACACAACGGTGTGGGTCTCCACAATCTATGTGGGAGGGTAGATGTAGAAACAAGGTGAGGGCTCACAATCTATATGGGAGGGTAGACGGAGACACCAGGTGATGGAACAGAGCAGTTATTGTGTTCGGTAAGTGATCCTGAATTGGTAGGTTTTTGGAGACTATGAATAATACTCACCAAAGTTCTATCAGAAGAGAAACCTATAAAGAGGTGACTTTCAAAGAATATCCTGAAACAAGGGTTTATTTGTTATGCTATATTAATAATGATATTTCCTGTATGTACATGAACAGGTCTTGTATACCTTTGATGGAGAATGGAACACCAAGATTTTCATCCTTGGAGGATTCAAGTCATCTTGATATGTTTATCAACAAGATCGGTTCTTAGTGGGTTTGCCCCCTAATTTGCACTTTCTTCACATTATTTTATAGTGTTGCATGCTCCTAGTTAAGGGAAGTAAGAGTTCTCCTTACGGAGACTTTGCCACTTAAGGCCACCATGTAGATGTGTGGATACTTATAGCCATTGGCACTCTACTGGGGGATTCTGGAAAAATGTATTTGCATTTTTTTTCATAATTTCCCAGAGCATCAGAGTGCCGAAAGCATAATCACAAGACCCTTAGGCAGCCTTAATTGGCAATGTCTCCGTAAGGAGTGCTCCTACTTTCCAACCCTACTCAAAAACCTCTCACTCAGCCAGACCAGTTCCCTACACTGTACTGAAGAGACGTGTCGTATTGGAAATCTGTTCCTTCTGGATAGATTATACTGGTTGGTTTAATACACCTCATCAGTCATGGGCTTCCTAAAAGTCATGCTTGGTGTTAAGGGGCTACCTTAAAATTTAGAAAAAGAGGCATGGTTTTACTTTTTCTATCCTGAAAAACGTATTTGCTTATTTTCTTAGCTCATCTGGTCTGTTTTCAGGATGTGCACACAGTTGCAACTTTTTTCCTTGGTGCACTTTCAATCTACACTGTGCAACACAATCCTGTTGAATTATAGACATGAAAGTGTCTAAAAATACAAATAAGCAGTACTACGCACCTTTAGGTGCACAGTTTTCTAATGTATCCAACAAAATGCAACCAGAACACAATTGTGGTTTATATACATGTGCAAGCTCCAATACTCATCAAGACAAAAAAAAAAACTGGCACAGACACAAAAGTATATCTGGACCAGTCTCTCATGTACACATGGAAAACCAGAAAAATGCATTTACCCTGTATACTATTTTCCATTGCTATGTAGTTCCCTATACATGTGCAGCTGTACTGTTTCTTTATCCCCAAAATTTTGACCTTATAATGCATACAGTCTTTGGGAAAAAAATTTACATGTTGACTAATTTTGGGACAAATTTACAGTATTTTCCATTTATCCTAAACATCTGCAGACACATGAATTTGGCAGTGAAACTAAAGAGCATCTTCCACGGTAATCTGTCTTAACCAAACATGAATTTGTCTCTTCATGACTAATAAACATCATTTTCCAATTCTGTTACTTGAACTTTATGACCTCTGAATCTTCTCTACATCTATATTTCTGTTCATATTTCAGTGTTCCTTTTCTTTTAACCCCTTAACGCTGAAGCCACTTTTCACCTTCCTGACACGGCCCATTTTTTCAAATCTGCCTGCTGTCACATATAAGTGGTTAAACTTTGGAACGCTTTAACATATCCAAGTGATTTTGAATTGTTTTCTCGTGACAGATTCGCGTCTCATTAATGTTAAGTTAGAGTCCTCACCTGGTGTCTCCATCTACCCTCCCATATAGATTGTGAGCCCTCAACTTGTGTCTCCACCCCCTCCCATATAGATTGTTATTCCTCACCTTGTGTCTCCACCCCATCCCATATCGATTGTGAGCCCTCGCCTTGAGTCTACATTTTTTCTCCCACATTGATTGTGAGCCCTCACCTGGTGTCTCCATCTACCCTGCCATATAGATTGTGAGCCCTCACCTTGTGTCTCCATCCCTCCCAGATAGATTGGGAGCCCTCATCTTGCGTCTCCATCACCTCCCACATGGGCAGGGTCCTCCTTCTTGTCTCCTGATCTCTGTAGTTTTGTATTTGTACTTGCATTTGTTCTTGTCTTAATGTAATGTATGTGAACCTCTTGTACAGCCCTAAGGAATTAATGGGCTTTTTAAATAATAATAATAATAATATTCACGCTTGGGTCATGTAGTACTATGGTGGACCAGTCTGATAATCAGTGGATGTATTTATGTAGCAAGCATACATAGGTATATATGAATGTATGTAATGCACATGTACATGATGCAATATGTGTCGCATGTAGCTTTTATCTTGGGAGTATTGGGTAGTAGCGATTATAGTGATTATACAGTGACTGATCATGAGAGTTTGTATGCATATCTCTCTATACGCATACGCTAAAGTTAAATTCAACACTTAATAATGAAAAGAACAATAGAAGTCCAGCTGGAGTGAAGGCAACTAAGCCCATTCATTCTTTGACAGACAGACCATGTGATGTAAGGGGAAACTAATGTGCTGTGCAAGACATTATGAAGCAGGCAGGAGAATCATGAAAAATTACTCACCTAAAAACTATTTGGTCTGTTCATCAAACACTGTTGTAATGCTATAAAAACCCTGATAAAGCGTTAGTGCGGGATCAAAGTATGGATGTTTGCCCTTTATCTCTTTCTGTTGCCAGATGTGGCAGCTATGTTCTGGTGCAGCTGATAAAATACATGAGTATGGGTTCAATTAGGGACTGCAGCCCAGACACAAGGTTTACAATATTCCTCTGTATTTCTCCATCCGACTGTTTACTGCAGCAGATCTGTAAATTAGCCCTTTGTTCTGCCTGGAGAACATTATTCTATGACCATCATATATTGTATTTTTATACATGTCAGGGAGATCTTGTTCCAATCAGTGAGAAGTGACCTTTTGTATACTGCAACAAAACTCGAGCAGTTCCCCAGAAAGCTGAGTCACTGCAGACTTCAATTACTTTTCATATTTCTGGAGGTGGCCAAAACTATCCAATATAACAAAAGAATTTCTTCTGAATTGTTACCTTCAGGTCTTTGCTTGATCTTGAGAACCCACTAGAGACAGTCTTGTAAGCATATACAGTACATTTATGAAAGGCGTATGCCACACAAATACATTCCTATTTTCAGTAGGAAATCTCGGGCCAACAATTATTGCACACATAGTTGTGATTGATGGTTGCAATGCATACAAGAATTCCATTCCTCCTTAAAGTAAGCAGTGTGTACTTTTTAGGGTCAGACTTTAAAGGGCGCATTTGACCTTATTATACAATGCAGACTACTGGCAGAAAAATATGTGGATGTCTGTCCTAACTGCCAGACAACACAGTTTGAGGAATACTGTGGAGTCTTTAATGAAGTGTATAAAATTGTCTTCATTCATAACTCTAAATCCATCTTCCCTGCCATTAACACATGCACTGATGACACTATACACACGGGTCACAGAAACTGTCTATCAGATCCCATTTCAGCTTCTATTCATGGTACATTTATGCATTATATGAGCAGTACAATTCCTGTGACATCAGTAGGTTTCTGAGATGCAATTGTCTTGGGTTTAAGAAGAAAAAAAAATATATAGGTGGAATTACTACCAAATTTGCAAATCCCTGGAGGAAGTACAGTGCATGCCTTAGAACACTGTGCTTATTAAAAATCCCAAAACTCGTGCAGTTTTTCATGGAATACAGCATATGTGTTCAGCACTGACAAATTCTATAAACATTTCCTAAAGCTGATTCTTGATGAAACCCAAAGAATGAAAACCAGATTTGTGAACCTGGCTTTTATGACTTCAAGATTCCAAAGTAAATACAGCACAAATGAGCTAAACATTTTATAATTGGGATAGCTGTAGAATAATGGTATCCACCTTTCTAACAATTGGACAATAATAATGCTGCCTCGCCATCACTTGCACAGTAATAATAGCTTTCTCCATCCCCCATACAGTAATAATGTCCCCTTTATATCTCCTATATAGTAATAATTTCACTTTCGCCACCTCCCATATAGTAATATCTTCTCTCTTAAAGGGATATTCCCACGAAGACAAGTTTCTTATATGTACTCAGGATAACAGAATAACACATTCTCTAATTCACTGTTATTAACAAAAATACAGCATTTCACAGATATAGCTCCTACCAGTGTCGGACTGGCCCACCAGAGTACCAGAGGATCCTCCGGTGGGTCCTGGCTCAACCCAATACTGAACCCCAGAGGTCCATCAGAAAACACCACAACTTCCAGTGGGATAATGAAGAGTGGGCCCCCAGATTGATTTTCTCTGGTGGGTCTAAGGAGACCCAGTCCGATACTGACTCCAACCTGACTCTATTAATCCTGGTGTATACAATTTCAGTTGCCCCTAGACACGACCCTGTAAATTCTGATTAAAAGTCGGTGGCCATCATCTTGGATTTCTGTGTGACAGCCGTGCTTACTGAGTGTCTGTGACTTTCTGCTCTGAGCCTGTAGCCACGCCCCCTGCACGGAGCTCAGAGACACTCAATGTCACGATGTTCCAGTCAGGATATCGTGAGTAGAGAGCAGCTGCAAACTACAAACTACAAGGAGATAAGTGATCCGGGGGAAGAGGGAGGGAGGCACATATCTGTGAGATGTAGCAGAGCTAAACGTGTAACAGTGTAAAAGTCTGTCAGCCTGTGTCTGTCATGTCTCTGTGTAATAGGCCTCTCATGCATCTCTCATCTGTCTCATCTCTTTCTATGTGTCAGTGTGTTAGTACAATGTCAGAAGCCAGGTGAAAGTGTATATACACCTGTACCTTGATAATCTAACCACACTGTCAGCTCCGGAACTAGATGGATCATAATGTGTCTGCTTACAGAGTCCCCTCCCACACCCTGGAATTTTGCACTGAGCAAACTAGGGAGTTATAGGAGCTAAAACAGCTATTTTTTAATGGTAGAGTAAGGGGTATTTTAACCCCTTAGATCTCTATTCTGTTAACATCACTAGGGGATTGAGATGTGAGAATTTTCTTTCATGGGAAAACCCCTTTAAGGGCACTCAACTTACAGGCAACCCCTAGTAGAAATGGACCTCTCTCTAAGGTATCTGTAATTAAGTATTATTGAGAATCCTTGTTCCCATGACAGCAGAAAACTTAGAAAATCCAGTTGTCACTGGGACAAAATTTTTTTTTTGTCTGGTGTTCGAATTATAAAATATACCTGTTCGTACTTACAAACATATTCAACTTAAGAACAAACCTAAAGAACCTGTTTTGTATGTAACCCAGGGATCAGAAGAGTAATAATATCTTGTTCTCCATCCCCATACAGTAATAATGTCCCCTTTCTATCACCTATGCAGTAATAATATATCCACCCCCATACAGAAATGATTCCGCCTTTCCTTCACTTGTACAGTAATCATACCGGCTCTCAATCAATACAGTAAAAATATCTCTTTCTCCATAACCTGAACAGTAATTATTTCACCTCTCTTTCACTTCTACAGAAATAGCTCAATATGTTCCCCTTTCTGTCACTTGTAAAGTTATTATCATCCGTGCAGAAATAATGTCCCCTCTCTATTGCCTGTAATGTTATAATGCCCTTCTACAGTGCATGCCTTAGAACACTGTGCTTATTAAAAATCCCAAAACTCGTGCAGTTTTTCATGGAATACAGCATATGTGTTCAGCACTGACAAATTCTATAAACATTTCCTAAAGCTGATTCTTGATGAAACCCAAAGAATGAAAACCAGATTTGTGAACCTGGCTTTTATGACTTCAAGATTCCAAAGTAAATACAGCACAAATGAGCTAAACATTTTATAATTGGGATAGCTGTAGAATAATGGTATCCACCTTTCTTACAACTGGACAATAATAATGCTGCCTTGCACAGTAATAATATCAAATGCACAGTAATAATATCTTTCTCCATCCTCCATACAGTAATAATGGTAAAGTAAGGGGTATTTTAACCCCTTAGATCACTATTCTGTTAACATCACTAGGGGATTGAGATGTGAGAATTTTCTTTCATGGGAAAACCCCTTTAAGGGCACTCAACTTACAGACAACCCCTAGTAGAAATGGACCTCTCTCTAAGGTATCTGTAATTAAATATTATTGAGAATCCTTTTTCCTATGACAGCACAAAACCTAGAAAATCCAGTTGTCACTGGGACAATTTTTTTTTTTTTGTCTGGTGTTTGAATTATAAAATATACCTGTTCGTACTTACATACATATTCAACTTAAGAACAAACCTAAAGAACCTGTTTTGTATGTAACCCAGGCATCAGAAGAGTAATAATATCTTGTTCTCCATCCCCATACAGTAATAATGTCCCCTTTCTCTCACCTATGCAGTAATAATATATCCACCCCCATACAGAAATGATTCCACCTTTCCTTCACTTGTATAGTAATCATACCGGCTCTCAATCAATACAGTAAAATATCTCTTTCTCCATAACCTGAAAAGTAATGATTTCACCTCTCTTTCACTTCTACAGCAATAGCTCAATATGTTCCCCTTTCTGTCACTTGGAAAGTTATTATCATCTGTGCAGAAATAATGTCCCCTCTGTATTGCCTGTAATGTTATAATGCCCCTTTCTTCTACAGCACTAATGCTCCTCTCTACTGCCTGTACAGTAACAATGTGCCCCCCTATGCCACCTGTACAATCATAATGCCAGGTGACATCTGGTCAACGTTCCCTTTGTGCATGAAAACACAGAAACAAATAACAGGACAAACAAACAAAAAGAATTCGACATTTTATTGTTACGGCGTTTAACATATAGGATAATTATTTTTATGTTTTGATAGACCAGGCATTTAGTAATACCTAATTTGTTTGTTATATTTTACTTTTCATGATGACATTTTGCAGGATGTTTGAACCTAAAAGGATCTGATCCCTTATTAAATTACTGCAATACAGCTGATTTTCACCATGAAATGAAAGCTTTCTAATTACTTCAATAGTAAAACAGCTTTGTCACATTTTATAGTCTATAAAATGTTTATAGGGCTTATTTTTTTTCGAGATGAGATCCACGTTTCAGGGGGATTCAGTAGCTAATTGATGAAATTTTGTTTACACTTTCTTGGTAGGGATAAGTAAATAATTTATCCCGGACATTTAGCTTTTTTTTTGTTGGCCTTTTACTATACCATAAAAATAATATTTTATCTTTATTCTATGGGTCACAACGATTATGACGATACCCCATCTATATAGATTTTTATGCAAAACAAGTTTTTTGCAGAATATAGATCTCATTTGGTGTGAAATTTGCCTGTATTTTCTTCACCATGCTCTGAGAGGCATAATGTGGCACATTTACTTACCCGGTCCTGTTGCGATCACAGATGTGGACGGTCCGACGAAGATGAAGTCCGGTGCAATTCACATTGCTCGTAGTTCCTGCATCCGTCGCTTCCCCGCCGAGGTCCGCCGGAGTTCACCTTCTTCTTCCCGGTGCATGTGAGTGCGTGTCTTGCGACACAATTTGAAATGTTAAATCCTGCGCGTAGTCCGAATCCTTCGGGTTGTCCGACGGCCCGCCCCCTGATTTGTGTCGCATGCAAGCCGGTGCCGATGCGCCAAAATCCGATCGTGTACAACACAATCCCCAGCGTGATGCAGCGCGGATTGGAAGTCGTCGGAATATAACCCACCAAAGTGCAGCCGCAGGACCCTTCGTAAATGAGCCCCAATATGTTTTAGGGCTTGTTTTTTGAGGGACAAGTTGTACTTTTTATTGGTATTGTGTTGGTATTATGTTACTTTTTGATAATTTTTTTATTGTGTTGGATTTGAAAATATCATAATTTTTGCATGTATTTTTTACATTTGATTTTATAGCATTCACTTTATGGGGCCAGAGTGCATTATTGTCGAAAAAATGCACTTTTGTAAACTCCACAGGACCGGGTAAGTAAATGTCCATCATTGTTTAAATTAGTTATAAAATATGTTAGTTAAAATGCCTACATACTGGTTATTCTATTCAGAGTTTTTATAGTGCCACATTGTATTCATATGCTTCATAACTGTGCCAATACTTTTGTCATTGTTCCACAGATTGCATGTTAACATTGTAGAGACAAATAGTAGCTAAAATTATTCAAATAGTGTTCTTGTGGGTAGAGACAATAGCCAATGAGGTATTAGGTAAACCACCAGGATCTTCCTTATTGAAGTATATTTGCTGCAGTAAATATGTCATTTATGGACATGGAACAGAACTAAAAAGAAGTAAAACAGGAAACTTGAGAAAGTAATGGGTTTGCATCACTCAAGGGTACATATAATTTTCAGGTGGGCCCGTTTTATCTGCAATAACTATTATCTTTATTATAAAAAGGAAAAAACAGCAGCACAGTCCTCAGCAACAAAGTATAGCGGGTGCTATCCTTCCACTCTCACCAGTCTGAGTGGGTTAGATATCCAATAAAAAGAAATACAGCAGCACTCCAATGTTGTGAACAAACAAAAGTGTTTATTCCACCTTATTAGATTTCACATATAATATTATATATTATAAACTATATCTGAAAGTGAAATTTTGAAAGTGAAATTTTTTTATTGTACAAATTTAAAGGGATTTAAAGGGATTGTCTACTTTTAGCATATTATTAATATCGTGTAATGAAAAGTCATACAATTTTCCAGTATAGTTTCTGTATCAATTCCTCATTGTTTTTAAGATCTCTGATTGCCTACATTCAACAAGAAGCTTCATTATTTATTCTTGTTTGATTCATTGCTTTATTAATCATTCTTCTTTATCACACGCTATATGAGGATAGCCTATGTTGTTGTGTCTGTAAGTGCTGAGTCAGCCTATGCAATCCAATTCTGCCACCTGCTACATTATAATTATTTTCCACTCCTCACCAAATTATGCTGTCTGCTTGATTCTTTGACAAATGGTAGTGGAATGCAGACAGTGGTCACACAATTTTGCCTCTTTAACCTATGGAGTAATACTGTGAAATCAATGAAGGAATTTCGGCCATCTGTTGGAGAGCTGTTGGGGGGATACCCCCTGAGGCGGTGGACCATTTAAATGTACTTGTGAACCAAAATGACACCTCTGCCTTTTTAAACAAAATTCTTTGATGGTTCTGGCAAGGACACAACCTGGCAAGTCTTTCACGTCTCTTGTATATTCATCTATCAACATTTTGGTTTGATTTCATTGCTGTTTATGCCGTCCAGTCGGTGAATTAAGTACCTTATTGGATGACAGCCATAAACCCTCTGGCTATACTAACCAATGTCACCAGCTGCTACTGTAAGTAAATATAAGGTACAAAGACATACTTATAATAAAAAATGACAGGAAATTCAAACATAATATGGGTTTGGAAACAGTTAGGATTATTTATGAAAGCTGATGCAGATTAGTGACTGCACTAACCAATCACATTACAAGTGAGAAGTGTAGTTAAAAAAACAAGAAATGTAATGGCTTCATTGTTTGTGATGGTTGGTTTCTAATTTGTAACTAAGGCTTTGTTCACAACTAATTTGGTCTACTGGGGATCTGTTACACCCAGTGTTTTTGAAAGCAAAGACAGCATAGAGTAGTATGCTGAAAACCTGATGAACAAGTCATTAACTGATTTGTCATATTTGTAATGGTCCATTCGAAATAGAAGCCTTGATAGTTGGTAAACTCTCTCCCCGCCATTGCGGCGCCTGCACCACTTACCTGTCCCCATTCCTGTTCTGGCTCCTGCAGCCTATGCATGCTCGTCCCTGACTCCTAGGGAATGCACGCCGGCTCAGGAAGATTTAAAGGGCCAGCACACCACTGATTGGTGCTGCCCATTCCAGGATAGGGTTAAAAGCCAGCATTCCCTACCGGATCTTTGTTGATTTCCCATTGTGACCCCGGTTCCATGTTTGACCTTGATCCTGTTCCACCTGCCTTGACATATTGCTACGTCCCTGGCTCTAATTCTGTGCTGCCCCTCCTTACCTCCTGCCTGTCACCGACTACGACTCTGTCCAACTTCTGTGTACCATGCCTTGGCTGCCACAGCAGACAAGTCACACCTGTGGAATGAGCTGGTGGTACCACGCCGCAGCAAGTCCAACACGCTTTGCGGCGGACTCTGGTGAAAACTGGGTGCCACTTAGATTCTGGTCCCATGTGTCGGCTTAGGTCATGGTCTGCGGTGGTCCAGTGGGTCCACTACCCCTGGGATTAACACTGACCAAGCAACCCAAGCCCTTTTTCCTGGCCATCTTGAACCAAGAGGATAGTTCATAAAGGACAAAACTGGACTATATCAGTCCCATATTGGTGTCAAATAAGGTAATGTGCCAAGTTGAATCTATTTTTAAGTTGTCTGAAATCAGATAAAATTGTTGTAAAGCAAATGATTTAAAAAAGAAAATCAGGCACCTATTTATCTATTTATTTACCTTACCTATTTACTGCATGTACACTGGTACTGGTGTACATATTCAATAAGTAAAAAAGACTAGATATTTGACTTCAGTTGTAGCTTCTAGCAGTCTATAGCAACACATTGACACAAAAGGGGGACATTTGTTAAAACTGGCATTTTAAAGGGAACCTGTCACCAGGGACCTCATTTACACTAAAGACAGGTTACAGAAACCTATCTCACCTACATTGCGAATCTGCCTTTCAGCCTTCTTTAAGCATTTGTATTACAATATAAGTGTGTGTTATAACTTACCTTATACCCTTCAGAATCATCTGTGTAGTGCCATACATTGGGTTTTGGTTTGGATGCATTTAAAAAAACAATGTGTGATTTGTCTGTGCTGCAGAATGCTCAGCTCTCAGCCCCCACCTTTGTGCTCCTGTACAGCTCCTCGCTCCTGCTCTTTCACAGAGCTCACAGCCTGATGAGCTGACATCAGTGGGGGAGAGAGGAGCTGTACAAGAACACAAAGGTGGGGGCCCAGAGCTGAGCAGTCTGCAGCACAGCGAGTCACATCTTTTAAATGCTTTCAAACCAAAGCCTAACCCCTGGGACTACACATAGGGTTGTGTCAGGGTGCAAAGTAAGTTTTAACACAAGTATAGTGTAATGCAAATGCTTAGAGAAAGCAGAAAAAACATATTTGCAATGCAGCATTAATGGGCTTTTGTAACCTGTCTTTAGTGAAAATCAGGCCCCTGGTGACAGGTTCCCTTTAACCCGTAAAGACCAGGCCCTTTTTTGTTTTTGCGTTTCCATTTTTCACTCCCCATCTTCAAGAATCTTTAAATGGGAAGTGGAAAAAAATTCCAAATGCAGTGCCATTTTTTGGTGGGCTTGGTTTTTACGGCTTTCACTTTGAGCCCCAAATGACATGTCTCCTATTTTCTTTGGGTTGGTAAGATTACAGGAGTACTAAATTAATATAGGTTTTATAATTTTTCATATATTTACATAAATTAAAAACTCCTGAAAAAGAAATTCTTTATTTTGCCATCTTATGGGGCTAATAATTTTTTTTATACTTCATTGTATGGAACAGTGTGTGATGTCATGTTTTGCGACGTATAAAAAAAATTGAATTATATTTCAGGCCCCCTGGGGTACTTTAACTGTAGGTTGTCTAATATGGGGATCTTACTGACCATTCATTACATTGTGCCACGTTGTAATAAATGTCTAGAAAACTCTCCCTGATGACGTTATGAGGAACCATGATCTAAACCAGCATGGGAGTA
The DNA here is from genome assembly GCA_019512145.1 of Engystomops pustulosus. Taxonomy (NCBI): domain Eukaryota; kingdom Metazoa; phylum Chordata; class Amphibia; order Anura; family Leptodactylidae; genus Engystomops; species Engystomops pustulosus. The sequence goes on from CM033641.1 coordinate 83,216,948, forward strand.
GGTTTCTGGCGATGATCAAAGAGTGAACACCCCCTACAGGTCCCAGCACTGATTGCCGGTGTTAACACTGGTTGTTTTCAGTAATATACGCAAACAACCAACTTGTATGTAGAGGGCTGATCCTGTGTTCCCTCTCCATACACCCGCAGATGTACAAATATGTCACATGTCGGTAAGGGCTTAAAAGCCCCTCTTAAAATCCTCCCCGCCATCTCTCCGGCGCCCAAGAGGCTCCGGCCTCTTAGTAGATACGGGCACAAACTCCGCCAGGTGTAATACCAGGTCCAATCTGGTGGAGTTTTTTGCTATTGTCTCCGCTGGATTTCTGTCTGAGTTGATAGTAAATCCGGTGTGCCCTGCCCATCCATCGACTTCCCCCGTTCCCTGACACGCCTAAAAACTGGCAAGGCAGGGAAGATTTATATGTCTTCTCTATTAGAAAACTTCATAATGAATTCCCCAATGGCTTTCATTTAAAGCTGGTTTTCTGCACAGAGTTTATCGATAGTAAACTTTCACAATAGCGGACATACACATTTGTATTTATAACAAAGCCAGGAAAATTTAGAACGCACAAATTGTACATTATGAATAGTTGTGAACAGTTATTATTCAGAGTCATTAAATTTAATGAATACATACTTTGTGTCATAAAAAATGTGGACAGTAAATCAAAGACATTCTAAAATGCTTCATTTGCATGTCTGTCCAGTCGTAGTGCTACACCCTTAAAGAAAACAGGGCATTGTTCCAGCCAACTTAAATCTTGTAGATGGAAACCACATATCTGTATCTCTAATTCCATATTGCATCTTGGTAGAGGATAACTAAAGTATATTCGGTCCTTCTGTCATTATCACCAAGGATGGTAAATCACTCAGTATGGGTAATAAGTGATATCTTGAATTATATCCTGGCCTGCAGGCCATCAAATTATATTAAACACTTATGTGAGTTATAATGCCAGAAACATTAAACAGCTCACATAGGGATTGCAGGAAAGTATGCATTCATCTCCTTTGATATAAATACACTGACATAATGTGGCTAACACCCTTCCACACACAGTACTCATACTGACTGTTTAACAGTGAATTGCCAAGTGGAATTGCTAGAAAAATTGAGGTAGGCAACAACACCTTTCAAATTTCATAGACATTGCAGCTGGTTTTAACAATAGTGCCATTTAGATTGCCTTGCTAAATCCATCTGCAGGGTTATGGGACCCAAATACGGAACTATATGGAGTCAAGGAATGCAGTTTTCTGAATTTGGATAGATCTACAAACAGTCTGGATATACAATAACTCACTGTAAAGACTTACCAAGTTTCTCAGTGTTCTGATACATTTGGATTTAATAAAAGAAACATCCATTTGGAAGCTATGCTTTATAAAAAACATAAATAAAAGGAAATGCATATCAACGCTGTCAAGGCGGTACATCTAGCAATTCAAACTATTTCAAACTGGACCCCAATATTTTAGAAAATCATAGGTCTCTCTTCAAATGACTTCACTATGACTACCCAGAAACCTATACAGACTATAACTCACTGTGACATGAACATAAAGCCCTTTCCTTGGGCAAAAAAAGATTTTTAGTTCTCATTATAACTATAAAACAGAATTGCAACATCTGTGCAGCAGTGTTTAACATATTGGTACTATCTTAAGTGAGACGGCACAATATGGCAGATTTATCAAAATTGTCTCAAAGTAAGACAGTGTAGATTTAGACTAGACGGTCTTTATACTGCACTACATTTATCTGGTGTCTGATGCTGGATGATAAATCTTTTATGGTTTAAAAGTCTGTAGTCTGACTTTGCACCTTCTATTAGTTGACTATCTTGTCTCATGTTAACAGCGGGGCGCCATGCCTTGCTATGGAGAGGGATTAGAGAGCAGTGCTCATCTCTCCGCCTTTTTAGCCGAATGGGTGATGCACTCGGATCCCGGCCCAGATGTGAAATGTAATGTGAAAGAGGCCTAGACCAAATAAACAAGTAAATCTGCAGATAAATCTACTCTAATAAGTGTACCTATGGTTGCATTTAGAACCACTGATGGGATCATTTTCATGCTTCTGTGAAGGAACCATTGGGTAAGTAAGAACAAGCACTTAGCCATCAGCTGTCGAAAGTGTAAAATATGCTGAAACTATCACCATGAAAATGCATTGCAGACTACTGGCAGCCAGTTACAGTGCAGGAGGTCCAGAATACCTGAGTGGCTGGCTTATGCGCCCTTGGGCACACTATGGTCATGGTGCTTGGTATTGGGACTGGAGGATGGACCTATAGCCTGGCAGGTCTCGAGCAGATGGTGTGTGCAAGAAATATGATACTAAAGGTTCTCCTTTCTATGGTGCTGCGACAGAAAAAGTTTGCAGAACATCTTGTCCTGCTGGTGTCGGTTTTGGGTTGTGTTATCACAGCCCAACCCTGGGACTAACACGCAGAATCTGAAAACATGTTCAGAGGTGCCTTGGAGGGTATATATTAACAGGTAGAAACCATACCCAGCATTCAATAAAATAAGAAAACACATCATGTAAAACTGGGTTTGTGGTTGGTATTCTATTTCTATTCTTGCTTGGGTGAACAGTAAAAAATGGCAGCACTCCGAGATTTGGACGTGACAAAAAAGTACTTGTTTATTCACACATGTGTCAAACTACGTTTTGGCTCCTTAGACGAGGAGCCTACTTCAAGCAAGGTGTATACAACATTGTGGCAATTTATATAAAATAAAAAGGAAGTGACATCATTGTAATAATCTTGTCACCATGGTAATGTATGTAAACATTCATATTCCAAAAATGCATACATGCTTTGTTATTTCATCACATCAATGATATAAAGTGCGATCATATGACTAACATCTGGATAGGAATTGCAGAGAAAGACGATCATGTGATAGCGACAGCAAATGCGCAAGGATGCTGTAGCCTTGGAAGCATTAACTTACCCATGGATACTGATGTTATATTAGATCCCTTTGATGTAGTGAGCTTATATACATCAATAGATCACTCCAGAGGCATTGCAGTGGTAAAACATTTTTTGCTTGATTTCTCTCTTTACTCTGTTGAATGTAATAAATTTATTCTAGCTTTATTGGAGGTGATACTCACATGTAACTACTTCATGTTCAGAGATTGGTTCTTTATTCAGGTTCAGGGGACCGCGATGGGGTCAAATGTTGCACCCACGTACGCGAACATATTTATGTGTTTATTAGTCGCACCACTTTGAACATGTTCTTAGCTGGTGGCGATACATAGATGATATATTTGTTATCTGGAATTGTGGAGAGGAACAGTTTAAAACATTTTTTGATTTTGTGAACTGCATAGACCCCTTGGTGAAATTCACCTATGTGTACTCTTAGAAAGAGATGCAATTCCTAGATGTAAAAGTGTTACTTGAAGAAAACAGATTGATTACAGATTTACACACTAAGGAAACCGACAGGAATTATTGTATTTCCAGTTGTCACCCAAGACAGATTTTCAAATCTTTGCCCTATAGCCAGATGATATGGGTAAGGAGGATTGTTGATGAAGACCCCCCTTAGAAAATAGACTAGAAAATATGGCAGACAAATTCCGTAAAAGGGGTTATCATCCCCATATTCTAGAAAAACATAAGAAGAGGGTTCTTTCCATTGACAGGAAGCAGATTCTCAATAGAGCACCTAAGAAACCAGCGACAGATAGGCTTTCTTTTGTCTCTACTTACACTGTAACAAGTCCCCTCATTTCTAATATAGTCATCAAACACTGGCCGATTTTGAGGAATGGACTGAAAAAATCTACCATTTTTGAGAACCCCCCACAATTCTCTTATAGATGGTGAGAAATGTAAAAGAGGATTTGGTGAGGTCGGATATTGGCCCTATGAAAAAAACCTTCCAGTACTCCTTGTCCACTACGAAAAAGGGATGTTTCCCTTGCTTAAATTGTGTGAAGTGTAAAACCATTGTTAAGGGTAAAACATTCATTGAGAGGCACACTGGAAAAGAATACTCGATTAGACATCTCACATGCAAATCATCCTATGTGATATATCTTCTTGAATGCACGTGTAGACTATGCTACATTGAAGAAACTAGTACAGAACTGAAGATGAGACTGAATAACCACAGCCAGTCAATCAGAGACAAGAGAATTGATTTACCAGTCTCTAAATATTTAGTGGAGGCAAAACATACCGAATTAATTACGAGTGAGAATTATTGATCACGTCGCACCTCATAGATTGGGGGGCAATAGATTGCACAGTTTGCATAGATAGGAATTTGAGTGGATCCATAGTCTAGATATGCTAAAGCCTAAGGGGCTCAATGTTGAGTTCAGAATAACAGATATTGCTCAGGAATGAGGGAAATTCTTATCCAAATCAGTGAAAAGCTGATTACCAAAAGGATCATATATCTTTTGTTTTGTAAATTATAGATGTTTGACAATAACCATTACAACATTTCTCTTAAGGGTAATGCATTTATGTTTATTTAAGGGTGCAAATCATTTCTGATATAGGACCAATATAGGAGTAATATCCTGACCCTAAATGTGCACCTGCTGGACATCTGTTCTGAAAGGGTATCTATGGGTTAGGTTTAAGCCATAGATGCAGCCATGAGAGAATTGCTGCTGTTTGAGCATACACACCTTGGTCCTTTTGAAACTTATTTACCTTGAACCCGAATTCTGGTAGTGAGTCAATTCACTCTCCCGATAAATAGCAGTTTTCCCCTTAGCAATATGGCGACGGAGGCCTCAGCATCCTTGCGCACTTGCTCGTTTGCTGTTGCTATCACGTGATCGCCTTTCTCTGCAATTCATATCCAGATGTTAGTCATATGATCGCGGACATGCGCTGTGACCAAGGCAGTATGCCGACGGCACATGCTTTGGTCAGAACTGATCCTTAGGAAAGCGATTGATCGCTATTAAGTTACAAGTGCACTTTATATCATTGATGTGATGAAATAACAAAGCGTATATGCATTTTTGGAATATGAATGTTTACATACATCACCGCGGTCACATGATTATTACAGTGACGTCACTTCCTTTTTATTTTATATAAATTGCCACAATGTTTTATATACCTTTCTTGAAGAAGGCTCAAGGTCTAAGGAGCCAAAACATAGTTTGACACATGTGTAAATAAACAAGTACTTTTTTGTCACGTCCAAATCTCAGAGTGCTGCCATTTTTTTACTGTTTTACATGTGGATGGATGTTGGTCTAGGTCCTGGGATGTGCACCTGATTTGTTTTCTGCCTTTTCTCGAGGGCTGCCACATTTTCATTTTAACATATTCTTCTCCTATATTGCACATACGACAAGTCAGTGGAACTTAGCATAACCAATAATAATTTTAACAACTTAATTTTTAATGGGGGTGGGGGAATTTAAGGTCTATAAAATAAAATAGAAGGCAGCTCATTTCACACCTTGTTGTCATTGGCCAACTATATACTAGACTAGTTTTAATGTTTTTTTAAGGAATATGGGAACTGAGGTCACACCATTAAATTCTTCAGAATGTCTTAAATGTGTGATCTGACTTTGCTCCACTTTTGTGTATTCCCTGTTGATGTACTTGAGGTATTTCAATATCCAGAGCTTTTTTAAAACATTATTGAAAATGAGACTTAGGGGGTCATTTATCTTAGAATTTTCTCTTTTTTTCTCTTATTTTTGTGACGCCATTTCTACATTCACAGTGTCACGACATGAAAGATGAAATATCATAGATTGTAAGCATAGATTGTGAGCAGGGCACTTCTTTCTATTGTTTCATCTGAGTGCTTTATTACTCTGTAATGGCTTATTTTGTTTGAATATGGACCCCATGATCTGTAAAGCACTACAGAATATGATATATATATAAAGTGTTCTAAGAATGGATGGAAAAAAAGTTGGTGTGAATTTAGCCTTATTTATTAAATATCTTGTGGATACGCCTTTAATGTTAGTACTGCCTGTTCCAAAAGAATCAGTTTCTGAAAATTAAAAAGTGACTTTCTAGTTGTCAGTCTCTAAATAGTATCAGTGGGGTTCTTAAACAAGTGGCATTTTACTCCTGTTGCCTTTTAGCAGTTTTTTGTGCAACTCTTATCTGTAACTTACCTGCTAGAATGCAGGGGTCAGAGATATATTTTTGCATTTGCAGCATGTTTTTTTCACAGCAAGCCAATGGGATTTGTGTTAATCCCATCCACAGTGCTGCCCCAAAATTGCTGCAATTCTGTAGTGATTTACCCAAAGTGACTGAATACAATTGTATACACTTTTAGTTTGCTATGAATTTTTCTTTTGGAAACTATAGTTATTAATCTAACTACTACTAAACATATAAGTTTAAACAAATACAGGAAACAAATATAGGAAAACCTATTGACTCGAGTATAAGCCAAGGGTGGGAAGTGCATTGGTCATAGCCTTCCCAGTATATAGCCTGTCAGTCCCCTTTACTATGTAGCCTGCCAGCCCCTGCAGTATATAGCCTGCCAGCTCCTGCAGTATCTAGCCTGCCAGCTCCCTGTACTATATAGCCAGACAGCCACCTGCACTATATAGCCAGCCAGCCTCATGTAGTATATAGCCAGCCAGCCCCCTGTAGTATATAGCATTCCATCCCCCTGTAGTATATAGCCTGCCAACCCCTGTAGTATATAGACAGTCCCCTGTAGTATATAGACAGCCCCCTGTAGTTTATAGCCTTCCAGCCCCCTTTAGTATATAGGCTGCCAACCCCTGTAGTAAATAGCCTGCGAGCCCCTGTAGTATATAGCCTGCCATCCCTCCCAGTATATAGCCTGCCAGCCCCCTGTAGTATATAGCCTGTCAGCCCCTGTAGTATATAGCCTGCCAGCCCCTGTAGTATTTAACTTGCCTGCCCCTGTAGTATAAAGCCTGCTAGCCCCTCTAGTATATAGCCTGCAAAAAAACTCAAACAGTGTGCTCACTTTCTGACACTGCAGTACATAACCCTACTCATGAGGGAGAGGTTGGAGGCGCTCCCCTCTCCTCAGATTCTGCCCCAGACCGCACTCCCACACCATATGCTAGTGGTGACTGCCAGGGTTCATGCGACAGTCACCGCCTCCTCGGACCGCCCCCTCACGAATATGCCGGACCGCTGCAAGCTTGGTCCGGTGTTCAAAGGGTTTTATATACTGCAGTGTTTGTTAGCTTTATCTATATGTTCCGATAAAGCTAGAGATTTAACACTGCTATTACTGCTGTTACTTGGAAACATACAGAAATATTTATCAGCAACAGTTGATTGTCTTCAAAGAAATAGACTTAGAAATGGTTGTATTTCTCGGCCTTGTAGAGAATCCTTATTTTCAGCATAGGGGTTTATGTACTTTATCAGTTTACAGTAGGTTTTCCAGCTTTGACACACAATGAATTTATGAACCAAGCGTTTGTATGTGAAACTCCTTAGTAATGTAGCAACTCAGCATATATAGATAAATTAGTAATTTCGACCCTTAGAGAGCAGTTTACCACTGTGATTGGTTCCACAAAATATTGTGGTCTGCAGAAATAGTTCACTCTGCCAATTATTTTGACAAGGGAATGATGGAATATGAAGCTAGAGAAGAAACTGTGTTGCTCCCTATACTGGAATCTTGGCTTTGCTTTCAATAAGTACAGTACTACTAAATTTGGCTTTTGTCTACAAAATTATCCTGTACTTTTATAAAGGTTAGAAATAACACAGATTTCTGTAGTGTTTCCAGTGATAAAAATAGATTTGATTTCCATTGAAGTTGAGACATTAACCATTTCTTAACCATTTCCATTAATCACAGGAGTTTTACCCCTATATGACCAGGAATGTCAATTTTAAGTAAATTAAGTAGTACAGTTTTACATTTAAACCCTCTCCCTAAAGGATTACGTGAATGGCAATTGCCAAATATGTCACACATTTGTTGCCGGCATCATCTAAGACTAAGGACCTAATGGTCTGAAATGCGTCAGCTGTGTATGGCGAATGAATAAAGCTTCGCAATGATTTTAATGGGTTTTGGGAGTGCCGATTGTTAGGGATTTTTATGCAGGGCCCCAACAGCCCTCTTGACTTTTGTAAGGTGAGTCCTAATTAACCCTTTCATGATTGAACATAAAGACCAAGACATACACGTCAATCTCTTAGTCAAGATCTTCTACCCTTTAATAATCAAAATGCATAATATATAACAGACAGAAAAGTCATCAAAGGGGCGTGAATAGTATACTGCAAAGCTATTGGACATCAGCACTTTCTGTGAAAAACAATTAATTAATTGTGCTCAGTTCTCAGAGACCTTGTACACAGATATTGTTTATACTAATGCTGAGAAGGAGATGATAAGTGGCTCCAGAATCACAATATAATGCAGCTTCGAGGACAGACTGGCTTCTCATTAAATGTCAAAGGGTATTAGCTGACAGGCGAGCAAACAGGTTACATAAAATGAAGTTTGAATCATGACATTAACTTGACAATGGTCAGGGAACATGGCCGCTGTATCTAAGATGGCGGACAGTAGTCAAGATGGCGTCCGAAACCAGTGCGACCTCCTTAACACCGATCGAATTCTTTTATTTTACAGGTCCTAATTTCAGCTGCTTTTTGGGGGTTTTTCTGCTTCCCTCTACACGATACTTAAAATGTATAGATAAAGGCAATGATTACTTTGTAATTGATATTTAACGATCTTGATTTCAATATCTTTCTCCCTGTACTCATCCTGGAAAATCATTCTACATTTGAAGACACTAACTACCGTATTTTCCGGACTAGCCTTTCTTAGAAATCCAAAGTGCGCCTTATAGTCCGATGCGCCTTATATATGAAACTGGAGGAGGGCAGTGACTGGCAGTGACTGGAGGAGGGCAGCGGACCCTACTTACATAGGTCCCCGCTACCGGAGACCCTTGACAGCAGATCTCCAGCGGGAACTACGCAGAAGTTGGTTTGCGCTATGGCGCCTGTTGTTCGTGCCGCGTGGTCTGCAGTTCCTGCTGGAGAAATGCTGTCAAGGGTCACCGGTAGCAGGGACCTATGTAAGTAGGGTCCGCTGTCCTCCTCCACCTGAACGGACTCCCTTCCTTATCTCCCTGTGTGACCGCTCACCTCTGAGGCTATTCGGGGTTGCTGACAGTTGCCGGGTCTGTGGAGAGTCGTTTTAACAGGACTGGTTGCGACCTCTCCGCTCGGCATCCAAACCACGCCCCCGGACCTCCTTCTAACCCTGCGCCTTATAGTCCGGTGCGCCTTATATATGGAACTATTCATATGTACCCAGCCTTTATTCATAATGCGCCTTATAGTCCGGTGTGCCTTATCATCAGGAAAATACGGTAATCAAGATTTCATACTTATACATATTAGAATACTACAGCAAAACCAAATGCAGCCAAACTCTACATAGATGTAACCTATACTGCAAACATACAAATACACGTCCACACGCACAGCACAAAGTTAGGAATACATACAAAGGGTTGGACTGGGTGCTTAGGGTCCACCGATAAAATCCATTCTTGAAGCAAAACACTGCTACAAGCAAATATTACGTCAAATCCATTTGCATATTCTTTAAAGGAAATCTACCATCAGCATTCAGCATGATAAAAGAGGAACACTTACTAAAAGATCCAAGAACCGTGACTTTTAAAATTATGCTTTTGTGAAGCTTCACAGGCTGTTACATTGTACAGTAGCACACCCCCTCCCCGCAAACACACACACACACACACGCACACTGTGTAAGATTACAAGCGAAGGGGGTTGCTGGGAGAGTAGGGGAAGACAGTGTAACAGCCTGTGAAGCTACAGCACGGAGGGGCTCTAATACCACAGGAACCCTTCAAGCTCGTTAGCATCATTTTAAAAGTTGATTTTAGAAGGAAGGAGCACATGAATTACAAATATAAGAGAATCACCAAAATCATGGACTGGATCTATGAGTAAGTGCCCTTGGTTTATCATGCTTGATTTTGATGGTAGATTTTCTTAAAACTTAGACACAAATGGGGCCCACCCCAGATTCTGTTCATGGGTGGGTTACTCTGAGCCTGCATATTTACACACTTCTGGCAAAAAGCATAGTGTTGTTCACCATTATTCTTTATTAAAAGTCTAGAACTTTAATTCCGAAATCTTATGGTCAATAGCTTTCCTCCTTTTTCCTCTTTCTTTTTTTGGTTGAATGTAGTATTTCTAGGAGAAACAAATTACCAAAAGAAAGATTTGTTAATGTAGTCATCTTTTTTTCAAAGCTGAATAACCCTAAGTTTAGTAGTCTATAACTGTATCCTATTCTGTCCATTCCACTAATAATCCTGGTTGCACTCCTCTGTGCCAGTTCAACTATGTCCTTTTTATACATTGGTGCTCAAAACTGTACACAATATTCCATGTGTGGTCTGACCAGGGATTTGTATAAGGGCAAAACTATGTCTTTATCATGAGAATCTATTCCTCTCTTGATACATCCCATAATTTTATTTGCTTTAGCAGCAGCCGCCTGGCTCTGGTCACTAAAATTAAGTTTACAATCCACCAAAACCCCAAAGTCATTTACTACTCCAGTTTTACCAACTAATTGACTGTTTAGAACATAATTGTACTTTTTGTTCTTAACCCGTCAGACTTCTCCTGTCAGAAATGCCATATCCCTCCCTGAAGCAAAGTAGGTCTTAGAATATACCACTAGTGATTGTGCCATGTTAATAAATAAACTATGATATTTGATTTTTGTCCTTCTATGATCCCAGTATTTATCTGAAAATTATACCTGATATTAAGAATGCCAGGAGTTCTTTCCCAATAATGGGACAATTAAGAAAACAGATCATAAATTTAAGATGCCTCCTAGGTTATAGCCAATTTCTAATCATATGCTTTGAGGAAGAGGAACATTTCTTTTTTTGTGAATATTTGGTACTGAAACAGTTCATTTTACATAAAAGGAATAATGAGATCATATGCAACACATAAATCTTTGTTATTTCTGCCAAACAGCTACTTTTTGTTGGATTTGATGGTAATTAGCGTTGGTATACAGTATATGATCAAACAAATCATATTGTTGGCAAGAATACCTAAAGGAGCATCACAAACAGAATAAATTGGATCAAGGTGCACAACTCATTGAACTTTGCTTTTTTCTTTATGTTGCTGTTGTACTTACAGCACATTAGCATAATCCCTTATGACTGATAATTGAAAGACGGGATCATTTTGTTGATGTATTACTTTATATGTATACAACGCTTTTCCAAATCCTTTAATTAATTTCTCTGTACTGTGCTATGAATTCCAGATGGGATGTGAAAAATATATGCAATATATATTTTTCTTGCTAAAAAAATTGCTTGTACATTTGGATTTTCCTATTTGAAAAAAAAATCCTATATAAAGAGGAACTACGGTACTTATACATTATTTTGAGTCTGCGGACTCCTAACATTTGGGAGTAAGAGCTCTCCTTACTGGGACTTTACCAGTTAAGGCTGCTTTGCAGTGTTTTGGTGACCTACAGCCATTGATGCTCCACTGGGTGATTCTAGAAAAAATACAAATACATTTTCGAGGATGAGATAAGAAAAACATTGCCTCTTAGCTACCTTGTAAGGCAGCCACCTTAGCAAGAAGCATGACTTTCCGGTAGCCTAATGACATGATTCAGGATAATAGCCAAACTAGTTCTCAACTGAGGACCGCAATGTTTCATCTAGCTTAGTGATCAGCTTCTGACTAGGGTTAGGAAGTAAGAGCGCTCTTCTGCGGGTTTATTGGAAATACACGAATACTTTTTCCAGGATGGGATGAAGAAAAACATTGCATGACTTCCTAATATACTGAGTTTAGTAGAAATCATGCATTATAAACAGGAATTTAGGTTCTCTTCATCCCTTTAATTTTCATCTACAAATTGTGAGGCTGGAAATTAGCCAATAGAAGTATTCCTAGGAAAGCTGTGAAAAGTAGAATTTAAAATTCTAGTCCTGAAGAGCCAGCCATGAGCATCTGTATGGGCATAGTTTATGCTATTTTTTATAACAGCTCATGGTCAAAGTTTGGGCCTGTGGAGAGGCTGTGGAAGTCTCCTCACACAGCTTTTCATTGGAGCAATGATGCAATGGAGAGAACAAGCTGACAAACAGCAACATCTACTAGGCATATGCAGCATCTTGCAAGTGCACAGTAGAATAAGAGCAGCGTTCAGAAGAAGTGGTCGACGTATCTGATGTGCGACAGTGTACTTCAGAGAAATCAGCATTTTTTTTTATAAACGTATCACTGTTTTTTTGGGGGGGGGATAATGACCTGCATTTTTGAGCAAAAGGTATTTTCGAGTTGGTGTGAAAAGAGCTCCAAGGATGTTATACTGGTTTGGGGTGGGTTCAAAATGGCGATAGATTTCCTGAAATAACTGTAAAGTGACAATATTTGCAGAACAATGACTGAAAGTTGAAAATTTATGTGCAAATAGTACAAATAAGTCTTTTGATGCCAGAAAACTCACAAATACATGTATTTTTTAGCCTGCTGTAGGCTCTTCATCTTGATTTTCTTATTGATTTGTTATTTTCTCCTGGGCTGTTTATATACTTAAATGACTTTATATTATAATGTATTTTACTACATTAACTACTTAAACCCAAATGCAAGTGAAGAATGTTCTTGGCTGGAGTAAAGTGGTGGTACTGTGAATCACTGCTTTTAGAACATTATGTTCCAACTAAGCAATTCACTGAAAATAGTGGCTGTCAAAATGTGCCTACATGTTCTGCTTAAGATTCAAATCATGTGTCTACTAAGAATAGCTGAGCATTTACAAGACAAACTTAGAGAGGAAGGCTGTTTTTCATGGTAGAACAACTTCTCTTTCACACAGCTTTTTTGGTAGAATGGGTGAGTTGGGTCTGATCTTTATTGCTTTCTGTATATGATAGGTATTTCATATATTAGGTGATGAACATAAGTATAATAATTGTGAAACTGCTAAAAATGAGCAAATTAGCCTTATCGTTTTATATTATTTATTGAGATATAAACTGGGTTCAAAGCTAGGAAGTCCCAGTCGTGACCACTTGAAGCCAGGACGTCCCTGTCATGACCCCTTGGCCTGAAAAACTGTAACTTTTACATGCCTTGTACACCAGGAAACTGGCGTTTAAGGGATAATTAAATTCCCATAGCAACTTTAAGAAATAGGTTACATTTTTGAATAGTGTCAAACTTCATTGTACCTTAAATGTAAAATAAGTCATAAGGGGTGATAGTAAGCAATATTTTTAATTCAATTTGAAGAAAAAAATCAGTCCAAGAAACAAATTCATGAAATGAAGTAACTTTTTTGTTTACAACTAATTAACATTTGAGACTATTTTGTATAAATCTTTGGTCTCCTGCACTGCCACTGCCTCAAAGACAGGCAGATATAGGACCTGCTCTGTCTTTTGCAAGGCAGGCAGATGCCACGATGAGGCATGGTGTCCAATAGAAGCCTATAGGGCCATGAGTTAGCACATGTTTGTGTGTAAAAGGCCGAAGATTGTATGAAACCAAATACTGTATATGCAATAAAATGCTAATTTATTTGATGCAGAAAGGAGGAATAACTGTATACAAAGTGCATAAAAACTCTATGTAATGTATAATTTCAAGTTACACTTTTTAGAAGGGCTCACAGGTAGCTAGAATGAAGAGCCAAAAATGATATTTTGTGTGTGTGGTATCCTATACTTTCAGTACACATTTTCAGATTGTTAAAGCTCTATATATATTGATACATTTTCAATGGATACCTTCTCTGTTTTATACAGTACTACTGTACGGCAACTGCAACTGCTACGACACAGCACCTACTAGAGGAGCCACCAAACAGCCTATTGACACACATGCTGTCTAATGCTATGCCTCCTTTATTCTGCAGTACAGTACCAAATGCTGGACAGATCATAAAAGCTTTTCCATTCAGAGAACTAAAAGGTAGATACCTTTGTAAAGTCCTGAATTTGAAACGACGATTACTCCACATTTATTTGCTTTTAACCATAAGTTGCAAGGTTGTTAAAAAACGCAACATGAAGTTGAATAATTATTATTTTAGTTTCTTTTTTTTCTGTTTTTCTGTTCAAGAACAACTTGAAAAGGCACACAAGACCAGTTTAATAAATGCTGAGGGTAAAAAAAGCTATTAGTGTCTTAACATCAACAGTTGCCTGGCAAGAAGTACATACTTTGGTTCAGGAAACTTTCCAACTGACAGCATAAAAATATTAATCTTGGAAGAAATGACTTCTGTTGGGATATACAGTAAAGTGTGATGATACTGTAGAGTTGGAGAACCAGATGGGATAATATTGTTTATTGTTAATACATGCAGTTAGTATCATATGATCTATCTAGTATCTTGTATATATTTACAAATACATCACCATCTAAACTTCATGAAACATAAAATTAAACTACTATTATAAAATAACTATTAATGACTTCTGCTGTTGAAATAGTAGAAGTGTTTTGGTTGATTTACATCTCAATAACTTCTTAGATTATATTTTAAAGTATATATTTCCAGGAAGGAATAGAAGTTGCTGGGAGATTGGCCCAAATGTGAACATCTTTCCTATGACGGTTTCCTTTGTTGATTAAATTAAACAGAAATGTGATGCAGGAACACAAAGCTTCAAGGTATCTGTGTCTGATACAGATATGTGTCTGTATATGTATATATATATATGTAAATGTAGATGATACACGTGTCATATAGAAGCAAGAACAATTGTAACTTTATATACTATTTAGAACTGTATTGTCACATCAAGGCCGATTACACTTACATTACCAGGAGAAATCAACTATTGAATAACAGGTTTTAACAGGTAATCATTGTACACGCAATGTTGGGATTCTTATAATGCAACCAATGAAATTGCATGGGGCTCGAAATATCAGGGGGACCCCACATTACTTGTCATGTGCGCATAGGCTCCTGCTCACCATATATAGACTCCCTCACAGCCCACCTTCTTCACTTTTCCTTGGATCTGCAGCCCTTTTGTCATGGCACTCCCCTATAGCAACTTTGGGGCCCACGAGTGCCAAATGTGCCCCTTACAATAAAAGATAAACAAAACACAAGAAATCAGCCTATCCATGGGGTTTGATTTCTTTATCACTATATTACAATATTACATCAATTCTATTTTATACACCATCGATTTCTGGTTTTACGTGTTTCAAGCATGGCATGATTAAGAGCACGTAGTGGTTGAAACACGTAGGCCAGGTTTTTGCCTTTTCCTTGTCAATTTTAACCTGAAGAAGTGCCGCGATTTTCTCGTCTATTTGGATTGTCTTCTGCCTGAAGTCCTAAAAGGCTATGTAAAGCAGCACTCTACGGGATTCAAGATTTCCCTCACGGATTCCTACCCATGTGTCAAGACTTGCTAATGATCAGGGTGAGCCGCATTACATTTTTTCTTTGTTGCTTGATATTTCTAGTTCTGTAGAAACATGAATGATATCAAGAATAAAACATAGTATGGTATATTTTGATTATTTATCACGAACATCAAAAAAAAGATTATTTTTGCTCATCTTGGTATCAATGTCGTAGCACATGAATGCTGGTTTATGTTACTGCGCAGTCTCTTAATGCTTATAAGTTTTTTTTAAATGACTAGGCCTTTATATGACTCACTTTATGTCTTACTTTAGTTTTAGATTAATAAAAGACTCTTTGTGATATCATATAAACATACTTCCAAACATTGCAGATGGCCAAAGCTGTACACACAGGATTTGTATAAATTACATTTACAGACATGTCAGTTGCGTTCACAGATTTGTCAAGTAGCTCAGTAAACCTTTGCGTACAATTTTTTAAAACATAGCTTAGAGTCCAAACCACAAAGCACTAAAACAAAAATTAATATACAGGGTGGATGTTTGGATTCAGACGTGTTTTGGAGCCAATGGCGCAGTGTATGCAAGTAGACCCATACATTAGACATCCCAAAAGAGAGACAGTTTCAAATAGTTGGAAAGATTGTTCCAAAACTGTTTCTTTTCCTCCTTACTAAAAACTAACAAGAAAAACTACCTGTTACACCATGAAGTGTGTTATTTTTTTGCATTGTATGAAAGAGTATGATTAAAACACCAGGTGAGTAGTTCTAGTATGAAGAATAGGTCTGCTTATGTGCATACTACAGCAGTAATCACACCTAATGCATAAAATGCCATTCATAGGAAATTGTTAAAGGTACATATGATGAGTATACTTTTCCACTAGTAGAAAACACACCAATTATTCTTGGCTTGTCATCATATGACTTGAACATCATTTTCAAGCATCCCTCACTCTTTCCACCGTGCTTAAAAAAAATATGAAAAACATTTTTAAAAAGTGTCCACTCAAACTGCAATAATGTCATTTAAAACACTTAATATTCACAATTACTTCCACACTCCTTTAGCAATACTAGAAGTCATAAACAGATAAGAGTTGTTGTGAAGGGTATAGGAAACAGTTGGCAAACTCTTTGATTCTTTGAAGCTGTTACCAACCTGAACCAGAAATGCCCACAATGGGTAGGGTTTGCACAATACAATTCTGATGTCATCTCAGTCCTTATATACATCACAGAAGTTAAAAATGAATATCTGTATGAAGTATAGAGGGTAGGTGTTCTCCTTATGGAGAGATTGCCAACTAAGACCACCTTAAAGGCGTGTGGAGTCTTAGGCTATATTCACACTGCCGTTGCCCGCCCGTACCGTACCGTAGCGGGCAACGGCAGTGTATGGGGAGAGGAGGAGGAGGTGAGCGCAGCTCACCCCCGCCCCTCTCCATAGCAACCTATGGCGCACGTCCCTGTATTACGGGAAAAGATAGGACAAGTCCTATCTTTTTCCCGGGTACGGAACGGTACGGTGCCGCACGTGTGCTGCACCGTACCGCTCCCGTAGGGTGCCGTGCGCCCATAGGAGTGTATGGGGGACGTATATCGGCCGTATATACGTCGGCCGTATATACGTCCCCCATACGTTCGTGTGAATATAGCCTTAAAGCCATAGATGCTCCACCAGGGAATTCTGGGAAGTATGCAAATACCACCTCATGTTTTTAGACTAGTAGGTCATACTTGGTGTTAAGGGGGTTGCCTTTCAAGGTAGCAAAAGGAGGCATTGTTTTCCATTTAACACCTTGGAAAACGTATGTGCATACTTCCCTGTATGAAGTATAGTGATGGTACTCAGTCATGCAAGACTCAAGGACCCCTCGGATTAATTCACACGTTCTCCTGGCAAGACTGAGCCTGGATCTGTGACATTCCCAAACAATCCTGGACAGTTTGCAAGAATGAATATACTATCAGTCACGTATAGATCCATGTACTTGGATCTTAATAATCTGTAAAGAGGCACTAGTAACCATAACCAATTGAATATAAATGTGTTGCAGTCACATGCACAGCTGTGCAGTACAAATACAGAATGAAAACACTGGGGGTAATTTACTAAGGGCCCGAATCGCGTTTTCCCGACGTGTTACCCGAATATTTCCAATTTGCGCCGATTTCCCCTGAATTGCCCCGGGATTTTGGCGCACGCGATCGGATTGAGGCGCATCGGCGCATTTAAAAAAAGAAAAGTGTCGCGGAGCTTGCACTTACCTTCACTAGGAATAGGCTGGTGAACTTGAGTGCGTTCCGATGCTCTTCAGCGCAGCAGCGCCACCTTGTGGACGTCGGAGGAACTGCCTTAATGAATCCCGGCCGGACCCGAATCCACCACAGACAACGCGCCGCTGGATCGCGAATGGACCGGGTAAGTAAATCTGCCCCACTGTCTCTCTCTTCTGTTCGGCTAGCGTTGTGGAGACCAATTTCATTGGTGGCGCATTGGCGCTGGTTTTCATGCGACACAAATTGGGGGCGTTGCCATCGGACAACCCGACTGATTCGGACAAACCAAGGAATTTAACTTTCAAAATTGTGTCACAAGATCAGCTCTTACATGCACCCAGAAGAAGATAGTGAACTCCGGCTGACCCCAGCGGGGAAGCGACACTTGCAGGAGATTCGACGCACAATCTTAGTGAATCGTGGCAGCTCCGAACCCTCATCAGACATTCCTGATCGGATCGAGATATATATATATATATATATATATATATATATATATATATATTGTGAGACACTGAAGGGGTTAACTGTGGATGGGCGGTATGTTTCCCCTAGGTTTTGCTTCTATGCAAGGCCTTAGTGCTGAGGTGGGTTTGTCCAGCACCTTGGACACAGGTGATGGGAACAGCCTAATTAGCCTGGATAAAATGACTCAGCAGAGTTGAGTGGGTTGTCTCTCTGTGGAAGGAGGCTGAGAGGACACAGCTCTGACCTGTGTGTCTGGAGCAGCCACGTGATCTTTGTTTAGTGTGAGCTAGTGGACTATTTGTATAGTTAGCACCCTGACGGGTAGGTTTTCTTTTGTTTATTCAAATACCTGAATGTAAAGGCTGGTTTTATTTTGCTGCAATAAACGCAGGCGAGACCTGTTTGGACTGTACCCTGGTGTCCCTGTCTTGAACTGCATCCCAGCACCCCGCTTCCACGGTCTCTACTGGCCACATCCACTAATGGTGGAGGATGCTGGCAGTCAAAAAGACATCCACCTAAAGGCTTGATCATCCTGCAACAGTTGCATTGGCCTGGGTGAAAGCATCAGGCACATTGTCAGGATCATGCACCAGATGGAGGACTTTATTAAATACCTCAAGAGGAGGCCCAGTCTACTCGGCAGCAGCAGCAGGAAAGAGTCCCATGGCAATCGGCAGCTGCAGCAAGCCATGCTCCCAGCAAGCGGAGAAGCGTCCCGTCAGCATCAAGCCATGTTCCACGCGCAGGAGGAGAGGTTCCGCCATCAGCAGAAGAGTTCGCCGAGCCATGTTCCAGCTTGAGATGGAAAGTTTTCTGCATTAATGGCAGCACCGCAACGTACGACTCTGAGGTGTCCAACTGGTCTGCCAAGGGTACCCCGTTGTCCACGCATTCCGCACGTGCTGCAGTAGCAAAAGCTTTACAACAATGGCGAACGACCGACTCACGTGGAGCGTAATCTCACTTCGTGTTCGACGAGTACTGAGCGAGAGGATTTACCGGCTAGCAGTGGGCATTATTCCTGGCACCGTTCCTCCGGCGATGCGCAGAAGGCTCTACTACTCACCGTGAGTGTAAACGGAGCCCTGTAAGTACCCCAGCTAAGGCGAGATTCCTGGTCTCTCTTGGGGTCACCGTTCCATAGTTCCTCCAGCCGGTCATCCAGTGGCTTATTCCAACAATTACCCGCCACGCTCCCCAAATGCATGACGCTGATCCATCTTGTCCGGAAGTGTGCTACAAACCAGAGGCTGCCACCCCAGCACAGATGTTAGATGAGAGTGGTCCTCGACAATTTCACCGCGTTCTTGCCCTCACTCGGCTCAGCGGTGGTTGACAGGCCGTCCCACAAAAGCTGAGGGAGCTTTGTCCCTTGTAGAGAGGTATCGGGCTACGGAGGCCTTCTACTTACCTCTCCCACAATCCCCCCCCCCCACCCCCCACCGCAGGCCGTGACGGTGTCACCAAAACCACTGGTAAGACTGCTACTTACGCGCTGGGAAAAGTGGGAGACCTTCAGGTTGTAGGGGGGTTCCATTGGGGGGTCGTGATACCCAAACCCAGGGGAGCTCGTACAAGGTCATGTGCCGTATCCACGTGCTGGCGGTTGCCATGACAATGGCGCATATTGCGCCAACTGTCCACTGTCAGTTGGAGCAATGGACTCCGCAACCAGACCCGGGGCGAGTGCGACTGTTTGCCCGGCCAGTTCTGTCGGCAGAGTCAGTCACGGTGCAGACCCAAGTATGCACTGGGTCACAACTCGCTGGTCACACAGTGGAAGCCTTGCTACACTCTGTAGTTCCCTGGGCCCCTGGTGCGGTGGAACTTGTGGTTGATCCTGACTATACAGTGGGGAGAGTTGGGAGTGTTGTGTATAATCATGGGACACTCGCGAATATCCCACTGCTGTCATCACCTACTACCCCTTGTGGTAACGTGTTACCCATGAGTGGGGTGTGTGGGGACTCCTTTTCATGAGGCTATTATCGGCAGAGACTTACCGGTGTTTTTTGGGACCGTCTGCAGACGAAGCCACCTCATGTGCTGTTGCAGAGTAATGGACATCACGTGTCCGTCCTTGGGCCTCCTAAACCCTTTGAGGCCCGATGACACACACCCACAGTAGGGGTTCGCCCCATGTGATGAAGCCTCCCCTAGAGGTCCTAGCTGGTTGAGTCCGAGGGCCCTGAGGAGGTGGCCGCATGCCTGGACCTGAGATTTTCCCGTGACATTTTTGGGGCTGCACACTACATGGACCCTACCTTGGTTAAAGCACGGGATAAAGGTGATAATGGGGTACTCCAAATACCAGGGGCTGATAAGATATACCCCCGATGGTGATATTGGGAACTGTTGTACAGGGTCGACCAATCCGGGGTGGGAGGTTTGAGCCACTTTAGTACCCCCACTCTCACCGTAGGCTGGTGCTAAGTTGCACACAAACAGTTGCTGGGAGGGCACTTAGGTGCTGAGAAGACCCGAGAGAGGATCCTGCAGCGATTTTTCTGGCCGCGGGGTAATGGGAGGAGGTAAACCGTATTGTATCCTGCCACGGAGTGTCAACTTACTGCCCCGGCCTCTCCCACTTCGTAGTCGCTTTGGTCCCGCTACCGATCATATAAGTGGCCCTTTGAACTGGATTGTCAATGGATCTGTGTTGGCCCCATAGTCAACTAAAGGAGACCTCCGGGGCACCAATACATCCAGTTATCACTGACTACTGCTACGCGTATCACGGCGATTCCATTAGGAACCCCGCCTCAAAAATATGCTAGGGAGCTGGTTTCCAGGTGTTCTCACTCACATGCCCGCCAAGGAATCTTGACTGAACCAGGTACCCCATTCATTCTAGGGTAATGAAGAGATGTGCAGTTACGTACAGGTAAAACAGCTCCTGCCCCTCGTGTATCTCCCAACAGATGGCTGTCGAGAGTTTATAAGACCTTAAGTGGGAAGCTTTAAGAGGGTGTCACAGAAGATGGGAAGACTGGTGATTTTTTGTTTCCCTATTTGATGTTTTGCCATACGTGAAGTTCCCCATCCCCTCCCACGGGTTCTCACCCTTTGAGCTTGTATAAGTGGCCTTTTCCCCCACGTGTGCTTTTGGATGTAGCCAAGGAGACCTGGAAGCATAGAGAGGACCCCCCACCGTATGTGATAGAAACACTGTCTCCCTTATGCAGGACCCATACGGCTTTACATGACCCCTTGTAAAGGAACACATGACAGGGCACAATGCCCATCTAGGGTCTCACAATAGTTCAGCCAACTCAGGACTTTAACCGTGCGACATAGTGCTAGTTCGGTGTCCCACCGTGGCAAGCAAGTTCTTGGCCAAAATGCAAGTCCATATGATGTCATGGAGATGAGTGGGGAAGGTAACCTACAGTATCCGCCGGTGAGGAGGAAACCCGAACAGATATACCACGTGAACTCCTACAGCCTTGAGGGAAAGATTGTCCCTGAATGGCCATGGGAGTATAGAAGGCGTCTGTCTCCCAAGAATGGGACACCGGAGGTAGGTGTAACCCTATGCCAGGTTTGGGGGGCCTGAGTACGGATCTCGGAGTCCCTCTCAGTCCCAGGTTCCAGGAAGCGAAGGAGTTTGTGCTTCCGAAATATGGGAGGTGTGCTCTAATTAACCGGGACGTACTTCAGTCATCAGCATTACCTCAATCATCACCGAACCCCAAATCCGGGTACACGGAACCCAAAAACCTTACCGGTCCCTGAAGCGCTCCGGCTTGCCACTAATCCTAAGAGTCCGCAGATTAGACCTTGTGGTTATCGATGAAGTCTAAAAGTGACTGTTCGAAGTCCTTTTGTTTGATTTCCCAAACTTGATGGTTCCCTACGGTCTGCAATGATTTTTAGAAGTTTAACGGGGTGTCCAAATTTGATTCCCTCATCCCATGCCCCAGGGTTACGAGTTGATAGAACGACTGGACAGGCTAGGTTCTTCTCTCACCCTTGACCTACGAAAGGGTATTGGCAGTTACCACCCCCTTACTGCGGGCTAAATATACGACACTCTTTTTTTCAGCCTGATGGGCTTTTTCAGTACTTGGTACTCCCCTTTGGCTACCTTGGGGCTTCCACGCCACATTTCCAGAGTATGGATCTTTCGTGCTAAACCTCAACCCGGAGTTATGCCTTGGCCTACTATATGACATTATAGTCTATATTAAACGACTGGGATAGTCCATCTAGCCAAATACAAGCAGTGGTAGACTCCCTGAGGCAGCAGGGGCTGAAGCGAACACCCAAAATGTGGTGCACTGGGCCCTGGAAGAGGCCGTTAACCTGGGGTACCGTATTGGGCGAGGGGTCCTCACACAAACCCCAAGTAAATAAAGTAGAGGCGATCCCAGCATGGCCACACCTGTTGAGCAAGAAGCATTGAGTGCTTTTCTTTCTGGGCATATTGTGCTATATAACGCCGATTTATCCCGATTTTGCGACATAGCGGCACCTCTCTTACTGACCTGACTAAGTGGTAAGCAGGCTTTATTTAAGTGGAGTGGAAGAGGGCTGAGGGGGTGCGTTTCAGCGACTTAAAACGGTTTTTGTGTGAGGGACCGATCTGCTCACCCCTAACTTCAACCAAGACCCGTTATTTTTTTTGTTTTTTTTTTTTGGGGGGGGGGGGGGTGTTTTTTGGGGGGGGGGGTTTTTTTTTTTTGCAGACTGACGCTTCTGACGTGGGCTTTGGGGCCTGTCCTGTCCCAATTAGTGGAGGGTGAGGAACATCCTGTAACTTCCTGAGCCGCAAGCTCACACCTCCTGAAGACTATAGTATAGTTTTAGAGGGAGTGCTTGGCTATCAATGGGCTTGGATCCTGAGTATTAGTGTGTATGCGTCAGTTTACACTGTGGACCGATCACTTCCTAACTGGATGAGTCGTCCAGGAGGGAACGCCGGGTCACAGGTGGTTCCTATTCTCGCAGAATTTTTAAATTCACGGTGAACGCGGCAGGAAAATTTCCATTGGGAATGCCGATTCCCTATCCCGTACCCCTGTTGATGGCCAAAGTGTTCGCGGCCCCACAGGTCAAACAGAGGGGAGGGTATTTGAGACACTTAAAGGGTTTCACTGTGGATGGCGTATGTTTCACCTAGGTTTTTGCTTCTATGCAAGCCTTAGTGTGAGGTGGGTTTGGTCCACACTTGAGCCACAGGTGATGTGGTAACAGCCTATTAGCCTGGATAAAATGACCTCAGCATAGTTGAGTGGGTATTAGTTTCTCCTCTGGGAAGTGCAGGCTGAGAGGACACATCTCGACCGGTGTCTGGAGCCAGCCACGTGATCTTGTTTATGTGGTTAGCTAAGTGGACTATTTGTATAGTTAGACACCCTACGGGTAGGTTGTTTCTTTGTATTAACTTTCAATACCTGAATGTAAGGCTGGTTATTATTTGCTGCAATAACGCAGCGAGACATGTTTGACTGTTACCCTGGTGCCCTGTTTTGAAACTGCATTCCCAGCAAACCCCGCTCACTACTTACTAGACCAATCCCTCTCTGGGCCAAAATCCCGCACAATATATATCTTTTGTGTATATTATATTTTTTCCTATAAATTGGCAATGATGCTGAAATATTTTTAATATATTTCAACACTTCACCTAAACATATACTGAAAAGTTAAAGATTTATATAAATTTAGTCTCTCCACATAGAAATTGAACAACATTTTGTATAAGACCATACATTTAGATGACTAGGCATTAATAGAAGAAAGGATAAAAATAACTGCAACTACATATCCATTCTCTCTCATACTTTTAACCTATTTCAGTCCAGTCATTTTATATGAAAGGCTCACATTTAATGTCTTCATAACAAAGGTGTGATTCGCCAGACAGCTATAACAAGATATTCACTCGTTTTCCCAGGGTGAGATTTGGACCCTCACAGCCCTTATTTTAAAAACTTGAGCAACTTGGTCCAATCTTTAAAAGATCTTGATGAATTTATTTTTAACCGCTGGAATATTATTGCTAACTTAGGGTTTATGGCAATGTAATGCATTTATCATGCCCAGTAGACAATTTTGTCATTGTTATAAATTCAGGGTCTAATAATAAAAGCTGGCTGGCTTTCCAAGTTTTAGTAATGTTGTCACTTCACAATACCTATACAAACAAGACAAAGGTATCTTACATATACTAGGGAGCATAGTCTCTCATATTTTTTCTTGCATATTAGTTTAAGTCAAGTATGTCAATGAGCTTTTCATGGGGCCTCTGTGGAGTTAACTGAAATTCAAAAATGTCTTTCAAAACTACATAGTAAAAGACCATATTCTCTTCGATTGATATGGGAAAAATATTTTCCTGATAAATTTGGAATCAATTTAGAGCTCATCCCTGAAGGCTGTACGAAAAGGTATGTGAAGAAAATTAGAAGGTCTTGGATATATAGAGCTATTAACATCACTAGTATAGGGATTAAAAAAACACATGGGGTAATTAATATTCTTACATTATTTAAGAAGTGTTAGAAATTCTGGTGTGTTAAACATGGCAGATTTCATTTGAAAAATTGACTATAATCAATTTACATATAGTCCTGAAGAAAATAAAGACACCTTTACTGGAATCCACAGTTTTACATTCCAGCATACAAAGCATAACTGGTCCTTAAAATTTCCATTGTTACTAAATATGATAACAACACATAGGTAAATTCCTTGTGTGTCATTATTACACCAAACATCATCCAAGATCATAAACCGTAATGTAAAAATTAAGTACTCTTGTTATTTCTTTCATAAAGAATTTTCAAGGTAAATTCAGTGAGGCTCTCTTCTTAGCCGATTGACTTGGAGACGACTTTGTATTACCTACTTTTTTTTAATTTTGTTGGCTTTTAAAAAGTTTTGGTTCGGAGCATCATAGCATGTTGACTAATTCCCAGGAGGAAAGCTCCACCAGTGACCTTATAGAAGCCAATCTGTGTACTTAAAACACCTAGCGCTCTGCGCCGTACTGTACTGCGCTGAGTCCCGCGATTAGCGCTCAGCGCAGTACAGCTACGGCGCAGAACGATAGCCGGTTCATCCTGTATAGGCAAGCCGAACCGGCATCGCTACGCGGCTTTTCAGCGGTAATCTAACCTCTGACATCCCCGGCGAACACCCCCGCGGTCGGAGTGGGCCCTAATAGCGGGTTTTTCATTAAAAAAAATTAAGCCGTTAAATGAAATGCCGTCGGTCAACGCGACCGCGGCATTTTACCATGCCTTTGGGGGGTTCTTTACCCCACATCCCGGCCCCCCCCGCAACCGGTTTCGGGGGCGATCGCTGTTTTGGCTCCTCTGGGGTCCATCGGGACCCCGAGAAGCCTTGGAGGGGTTTACATTTAAGATGGCGTCTGTGACGTCATCTTAATGCAATTGTCAGCCTTGCATCTGCATAGGCTGGCACTGATATACCCTGCAATACATTCGTAATTGCAGAGGATTATCAGTAACAAGCAATCAGATCAGATGATGTTGTTTCATATCCCATGTGGAATCAAGTAAAAAAATGTAAAAAAAAAAGTTTTTCAATAAAATTACTTTATAAATCACTAAAAATGACCATAACCAGAAAACATTAAAGAGACCTATAACGCTCAAAAATAAGTCTAAATCATAACACAAACACCACAATATAGTATCACACCCGCGTATCCTACAATCCATAGAATAAAACTAAATAACATTTAACCCATATGAAGGAACACCGTACAAAAACGTCAACAAAAACCCCCAAATTATGATTTTACCTATTCTATAAAAAAGGGAGCCACTAAAAGCTGCAATAAAGAGTGATCCCAACACATATGTAGGCTCCAGAATGGAAATATTTGCAAGAACAAACATTCCCGCAACAAAACAAGCCATAACCAGCTCGAGCCAAAAACGTAAACAATGTTAAATGCCACTTGGAACGCGATGCAAAAATGATAATTTTTTCCCCAATAGGTTTAATTTGTCAATTTAGTAAAACATAAGAAAAATATTATGTCTTGTCTCCCCATCCCCCTTAATCGTATCGACCCATAGAATAAGATAACAGATTATTAGGGATATCGGTGAACACGGAAAAAAAAAAAGTAAAAAATCCAGTACAGAATTGGTGCTTTTCTACTCATGACCTCAACCAAGTTCCAAAATGTTCAACAATAAGGTGATAACCAACCCCAAATGGTAACACTGGATAAAAGCATCTGTCCCCGCAAAAAAAAATCGCGTCACAACATGTCTCAAAATAACAGAATATCCAATTTTATAGCTTCAATGGGGCAACCATCAAACTAAAATCCTGGCAGCTGCAGGTGCTCCTTCCCTTCTTGCGCCTCGCTGTGCTCCCATAACACACTTAACGTGCCACGTGTGGGGGGGTCGCTGCATCAGGAGAAATTGTAGAACAATTTTATGGTTGAGTTTTTCTCGTTTTATCTTTGGAAATGTGTCAATTTTAGGGCTAATGAACGTATAACGCCAATAAATTTGATAAATTTGAATTTCTAAATTTCACATCACCCCATTTTGATTCATTACTATGACATATCTCAAGGGGTTAACATCTTTGTAATAGCTGTTTCTGATGTTTAGGGTGGCATATTGCAAATGGGTTGTTATAATAGGGGGTTTTTTGTTGCTAAATATGTAAAATTTGATTTCAACAGTATTTATCCACAAATAGTCCAATTTCCGAAAATCCGTACAATCGCTATTTCGATTTAGGAGCCGCGTGACGTCAAATAACTTATCAAACATTTCAAAAATTATGAAAATTAAGTGGAACAAATGGGAAATGTTATTCTGCAAGTTATTTAGGTGGTAAATCTATATGCCTGAAAACGCGGTGATTTAGAATTTCGAAAATGGCAAATTTTTCTAAAAATTCATCATTTTTTTCTTTTTTTTGTAAATAAGCGCAAAACTTATCAGCCAAAATTTACCACTAAAATGAAGTACAACATGTGGGGAAAAAACAATCTCAGAATCGCTTTGATAAGTAACAGCGTTCAAAAGTTATTACCACAGGAAGAGACACTGGTCAAATTTCAAAAAAAAGTTGCGAGCCTTAACCTGCAAACAGGCTGCGTCCTTAAGGGGTTAATAGGGATAATCCCAAACTAATCCCAAAGTACATAATTTTACATTGAGAAAGATTATTCACCAGTAGATGACATTAAAGAGAACCTTTCACCACCTCACACATGTGGAGATTAGCATAACATCATGTTGGGACTGTTACACAGATTCTGGGGCACTTGGATTTTTTTTCTAGCCCCTACCGCTGCGGAGATATCAATCCAAGTATCTGACCATTATATTCTGTGTTTGGTCAGAGAGGAGGAGCTGCAACTAGAGCTGGAAGCATGTGTTATGTTAATCTTCTCTCATACCGTCCAATCAGTGGCAGGCAATGTTAGAGAAGCTACTATGAACAGTTGTGAGCTGTAATTTTTCTTTTTTTTTGTTCAGGTGAAGGCTACACTCACGCACATTC
Source organism: Engystomops pustulosus (assembly GCA_019512145.1). Lineage (NCBI taxonomy): Eukaryota > Metazoa > Chordata > Amphibia > Anura > Leptodactylidae > Engystomops > Engystomops pustulosus. The sequence goes on from CM033641.1 coordinate 83,244,656, forward strand.
TGCTACTATTCTGTTAACATTTTGTTTACACTTCATTTACATAATCACAATGTTGCGATATTGCCTTGCATTTGTGTTGCGTTTACATAGTCGCTTACATGGAGTTTGCATTTGCGCCACTTATATACGCTTACATGGCATTTGTGTCGCTTAGGTTGCATTTGCTCATGTTTTCGACTCAAATGCACATGCTGTATAAGCTTAAACGCAATGCAACACAAACACAAACACCAGTTAAGGGTAAGTGTAATCGCGACTCAAATGCGAGGCAAATTGCACTTAAGTGTAAACATACGCAAACACAACATAAGCGTACACATAAACATGACACAAACACAATGCATATGCCATGTAAGTGTAAACACAGCACAAATGCAAACTCCACCCACATCAGCGTATCTGTAAATGCAACACAAATGTCACATAACCGTAAACGCGACACAAACACTACATAAGCATAAGTGTAAATGCAACACTAATATCATGCAAGTGTAAACGCAATACAAATGCTGCTTAAGCTTGATGCAAATTCTGGGCAAAATGCAAGTGCCAGCTAAATGCAATTTTAAACACGTTGTAATTTGTAACATTGCATTTTTGTAATCACAGTGTTAATGCAATGTCAACAAAATATTAGTGGAATGTGTGTGAACACAGCCTTTAGATGCACATAAAAAAAACACAGGTCACTACTGTTCATAGTAGCTTCTCTGACATTGTCTGCCAATGATTGGACAGTATAAGCTCCAGCCTCAGCTCCTTCCCTTTGACCAAAAACATATTATAATGGTCAGATGCTGGTACTGATATCTCCGCAACTGTGGGGGCTAGAAAGAAAATTCAAAGTAGCCCTGAATCTTTAACAGCCACTTCATAATCTGATTCCCAGACACTGATGTTGGTCAAGTGGGTCCATCCTGCAATCTCTTCTCTAGTTTATTCCAAAGGTGTTCAGGTCTTGGATCTGCACTGCCCAGTCAAGTTTTTCTACACTAAACTCCAGAAATTGTGGCTTTTTGTACCTGGGGCACTGGGGAAACTGTAGTCATGGTAAAACAGAAAAGGAAGTTCAGAAACTGTTCCCACAAAGATGATAAAATGTCTTGGTAGGTTGTCTTTAGCATTGGCACAGTTCAAGTCCAATAAGTAATATCCGTCTGACATTTGCCAAATCCATGCTCTTTAAACTGCAAGACAGAGAACCATAATTAATCATTTTACAGAACACATTATTAATGCTATTCGTCACTCCATATTATGCTCAGCATGACATGGCACTCTACCATCAAAATCAAGTGTTATAAACCACTTACTCATAGATCCAGACACTGTGACTTTGATAATTGCCTCCTTCCGTTTTAAATCAACTTTTAATATTGTGCTAATTAGCATGAACCAGATCCCTTCACAAGTTGTTTCAGTGTGCAAGGAGCACTTTCCCCCCTCCCACTGTGTGCAGAAACGTCCTCTTCTGCAGCAAGATTACATCAGGCAGAGGGAAGGGTGAAGTGCTGAGGGAGCAGAGAACATTCTATTTAGCAATCTCCTTCAGCTCCTTAGAGATGAAGCGAGCAGTCCCCTGCATGTGTGACCTGTTGCTCCGCTCATCTTGGGAAGCAACGCGGGGTTTGACGGGGTCCATCAGACCGTTCTCATGATCTGTTGGGGTCTCATCACTGAGGCCCCCACTGATCAGCAAGTTAGGCCCTGTGGATAGGGCCTAATTTCTTTAGTGGAAATTCCCTTTATGCAAAAAAGCAAGCCCTCAGACACCTAAATTGATAAATAATATTATAAGTTATGGCTCTTGGAACATGACAATGGAAAAAGATTTTTTTATTTTGTAAATGTAAGACATTTGTTGTTTTTTTTTAAATCGTACAAATTTGGTATCACTGTACAATAGAAGGCTTTCTGTTAAATATGTTGCATGATAAATGCAGAAGATTTTTAAAAAAATTGGCAAGTTTGATGAAGAGTTAATGAAATCAAGTGGAACCCAAAATCATGCTATTAAAAACTACAACTTTTTCGCAATAATCAAGACCTCAAACAGCTATGGTGACGAAAAAAGTTATAGCTTGTAGAATGCATCGAAGAAAAGACAGGCAACAATCTCTTCTGCAAGCATTCATGGGGCGCAAACAAAAGGCTTGAGGTGCCTCCAATGATGGGTACAAGACTGTCCAAACTGCTGCCATAGTAAAGGGTTAATTGTAGAATTTCATCCATCCATTAAAAAAAATAAAAATGAATATGTGTGTTGTTTTTGCACAAGGAAGTGATAGAATCATCATTGTTTGGTATTGGAAGGTTGGGTTCTGCAGTCTCTAAAATTAACAGCAGTGTCATCCTTTGTAAAAGTTGTGCCCAATAGGGACCATACTGAGCTTTGAAAGTATTTACTAAACTGTAATAGGTTAACACGACTGTGCCAATGTACAGTCAAGCTGAGAAAAGGCAGCTTCTGGAAATTCTATTCCCTGGCACCCAATAAGTTTTCTGTCTGTTTTCTACGAAGTTCCCCATTAATTTAATTCAGCTGCTGATGGTTTTAAATTTACAGCACTGCCTGAAACTTCATCTATACGGAGGGATTTTCCAGACACCACAAAAACAAATGTGTTCCAAAATTGTTTATATATTGACTAGATTGGAACTATTCGGCTATTTATTTGATTGGCTGATATTTATGTGAATGCGCAACAACATTAAGGTTTTCAGGTTAAAAAAACAAGTCTAGTAAAATATCTAAACCGCATTTACAGCAAACAGATGCAAGTGAAGATATGGTGGCAAAATCAGTCTGCTTTTTATTATATGCTAATGGTCAGATGTATCTGGACAAAATCTCATTAATAAAGCAAAATTTGAAGAATTCACTTTTTTACAAATCCATTGTGACTACACAATGTCCTCTCCAAAGGTGATGTGATTCACTCAGATTTTGGTCTTATTTATATAATTTGTGTTTCATGTACACAAAAAACTCTTACATTTTCACGATGTGTTGTGTCCATGATTGATCCACAACAAAATTATCATGTCTGCAAATTTAGAGGCAAGAAACCTTGTTCCCCAGCAACTTCTGAAAAAAAAAACAGAATGTACATGATTTCTGTGCGCTGTTAATTTTTTTGCAGACTCTTTGAAAGCCAATGCTGTCTGTGGCCCGCAGATATGAAAAAGTAGTACACGCTGTATTTTTAAACTCACTGATACATGAAAATCAGCAGTTTGGCGTCCCATACCTTTTAATGAATCAGTGCCCATGCCCACAACTCAAGTGCATCCATTCTGTTAAGAAGTAGAGCATGTCCTTGTCAGATCTGTTTTTCACGAGTTCACCCATAGACTATAGGTCATAAGGACTTGTGAAATGGGGATGCCAGACTCAGAGCTGGCGCTAGGGGGCCATAAACTGGGCATTTTCCCAGGGCCCCATGCATGTGGATTTTTGTGGGATGTATTGCTCTTTTAGTACCCTTTGGTTGAATTCCCAGGTGAAGATGCTTATCATCTACCTCATGTCTATATATCTATCATCTATCCGTCTAGTTATCTATCTGCTATAATTTGTCTATTTCCTATCTATATATCTGTCTATATCTAACCATTTATCTATCTAGATTTTTATCTATCTATTCATCTACATATCTATCTCCTATCTATTATCTATCTATCTATCTATCTATCTATCTATCTATCTATCTATCTTTTATCTCTCTTCTACTGTAGCTATCTCTCATATTTATCTTCCATCATCTATCTAGCTATCTATATATTATTAACTTTATGTTTATGCATCTATAAATCTATATATATAGCATCTTTCGTATTTATCTTCTATCATCAATCTACCTATCATCTCCTATAAAATTCTCCTACAGTCCCATATTACAGATTCCCTCGCCATACTACTGTTTGTAACTACAAAATGTTATTATTGTGCAGGACTAAATGAGCCTCTTACTGACTGTGCTCATAAAATACTTTCATTTAGGGGCCCCACTTTTAGTTTTGCCCAGGACCCCACTTTGTCTTAAATTAACCCGACTGGGGCCAGACTGATGCAAATCAGGAAATCAGTTCTTATGTAGATAGCCTATAGTCTGCTCATGGCATACAGACATGAAACATTAAAATGTTGATAACTCCACTGATTTCTTAATTCCTCTGCAGTGCCCCCTCTGTGGCTATGAAGAATAATACAGTTTTCACAGATTTTAGTGGGTTCTTTAATTTATAGATTGAAGTATGGAATCACGCATTGTAGGTGATGATCTCTATAGCTGCTCCTTGCTCTTGCTACATGATGGTTGTACATGGGAGGTCAAGCTCATAAACAGAATTCTCATAAACGGTATTTGATATTTTGTTACCAACTAAGCTCATCCCTTTAAGCAATAACCATAAAGTTGCTGCAACAATGATACCTGTAGAGTATGCACAGATAACTACAACCCTTACTACTGTGAGGTTAAACGGACACACACACACCATTCTGGCCACCGTATAAAGAGAAAATAAAACAAAATGCCACAAACCAATAAAATGCATCCTTTTAGAGCTGTTGCTAGAATCATTATGTTTTTGGCAAACCTATTTCCATTGCAGGTGCTTTCAAAGACCTACAAAGGTTACATACTTAAACATTAACATATTCTTTCAATAACACAATGCTGTGCCTTTTGACCTACAAGCTTTTAACTCTAATCATTTCCAGGTTATCCAATAGTTATTCGCTGTTTTTTCTTCATATTTTCACACTGGTGTGCTTTCTTTAATATAAAGTACCGATCTAATGAACCAAATTCAATCCAGATGAAAGGTTGCAATTTGATATCCCATTCCTGAATCATGGCTTCAAGCATTACGGCAAACATTCCTCGACCATATTCAGCCTGTGTGTGGGACAGAGACCTAAATTCCATTAGATGGAAGACGGCTATGACAGCACAAGGAAATAATCTACTATGACAAGAGAGTCAAGGTTCATTGTTGTTTGGACGAACGAGTCTCTCCTAGACATTCTCTCATTAAAAATGAGCATTATAATTAGTATTGTGTCTTTATCATAAAAGAAAAGATTTTGGAACAAAGCAAGAACTTGCTAAATAAATGGAGAATTCTCAAGATACTTCATAGGATTGGAACCTGGATGCTGAGCTTTTCCTTAGGCAGAGATAATATGTTTTATGTATTTTGCTATTCATAGGCACCATTGTCAATTTTTATTCTATTAGAAGAGATGGAAGATTACATTTATGGAAACAGTAACAGACGCAGGACATAATTTCATGTCCAGGGCCAAAAACTAACCGAAACCTTCCATGAATTTGATTTAAGTTAATAATGCTGTTACTTTTAATTGGTAAAATTCCAACATTTTCTACAGAGCAGTAGATATAGAAAAGATAAGCAATGGCATATTGGCATTCAAATTAAACAGACTACTTTGAAATATGAGGACCTAACTGGATACTTAGGGCTCTTCAAAAATGTGCTTGTCAATTCTGCATAAAAAAGATAGCAAATGTCCCTTCTGAGATTTTAAAGATAATCAGTCCTCAGGCCACATATAAACTTATTGGCCAATATAAAGATATTGGCCTTGTAAGAGAAGTGTCCTGCATTTCTTGAATCACCAGAATGCAGAAAGATCTTAATTTATATTTTAAACTGCTATTCGGTGCACTGTGGGTGTAGTTGCAATGGTCTGATGCACTCTATTTTGCTCACTTACAGCTCTACCCACTCAGTCTTTATTTAGTGGGCTCGTCTTGTCCTCTAAAAGTGGCAAGAGAGGGTGCACCAGACCTCGTGGTCATGCCCAACTGATCATTTGAATATGAATAAAAATAGAAGTTCTCTGCATTTAGGCCAAATATTTTTTTTAATTTGCTTGTAAGGGAAACAGGACAGTTTCAATGCCTGTTTCAACTACAATGCCATATGTTTAGTCTACATGCGGTGTTACAAGTTCTCCTTTAAGGCAACTGATTTTTTTCCCTTAAAGGAACATAAGAAACAAAAACCTAGTAGATTTGTATAAAGCCTCCTCAGGCACAGAATTGATACAAAAAATAAAAGATGGATCAAATTTGGCTTTCCTTTCTTTTGAACATACTCATGGCTTCTAAAGAAAAAAATTTATATTCTATACTGGTCAGTTGGTACAGCAATGAAATGCCTAATCTGAAGAAGCTTTGAATACTGTACCAGAGCAGAATTTATTTTAGGAGGATTAACCAATTCATACAGTACTGCCAATACAGGTTTTTAGGGGACTTACACATTTGCCAATGTTATGTGTCCAACTCACAACACACTCAAAGCCCAAAAGCTGAGCAACTGGAACTGAACTGACATGCTGAGTTTACTTCCGGCTATCAGCGCTCGGGCTGGACATTGAAGCCAACACACACTGCGAGGGTGGTGCGTGTTAGACACATTACACTCGCAAAGGGTGGAAGTGGCCTATGTTTTTTCATGGAATTCCTGTGCTGGGCAGAGCTGTCATGTAATAGACAGATACCTGCACTGACAGTCCATCCTATGGACTCCAGCAATGCAGTCTTGGGGTTCCAATAGTTATTTTGAGTTTGCTATGGCCTCCTGGTCTGTTATGTTACTTTCTGCTATTGCAGTCAGCAGTGTATCCAAATGCCTTCTCAGTCAATAGAGAAGTACAGGCTTACCAAATACTATATGGTTATGTTTAGTTACACTTTAAATTTTGAAAAGTATAAGGATAAATTCTTACTTTATTGTTGTTATTCTGCAGCACATAATAAATAGATGAAATAAAGGACTGGAACAACAATATCTCCCGCACTGGGTGCTAAGCAGTAGTTAGACGCCTAAAGAATATAAATGATTATCTTTTCTATGGTCCTCTTATCTACCATGCAGAACTGCTTTCCTGGTAGTTTAAAATTACTATACAATTCTCTTCTAATCTTGGATCGAGCTTACCTATGTTTATAGTAACAGACGAAATATCATTGTGGATTTTCAACACATTACTAAAATCATTTATTCTCTCTTTTCAGATGAGAACCAATAATGAAGTGAAAAAACAGGACTGACTGAGGACCAAGGATCGTGGACTACAGAATGTCTATGAATATTGGATCTGTACTGTTTATTTTGAAACTTCAGTTTCCATAAAAGTTTCACGTAACTGGAGTAAGGCTCTAAATCTGGTAGACTCTTGAAAAGGGAGGATTTAGAGGAGTAATTAGAAAAAAAAGACTTCTAAAAACTGTTACAAGGCACAGCTCATATATTCAACTTATTTACCATGTCACTATTTATTACTACATAATCCATTACCTCTGAGAAATAAGCATACTGTGAGAGCGGCATTTCCTGAAATGTATCTTTATATCTCCTGTTTACCACAATGGAATGAATATTCTGCAGCAGCAATTCATCAGACATGTTTTATACATCATGAATAAATTGGAAATAGGCTTTCCAAAACCATACCCTATGTCAAGTTTTATAGTTACATAGCTTTGTACACATTTTTTTCTAGGATTTTGATTAATAAGCACTTAAGTTTTGGAATTTTCTGGCTAATTTCCATTGTAAACCCAGTTTCCATTATTTTATGTATGGGTCGGGCAACATCCTTGGGTGCAACTCAAAAAAACAACTCAACTAACTGGGCGCCCACATAAGGTTGTACATAAAGAATCCATAGGAGTGAGGGGGGCTTTATATAAAATAATCATGAGGGGGCTGTTTGGTATGATAAACTAGGGCATATTTCAGGGAACATGAGACCGTTTTAGTTTCTGCGTTTGTAATCCCGCCACATGAGTTCACTGCAAAGGGGCCTTTTGAGACTATCTTGCCCAGGGGCCTACTGAAACCTGGAGCCGATTCTGAATGACCTCCTACCTTCTAAAATCAACTTTTAAAATGATGCTAATGAGACAGAAGGGCTTTAAGGGATGCTACCAGAGCTGTAATCAAGAGAACCAGGGAGTTTTAGCACCAGGGGAAAAGTGCTTCTTTACAGTGTTATAGCCTGTGGAGGTACCGGTAATGCTCCCTTGAGCCCTTCTGGCTCATAAGAATAATTTTAAAAGTTCATTCATTCATTCATTCTTGATCTTGTGTCACAAACTGCGTGTTTCAATGTGTGGCCACCCAGAGGTACTATCTTGTGTTTCAACCTTTCAGGTGGTTCTAGCATGTTGCAACATAGTAGTCGTTTCATGAGAAATTGATTTTTTTTTTTTCAAATTTGAGGCTTAAGGCAGCTACATCTGCAAATGTTCACTTATTCATCCACAGTGAGTCAATGACTGGACATGACAGGTGAAAGAAAATGTTATTTTTAAATTAATTCACTTAAAAACAAAGAGGTCGTCATCTATCTACATTTCTTTGGATCATACTGCCGCATGTAAACATTCCATGTGTTGGAACTTCTTTGGTCTCAGTAGGATTTGGTTTGCTACGTCATTGCTACGTGATTCATTAATATTATTTATAAAGAATGCAGACTTAAGAGGGATAAATAGAATAAGATAACCCCATAGGATCTTAGTTAACTTGTGATAAAGAGGCTGTACAAAAGGACATCGAAGAAAAAACACGTAAGATTCTCATTACATTCACATTTATGGAATCATTACATTAAGATGCTATTATCTGCTGACCCAGCTGAGAGAGCTGTGCAGATGTCTCCCTGCCTGATTTCCCAGGTGAGGATGTATTAGGACCAATAATGACCCTCCCCTCAGCATGCAGGTCCTGACACCTCTGTGTAACTGAAGCAGTAAAATGTCTTAAGGACCTCCAGTGGAGTAATCCAGGAGGATCCAGGTGGCTTTTAAGTTAAATGACTTCACAATGTCAGTAAATTATGCCTCTTTTTGTGTTATTTAAATAGTGAGTTTTATTCTGTGTAGTTTTCCTGTGTAGGGTGCAGAGGGCGTGAATTGTGGTGACCGTTCTTCATGAATCTGGTGCTCCCTGTACTGCTCCGACAGAGTGCACCAACTGTGCACCAGAACACCCATTTCAATTACAAAATTTGAGTCGCATGAAGAATATGTGTCACACGCAACTGTTTTGTGTCATAGATATATGTGCAAGAAATTTGCACAAAAAAGAATATGCTAAGTCCAACAGAAAACTGCTGCAAGGTCCTAGGTAAATGTACCTCATACAGTACAACTCTGCAACACACAGACACACAGCTCTGCTACACACACACTGCACTACTAAATATGTATATACAACAGCGTTACATGCATATCCACACACAAAGGGAGATTTATCAGAAGTATCTAAGAGCAGATCTGTTCTAGTTGCACATAGCAACATATCAGAGTTCAGCATTAAAGAGGACCTGTTACCCCAAAAAAAGACCCCCACCCAATATGCCCCCATAATTCTCTCCCCAGCAGCTTTCTATTTATTAAAAAATGTATGTTGCGAAAGTTTGTTTAAAACAATCCGACCGCTTACCAAACAAGAGGTCTAATCCTCGTATCTTATGAGCAGCGTATGAGTACAACTACACTGATTTTTACTGCACGTATGACCACAAGAGAAGCAACAGGTATTATCAAATATTTTTTTCTATTTATGTTATCTAAATCTGGGGTCTGTCTAATAGTCTGAAAAATATGGCAGGTATAGGCCTAGCTTTCAGCTGTTGGTCCCATTGCAAAGGTTTACTTAATGCAATTAGTTAACTTATTTAGTGTCAAATTAAATTACAAATTTGACGTTTCTAGAATATTTTAAGTATATAATAAGAAGGATTCTTTAAAATTTTCCCATGTAAGATCTTTCCTGGTACTCAACACAACCCTTTTTCAGCATTTCAGTTGTGACAAAAGTAAGAGACCCAAGCACTGTGCTGCCAGGAGATATTCACAGTGGCCTACAATACAGTTGGATTAAAAACATTGGGACACTTTATCCTAATTTTGTATAAAATAACATTATCTAATAGATCCTAGCTAGTGGAGAAGAGATCAGAATAAGTCACATGAGCAAAGTCTTAACCTATCAGCTTTGAGACAACAAAAAAACCTCACAATTTTGTAAGAAGATCCACTGGAAAATGAAAAATACAAGTCATTTAGTCATCAGGAAGAGTGTTATTTCTTGTATACCATATTTATCATACTATAAGATGAACTTGTTAGCAGCAAAAAAAATCTTGCTAAAAAGTGCCTGCATCTTATAGTCTAAAGGTCAGGAGGATCCATCACTGTCAGACCCCAGCATGGTTCACCCGACTTATACTGCACGACCTAGAGTCATGTCAGAGGGCGTGATTGATCACATGCTTCCTGTATCTCTGCAAGGTCCTTAAACCCTTTCATGCTGCCAGGAGATGGGAACAGAGAAGAAGTTACAGCTGGGAGTAGGCATGAAGAAGAGGTGTGTGTTTGTCTGAGAGTGTGAGTAAGTCTGAGTTTGTGTGAGTGAATGTATGTAGAAGACCCAGGGCCGGATCATAGGGGGGGCACCCGGGCCACGAGCCCCAGGGCCCCCACCACTTTGCCCTTAAAGGGGCTCTCACCAATGTAGGCGAATTGAGCGGTCGACCACTGTGTATTTGGGTTCGGGCTGACCGCCGTAACTAGCACACATGGGGCACACTAATGCTTAATGCTATGGTAGAGCCAGGGAACAATACGTTCCCTACTCTGCCATTTGACGATCCGTGGAAATCAAGATGGCGGCGCCCTGTGTCCACGGTGCATACGCCGTGTGTGATGTCACGGTACCAGCGCAGTGTGTGATGTCACTGCATTGGCTGCTAGCAGGGCGCAGCCATCTTGGTACACCTCCGAAAATAACCGCGAGGGAAGAAGACGAAATTGGCTTGCATCGGGGGAATGGATGAAGGTGAAGTACAATTTTATTATTTTACCTTGGACTGTATATACAAGTTATTATTGGTGGGGTATATAGTTATTATAAAAGATCTTGTGTATATAGTTATTATTGGGGGTATATAGTTAGTTTTTATTGGATGTGTTGTGTATATAGTTATAATAGGGGGGTGAATATAGTTATTATGGGGGTATATAGTTAGTTATTATAGGAGGTGCACATAGTGATTACTAGGGGGCTGTATGTAGTTATTGTTAGGGGGTTATATATAGTGATTGCTCGGGGAGCTATATATAGTGATTGCTGGGGGAACTGTATATAGTGATTGCAGGGGGAGCTGTATATAGTGGTTGCTGAGGGAATTGTATATAGTGATAACTGGGAGCTGTATATACTGATTGCTGGGGGAGCTGTATACAGGGATTACTGGGGGCTGTATATATTTATTGCTGGGGCTGTATACAATGATTGCTGGAGGGCTTTATATAGTGATTACTGGCAGCTGTATATAGTGATTGCTGGGGGAGGCTATATATAGTGATTACTGTGGGCTGTATATAGTGATTGCTGGGGAGCTGTATATAGTGATTACTGGGAGCTGTATATAGTGATTGTTGGGGGCTGTATATAGTGATTACTGGAAGCTGTATACAGTTATTACTGGGGGCTGCATATAGTGATTGCTGGGGACTGTATACAGTGATTGCTGGGGGCTGTATATAGTGATTGCTGGGGGCTGTATATAGTGATTACTGGGGGCTGTATACAATGATTGCTGGAGGGTTTTATATAGTGATTACTGGGAGCTGTATATAGTGATTGCTGAGGGGGGCTGTATAGAGTGATTGCTGGGAGCTGTATATAGTGATTGCTGAGAGAACTGTATACAGTGATTACTGGGGGCTGTATATAGTGATTGCTAGGGGCTGTATATAGTAATTGCTGGGAGCTGTATATAGTGATTGTTAGGGGCTGTATATAGTGATTACTGGAAGCTGTATACAGTGATTACTGTGGGCTGTATATAGTGATTGCTGGGGGCTGTATATGGTGATTGCTGGGGGGCTGTATATAGTGATTGCTGGGGGGCTGTATATAGTGATTACTGGGGGTCAGTATATAGTGATTACTGGGAGCTGTATATAGTTATAGGGAGCTGTATATAGTTATTGCTGGGGGCCTTTGTATAGCGAGTTCTGTTCCCTGTCTGGGCTACATTTAATGGGGGCCCCCACCAACCTTAATCCAGCCCTGAGAAGACCTAGTGAGTGAATGGATGTAGCAAAGCTGTGTGTGCTGTGCTTGGGTGTGACCAGCAAGGAATTCTTAAATGGCATCAAAGTAAATAAGATAATAATAATAATAATAATAAATTAGAAAAAGATATCAGTCCATCAAGTCCAACCTATTAATTCTACATTATGCAGTATTGATCTAGATGAAGGCAAAAAATCATGCAAAGTTGATGGTGTCAAATATATATTTTTTGTTTTTAGGATGACTTAAGATACACTATAAGACAATTAAAGTGACAATATTTGCAATCAAATATTTGTATTTTATTTAAATTCAACATGTTACTATTATTTTTATTATTATTATTTTTATAGGACATACACGTTTAAGGCCATTAGAAATAGACAAAGTTCAATATATAGTTAATATGTGAATGTACCTGTGACAAATATGCAATTACATAAGATGAATAAATGTTTACACAAATACAAAATAAACAGAGCAGGAGAAAGAGGCAAATATGCAATTGTAGGACCTGTATAACGGTGAAATGGCAGATGAGAGAAGGGAATAGTTGTAAGCTTTATAAGAATTTAACATGTGTTATTGCCAAGGTGTTGAAAGTTACAATAAGAGCAAGAAAGTGTAATCAGTTTTGGGGAATGGAAAGCCATGATACTATACAAGTTTTTTTTCAGTCTAAGGCCTCCTGCATGCAAATAAGTCCCTTGTTAGTGTCCTGTGTGTCATTGGAGTGTGAGCTCCACTAACATGCTAATAAGAGAAGAGACTGCATAGACTACTTAAGAATAGGACCTGCTCTGAGTTTTGTGGCTCAAGCAGTTGGCTCATGCATGGGCCCATGGAAACTCTGGCCGTGTGCACAAGCACATAGAAGTAAATGGGGATGTGTGCTAGCCATTGAATCATTGTAGTTTAACTATGTTTCATTTAGTTACAAAGAGGTTGGCTTTTTTTGGCCATCATTTTTGGAAATTTGACATCAACAAGTGCAACAATATTACTATGAATTTTAACTTATATGTTAAAAATTTCAGCTACTGGCCATGCTGACAATATACATCAACACAAGCTGATAATATCTTTTTCAGTAAGGTCTCTGTCACATTGGCATTGGTGCTCAGCTTCAGTTACGCATCTGTTGGTTTTGACTCCATTGGGGGTCATTTACTAAGCGTTTTCCCGACGTGTTACCCGAATATTTCCGATTTGCGCCGATTGTACCTGAATTGCCCCGGGATTTTAGCGCACGCGATCGGATTGTGGCGCATCGGCGCTGGCATGCACGCGACGGAAATCGGGGGGCCTGGCCGAACGAAAACCCGACGGATTCGGAAAAACCGCCGCATTTAAGAAATAAAATGTGTTGCGAAAATGACACCTACCTTCACCAGGAATAGGCCGGTCAATTTCAGGGCATTCCAGCGCGCCTCCGGGGAACTTCAGCGCAGCAGCGCCACCTGGTGGACGACGGAGGAACTACCTTAGTGAATCCCGGCCGGACCCGAATCCAGCGCAGAGAACGCGCCGCTGGATCGCGAACGGACCGGGTAAGTAAATCTGCCCCATTGTGTCCATTTTTCTTCTTGATGCATCTGTTTTGTCTCTGTGTCCACAAAAAAAACCCTGAAGGTTTAACATTGCTTTATTTATTGCATTATTGAAAAAACATAGACCCATAGACTTCTATTGCCTCCCGTGATCCGGATCAGTGAAAAAAATAGGAAGTTTCATTATTTTTTCCATTGACAACTGATTAGTGAAAATACAAGCCAATGTAAAAACACCCATAGAAATCTAAGGCTTTGTGAGTCATCTACGGAAATCACTGAACATGAAAAACAACGCCAATGTGAAAGAGCCCTAAAATATCTGATTTACTACATTTAGACACATAGTAGTATTTTTCCCAGACCCACTTTTGTATTGCAATTCAATACAATTTCCTTTATAATGGAGATATTTCCAAAAATGTATTTTGTTATTTTTAATTTCTATTATTGAAGTTTGTACATTACATTATATTTGTGTAGCCTAAATTCCAGCCCAAATTCCATGTTGAATCCTGTACAGTCTATGCCGCTAGCAATGCCATATGATATTAACGTGGCTTTATCATTGGTTAAGTTATGGCACTTGCATCAAAATCCAAAGCTCGTTGATCCTATGCTATATCTTTTATTATTCTTGGAACTAACGGTACATAAGTGGACTTATCTGATAAGTACTAGTTTTTCCGTAAAATCCCCTTAACTTTTTGTTTGAAACATTTGACATGATTTGATGGGTTGGGGTCTGTAAAATGATTTTCTTTGACTGGGACTTGCAATACATTTCTACTATGAGCAAATGTCAGAATTGCAGAAGCCAAGATCTTGTTGGCAAACAGAGAGTTGATAAGATTAAGTTCTCTCTGTCCTACTTGATCTTGCTTGAACAGCCTGGAGCTTGTGTAACTAAATACATATTTATGGCAGCTGTACTCATATTTTATTTACATTGTATGCAGGAAGAGGCATTTGGATCCAGAAAAAGGATACTTTTTTAAGCAGCACATTGGAGCATTGGGATTAATATGTCTCCAAAGTAAAGAAGAGAATTTCCTATAAAAGAAATAGATACATTACTTTTATTTTCCCTTGTATGTCTTCTAAATGCTCTACCTATATTATCTATGCATGTCAATATTTGCAGGTGTTTTTGCCAATCAGCAATTGGTCTAAAAAACCACTATGTTGTCAAACAGCGTAATACCTTCTAGTTTCTTTCATGGTCCAGTGTGGTTGCCTCATCGAGAAAATCAACTTTGAAGTGAGATCTAAATTGACTGTATAAAGTCAAGGAGGCGGAGACTTTAACACTGAAGTCAAGCTGGGGGGCTCTGAATACCTGCTCCTCTGTGATTAACATAAAGCATCAGACTTCAGGAGATCTGCTTAGTGATGTCTCTGGATGCAGGACCCTCAATTACAGAGAAGGGGATTTTCTGAGGTTGTACAAAGTCTGCCTACTTCACTTTATACAACCAGTTTACATCTCACTTTGAAGTGATTTTCTGGATGAGGCTACCACACTGGGTCATGAAAGAAACACAATCTGTTGTTCAGCTACTTGGCAATATACTGGTAGTGGTTTGTTGGGTCAATTTTTGCTGACAGTTTTTCTTCAAAGGAAATTTCAAGCTTGATAAACCACTTATAGATCCAGGCACCATGACTGTGGTAATCATCTTATATTTGTTATTCCTGGCTTCCTTCTTTCTAAACTTCTATAATTATGCTAATGAATCAATGGGGCTTTAGAGGGTGTTTCCAAAGCCCATTTGTCAGGTAGCATCACAGGCTGTTACAATGAGCAGAGCACATTGGGAATATGCACCTGCTGCTTCATTTGTTTTTCTGTTGCCCAGCACCACACAACCCTGCTTCTTTACAAAATTATCAACATACCCTTATGTGACAAATTGCTGAGAAACAGGAAAGGTATTTCTGGAAAATTCTGAATGCCACTTACAATGTTGTAGCTACTGTAGCATTTTGTAATAGTTTTGTAATTTTTGTAATAGATTTTTTTTTTAATTCATAGTTCCTGCTGAAACAAAGTTGTATAATATTGGTGTAAAATAGAATTTTCAGCCAACATATAAAATTAGCCAAGTACCAGTATGTAGGACAGGTATGCTTGCCATGATTAGTGTCGTCTTTGCACATTAGGACGAGCATACTCATCCTTACAAGCGCAGTGGCACTGCCAGTGTACCAGTGTGATCGGCAGGAACATCATAGCTCTGACTGCATTTGCACTGCAAGGACAGATATCTATGCATCTGGCACTATGAAGCTTAAATGAGGCATCTAAGACATAGATAAGATTGTTCTCTCTGCTGTGCCAATGACCCCCTGAAAAGCGACGCCTGATCAAGGATAAGATGTCTGGCAAGTATGGAGCCCTGTTAGGCCTCTCTCTGGCAGAAGTCAGTGAAAAACTTACAGCTACAATAAACTAAAGTAGATAAGTATTGCAGTGTATTTTTATAGTTGTCAAGGTATATAAAAAGAAAAAAGTAAAAAACAAACTAAAAATCACCCATTTCCCCTTAAGTTTATACTGTGTAAAAAAATATATAATTTAATATAGTGTATGTAGGTCCTCTAACGGAATCTGCACCGATGTGTTTACAATCGCCAAATTTTGCACAGTCGCTCTCAGTGACTCAGGGAACGTCATAGACTAGGGTTTGACCCAAAATTTTCACCCCTCGCTTTCCAAAAAACAGAGAGCGTGAATGACAAAGAGACAGGAAGGTAGAGTGAGTGACTGAGAGACAGACCGGGAGTATGAGTGAAAGAGAGACAGGAAGGGAGAGTGAGTGACAGAGAGACATACAGGAAGAGTGAGTGACAGAGAGACAGACAGAGAGTGTGAGTGAAAGAAAGACAGACAGGGATAGTGAATGAGTGACAGCCAGAGAGAGAAAGATGCATACTGTCATGGCCAAAAGCTTTGAGAATGATACAAATGTTAATTTTTACAAAGTCTACTGGATCAGGTTTCATAATGGCAATTTACATAAATTCATGAATGTTATAAAGAGTGATCAGCTTAACAGCAATTAATTGCAAAGTTAATATTTGCCTAGAAAATTAACTTTTTTCCCCAAAACACATTCCATCTTCATTGCAGACCTGCCTTAAAAGTAGCAGCTAACATTGTTTCAGTGATTGCTCCAGTAACACAGGTGTGGGTGTTGATGAGGACAGGGCTGGAGATCAATCTGTCATGATTAAGTAAGAATCACACCACTTGCAAAGGAGGCTGGTGCTTGGCATCATTGTTTCTCTTCTGTTATCCATGGTTATCTCTAAAGAAATGCATGCAGTCATCATTGCACTGCACAAAACTGGCCTAACAGGGAAAAGTATCACAGTTAAAAAGATTGTACCTGAGTCAACAATCTATTGCATCATCAAGGAATTCAAGAAGAGAGGTTCCATTGTTGCCAAAAAGGCTCCAGGGCACCCAAAAAGGACCAGCAAGCACCAGGACCGTCTCTTAAAAGTGATTCAGCTTCGGGATTGGGCTACCAGCAGTGTAGAGTCTGCTCAGGAATGGCAGCAGGCAGGTGTGAGTGCATCTGCACGCGCTGTGAGGCGGAGACTCTTGGAGCAAGGCCTGGTGTGAAGGAGGGCAGCAAAGAAGCCACTTCTCTCCAGAAAAAATATCAGGGACAGACTGATATTCTGCAAAAGGTACAGGGAGTGGACTGCTGAGGACTGGGGTAAAGTCATTTTCTCTGATGAATCCCCTTTCTGATTGTTTGGAACATCTGGAAAACAGCTTGTTCGGAGAAGACAAAGTGAGCGATACCACCAGTCTTGTCTCATGCCAACTGTAAAGCATCCTGCAACCATTCATGTGTGGGGTTGCTTCTCAGCCAAGGGAATCAGCTCTCTCAAAGTCTTGCCTAAAAACACATCCATGAATAAAGAATGGTACCAGAATGTCCTCCAAAAGCAACTTCTCCCAACCGTCCAAGAGCAGTGTGGTGATCTACAATGCCTTTTCCAGCATGATGGAGCACCTTGCCATAAAGCAAAGGTGATAACTAAATGGCTCAGGGAACAAAACATAGAGGGGGTCATTTACTAAGGGCCCGATTCGCGTTTTCCCGACGTGTTACCCGAATATTTCCGATTTGCGCCGATTGTACCTGAATTGCCCCGGGATTTTGGCGCACGCGATCGGATTGTGGCGCATCGGCGCTGGCATGCACGCGACGGAAATCGGAGGTGTGGCCGAACGAAAACCCGACGTATTCGGAAAAACCGCCGCATTTAATAACCGAAAATGTGTCGCTTGGGAAGCGCTTACTTTCACCTGGTCCAGCTCGGTGTATTCCGGCGCGTTCCGATGCTTTTCAGCGCAGCAGCGCCACCTGGTGGACGGCGGAGGAACTACCTTCATAAATCCCGTCCGGACCCGAATCCTGTTCAGAGAACGCGCCGCTGGATCGCGAATGGGCTGGGTAAGTAAATCTGCCCCAGAGATTTTGGGTCCATGGCCTGGAAACTCCACAGATCTTAATCCCATTGAGAACTTGTGGTCAATCATCAAGAGACGGGTGGACAAACAAAAACCAACAAATTAAGACAAAATGCAAGCATTGATGGTCCAGGAATGGACTGCTATCAGTCAGGATTTGGTCCAGAAGTTGATTGAGAGCTGCCAGGGAGAATTGCAGAGGTCCTGAAGAAGAAGGGTCAACACTGCAAATATTGACTTGCTGCATTAACTCATTCTAACTGTCAATAAAAGCTTTTGTTACTCATAATATGATTGCACTTGTATTTCTGTATGTGATAAATACATCTGACTAACACACATAAAAACCAGAGGGCAACAGATCATGTGAAAATATAATATTTGTGTCATTTTCAAAACTTTTGGCCGTGACTGTAAATAGATATATATTATTTTTTTGTTAATCATTTCTATTTTGTTATAGCAAAGAGCAGTTATTTACTATGCCAGGCAACGCTGGGATCTACAGCTGGTCTAATATATAAAGCTGAGTGTATGTATGTCTGCTGAAGAAATCTGCAAAGTCGCATTTACAATGACCAAATTTTGCACAGCCCCTCTCTGTGACTCAGGAAACGTCATAGACTTTGAGCAGAAATTTTAACCATGTGCTTTCCAAAATACACTTATTAACCACCATACACAGGATCCATTGTCTGCTGCTGAGCAGTGGTTGGTTGCTATTCTGCCACACGTCATTAATATGTGCTCTCAGCTTTGATTGGTTAAAATAGCCAATGGGGGATATTTATCATACGCCTGTGCTTGTAATAGCCCACCATTGCATTTTGATGCATAGAAATAAATGCAGCCGGTGACTTTTAATGTGTGAAAAATAACTGGTAGCAGTGAGTGCACCAACGGCCGGCCGCGCCCCCCTTCGCGCTGCTTCATGCCCCATTGGCGTGATGGTAGCGGATTAGGGCAAATAATTGCAAGTGCTATCAATAAGCTAGCATTTACAATTATTTCAGGGCCTCTACGCCACTGAAAAAGATGGTCAGAGACAGTCACTGAAGGAAACGGTCAGAGACAGTCATTGAAGGAAATGGTCAGACACACTCACTGAAAGAGATGGTCAGACACTGTCACTGAAAGAGATGGTTATTGCCAGTCACTGAAAGAGACAGTTATTGACAGTCACTGAAAGAGACGGTGAGAGACAGAGAAAGTCAGATACAGAGATGGTCAGTGACAGTCACTGAAGGAGATGGTCGGTGACAGTCACTAAAAGAGATGGTCAGTGACAACCACTCAAAGAGACGGTCAAAGACAGAGATGGTCGGAGACAGAGAAGGTCAGTGACAAAGAGAGTCAGAGTCAGAGACACTCAGTCAGAGACAGAGAGACACAGATAGAGTCATAGAAAGAGACTATCAGAGAGATCTGGGATCTACAACTAGTTAAAAATGAATAACAAAATAGGTATAGCCCCAGACATAGCGACCTTGACTAAGCCGATATTATTTTATTATACCTGTACTGTGATGGGTATAAAACAGTGATGGCGAACCTTTTAGAGATCGAGTGCCCAAAATGAGACCCAAAAAACATTAGCTTTTCCCAGAGTGCCAACACGGAAATTTAGACAGTAACAAACTTACTGCTACCAGAATTTTGGAGCTCCAATCCGACCCTGTCCACACCTCCTAACTCTTCAGACAGGACCAAGCAGCACAAGATGGGTCACTTTAAAACAGCAGGGCACTACTTGGACTGCCTGAGACTGCAGGAAGATGCCATGTCTGAAAACTCTGTGCCTGGGAGACAGCCCGTGTGCCCACAGAGAGGCCCCTGAGTGCCATCTCTGGCACCAGTGCCATAGGTTCGCCACTACTGGTATAAAACATGAAAATTTGCCATTTCCTACCTCCGGTAAACTGTAATATAAAAGAATCAAAAAGTTGGATATACTCCGCAATAGAACCCATTGAACAATTATCTTATCCCACAAGAAACAAGACCTCATATTGCTCTTTTGATTGAGGAATAAAAAAGTAATACCTCTCAGAATATGGAAACAAATAAGTTTTCCTCAAAAGGTGTTTTTTGCTAAAGTAGAAAACAGTAAATCTGTGAATTGTAAGGTGTTTCAATAAAAAACGAGCAGCGGAACAGCTGTTTTATTTGGCTCTCCCACAAGAAAGAGTTAATATATTTTAGCATTATGCTTTTTTTTTACTCTATAAATTAGAAAATACTACTCTTACCACAAAAAACAAGCACTTACATGCCCATGTAAGATAAAAAAGATAGAAAATCTCTTAAAAATGCAAAAAAATTAAGCTTTTTTTATACTTTTTTTTAAATAGAAAGAATAGCTGCTTGAATAAACACAATCACATAAACAATTCCAAGTTTATATTGTCATGGGAGCTATATTGTTTAACAATATTAGTTTATATAGTTTATATCAGTTTATATAGTTTTTGCACATATAATTTTTTGACATGGAAATGGTTAGATCAGATTTCAAGATTACACTGGTCATTGCATAGCAAATACATTCCTAAAAAGGACTCAAACAGAAAATACCTAACATAAAACACAGCTAGCAGGCTTATTAGCAGCCAAAGTTTGCTTGAACAAATCTGCATTGTTGTTTCAATTGAAACCACATGCTAACAGCTGAATAGTTGACATACTGTTGCGCTGCCTCATTGGTAGATAGATTATTAGAATACAGTTTAAGAAAACACTTTATTTCTGCTTTAACGGACTTAGTCCTATTCCATGGTTCACACTTTACACATACAGTAGTTTACAATGACACCAACACTAAATATGTTTATAAGCTGAAGTGGCTGGCTCATTTGTTTGTAGTGGGTGTGGAAAGTATTCAGACCCCTTGAAATTTTTCACTCTTTGTTTCATTGCAGCCAATTGGTAAAATCAAAAAACTTCTTTTTTTGCTCATTAATGTACACTCTGCACTCCATCTATACAGAAAAAAAACAGAAATATAGATATTTTGGCTAATTTATTAAACAAGAAATACTGAAATATCACATGGTCATAAGTATTCACACCCTTTGCTCAGTATTGATTAGAAGAGCCTTTAGAGCAGTGGTTCTCAACCTTTCTAATGCTGTGACCCCGCAATACAGTTCCTCATGTTGCGGTGACCCCCAAACAATGTACAAGCATATTGTATTCGTGCCAAAAAATGCAATAAAATCGTGGCTCCGATGGCTTTAGGAGACCCCTGTGTTTTGATCGTTCGACCCCCGCCGGGTCGCGACCCTCAGGTTGAGAACCACTGCTTTAGAGCTAGTACAACCATAGGTCTTCTTGGAAATTATGTAACAAGTTTTCACACCTGGATTTGGAGATCCTCTGCCTCTTCCTTGCAGATCCCCTCCAGTTACCTCAGGTTGGATGGTGAACATTTGTGGAGGCCATTTTCAAGTCTCTCCAGATATGGTCAATTGGGTTTAGGTCAGGGCTCTGGCTAGACCAGTCATGAATGGTCACAGAGATGCTCTGAAGCCACTGCTTTGTTATCATATATTATCTGAGTTCTTAGGGTGTGCTTGTTGGAAAGTAAACCTATGTTAGCCACATGCTGCAGTTCTGTATCCTGATTAAGTTTAAGAGTTTTCCCTTTTAAGGAAAAACCTCTGAGCAGGCCTTATATATTTACCTATATGCTTTTGATATCTTGTGATATGCTGAAATAAAGGGTCAGAAAATACTCCTGAGCTGAATCACGTGTATTGTTTTCTTGGCTTCTATACTTACCTCCCTGACAGTTGTCCTTAGTTGTCCTGTGTCCTCCGTTGTTCACACTCCCTTGAGACCAGAAGTGCTGAGGTCACATACAGTGTGCACGAGAAGCCTGAGCTAATCCCTGGCCTCAACATTTTAGACTGAGGAGCTACAAAAGGAACTGAGGAAGCCCCCTGCAGAGTTAAATATATGGATTTATACAAATATTTTCCAGGGTTTAACAGATGAGCTGCTGGTTGCAGACTATTACAATTACACATTACAAATTTTGAACATTATTTTGGTGTCAATTGACAAAGCAAAAAAATATAATTAAGTGCTCTGGCTTGGGCACAAACAGCATTCTCAGGTAGAGTATAAAATATATTTTTGTATTCCGTTTTTAACCAATAAAGAATTATATCCAAAGTCATATGTAAATTAGCTGAGAAGAGTCCCTTTTTGCCTGAGATGAGTCACTTTTGGGTTCTATCGCAGCTAGATCTGTATCTCCCTTTGCATCAGGATTGTGATCCTGTGTCCTAAAGCATAGATGAAAAAAGCAGCTGAAGGGGTTGGCCTTATTTATATTTATTGATATGTAAATTGCAGCCTCCTTTCCACCTTTTCCTCATCAGCCAGACATTCCCGATCATAAAATGGCCACTGGTGGAGGGTCATGTGATCTCTATCTCCTTCTGCGGCCATTTTATGGTCAGAAATGTCTGGCTGAGGTAGATGACAGGAGGCTTAAATTCACATATCAATAAAGCAGACAACTATTAATAGATGTATATTTGTAAATAACCTAATATCATGCCCCTCCACACTTACATACACATATAAAAAACATGAGGGGAAGTGGCCAACCCTTTTAAATACTTAATAGGAAATGTGAACTTCAAGTAAAGATCCAATTCCCGCAGATGTCTTTAACTACCTGTATCTCTGGCTCTGTAGCACACAGAAACACAATCCTGATATAAGTTAAAAGATAGGTTGCTATAGAGCCCACAATTGGGGCTTCTGAAGTGATTTTTCTCTTCTAACTTCTAGAAGGGACTCATGTTAGACAAAAAGTGACCCAATTTTGCTTATTTGCATGTAAATGGAGCCAGTTTGTTTTTTTAACATGAAGAGGGAAGGATTGAAAAATATTTCATACCCTTCCTAAGGAGACTGATAGTCTTTTTCACTCTACCTTCCATCCTTCTACTAAAATAGTTAACTGGATACTGCATAGAAATCCTTATCCTCTCATGTTCTCATGTCTTACAATCTAGCCAACAGACAGAGAGGTTCCAGACAGAGCATCTTTGTCATCCGCACATCAGGGAAGCATGCTACAGAGCCCCAGTGCTGGTAACAGTAACACACTATGCAGGCTCCAGACCCATGTTTGAGTGTCTTTCCATTTACTAGATTTGTTGTGTACTGTGTAAGAGAAGACTTCTACTGGAACAAAAATCTTCAGACATTAAAGTGACTTATTTTTAATATCATATCATTTAATAAATGTTTGTAGCCAGCAACAAGAAGGCAAAGATCCCAATGTAGCAGTTATCTTGGACATTATATACCCTGTTTTCAGCTCATATTATCAATGAAAGAAACCACTAAGTGAAAGTACGGTATATAAATCCTTTGTCTAATGAATTCTGTGCCTGCTCTCAACAATGCACCGCTGCTAGGCCGACAAAAGGCACAAGCTGTGTCTGAGCTGAAGTAATTCCCATTTTTTTAATCTTGTGGTCAGAGGCATCTGGTCACCTTCCAGAGTAAACACTGCATTTTCCATTTTCTCAAACTACAGTGATGAGGTACATTTTGTTTCAATAATACAAATGCACATGAAACAGGGAGTTTCTTTAAAATAAGAAAAGGGATTTCTTAACTTCTTCACAGATAAATATTGGTGCCTTTTAACCAAATATCCCTCATTTTGCAGGTAAACATGATTGTGTATTACTATTCAACAGGTCGCAGGGTAAGGGTATCCTTAAGAGACATACTGTATTCACCCTGGGTGCTGGGTGCCAAGGGGTATCTGACTGTTTCAAGTATGTGGTACAACACTCGGGGTTTATTATATATATATTCCCTGACCCTAGTGAAAATTGTCTCAGTCAGCTAAACCAGTTCCCTACGCTGTACTGAAGAGACGCAACCATGTTGAAACAGCGCTTTCTATAGTTTAGAATCTGTTCCTTCTGGAAAAAGTATAATGGTTTGACATTAATCCCACATCATTTCATTAGGCTTCCGAAAAGTCATGCTTGATGGTAAGAGGTGTGGTTTTCCTTGTCCCTTACTATAAACCTTAATTGCATATTTACCAGAATCCTTTAGTGGAACCTCAATGGCTATAATAAAAAAAAGTAGAGAAACCGGTTCAGAAAAGTTTTTTTCTATAAAAACTTGACTTTTATTTTTTCCCTTAAAATACATTCAGGCAGAAGACAACAAGAAAAAACAAGTGGGTGAAGTTAGGAAAAGCTTTTTATAATTATCTGGGGGACTTTACTTCTGAATTATTTATGGCAGCATTGTGTATGAATTTATTTAGAGTGATATTTTGAAATTAAATTTTTAGTGAGGCATTCTACAAGACTTAATTTAATATAGAGGCATTGTGTATACATTAAGTTGGTTCTATATATACACTGTAAATTACATTTTTGGTTGGGCACAGAATAAAACAGAATTCATTAGGGGGAAGTAAATTAATAAAGGGTGCTTTATTGAAATTCAATTATTGGGGAACAATGTAAATAACTAAAATAAAAATAGAGGTCATCTTCTCACTCGTTAAGGTTCTATTAAATGGATTTTGGATGTGTAAAGTTATACTCAGTAGTTACATAAACTCATATATTATATATATTTCAGATTTGTAATGTTTTGTATTGCTTGCTTGAAAAAGGAATAGAACTTGCCAAAACTAAATTATTTTTTATACTTTGGCAGGAAATTTCCTCCTTGTTTGACAACTCTCAGTGGAGAAGTTCATAATTTTATTTAATGGTAGAAAATGTTTGAATTGTATGCTGAATCTAATGGCAAACCCCAATTCTGGGTGGTCAACATGTATTCCAGTTTATGAAACAGTCTGTCACAGTCCACTTACATGAATGGAAAGCTGCAGGAATCTGGCATATAGAATCATTTACAACACTGGAAACTACCAAGAAGGTGACCAATGTAACAACTTTAACAATCCTTATTCACTTTCTCTTTCATATTCTGATGATTATGTAGTAATGTATTTCGTAGTTAGTGGCAACGCAAAAATATCCTTCTCCAGAGTCTACTCACAATGTCCTCATTTATTATTGTGTGTATTATTTTACAAATGCTGAATGTGTTCATGCAGTGTAGCACTATATCCTAAATTTGGGTGGGTAGACACATTATGCTGATATATGGAACTTCAATTTTTTTGCACATGTAGCGTTCTGTAGTCCTGAAAATGTGCCATACGTCTTGCTTCCAGTAGCAACAATTCAAATGAATAAACTTGATGTTGCTCTGTACTTAGCAAATATTTCCTGCACATTTATATTTCCATGGTGCTAGGTTTATTGAAATTAATAGTTACAAGAACAAGAAAAAAGCTTTACAGAGAGTTGAAAATAGTTTTTACATAGATTGTGAGAAATAACTCATCATATAATCTATGTGAGTCAGATAAGCCTTGTTGCTTCCCATCGTAGTGTTGTTAATAGGGCTGTCCACCCAACCAACCATTTAGTAGGCTCAACTTACTTCCTCTTCAAGCTATATCCTATATAATTCAGTTGCTCTTTAGGCACCTTACTACACTGCCTAGTGTAGCTTTCAACTCGCCTGGTATATGATTAACATGACTAAGCAAAGTTATACAAATGAGTTAGCAGCCCTTAAAAACATATACCGATGTTGCAGTGGTTAAAAGTGCAAATCCAATCATTTTCTTATTCGCTAATTAATAGCTCCTTTCATGTAGGACAACTTTGCCTGTTACTTTATTGTTCCCTTACATAACTTCCTCATCCCATCCCTTCCCTTTCATTCCTTGTTTGAACTTGACTGACATACACTAGAGATCAAAATTAGAGAACAACACACAATCCCCGAAATGTCCCGGTCATTGTGTAGTCCTATTGGAATATATTCTTACATGAGTAAAATAGCATTAGTTTAAGCTTATTTCAGAAATTGTACATATTCTAAACACAGAATAAAAATTTAAATAAGATAATTTTAAAAGATCACAGATCAAAATTAGAGAAAACTTTCCGATAGCTGCAGGTAATTGGTATTAACTTGGCACCTGGTGTCAATTTCCTTAACTAACAACCCCTATTTAACTGGTGCCTGACTTTCCAGTTGTCATTGACTTAGCAAAAATGGTCTGCCATTCCAAAGTAACTGAAACCCTCCGGCAGCAGGTTGTCCATATGAAGGCCAAAGGGGTGACCCTATCAGCCATAGCAAGAGAAGTTGGTTAATCCAAGTCTAATATTGCATTTTTACAACATCACAAACTCATTCAAGTCCTTCATGAAGGTTGGTTGACCTCAAAAGACAAATGCAAGAGAGAACAGGATGATGTGCAGAATCTCTCCTTGGGACATTTTTGGAGCTCAATTGCCCATCAGATTCATTAATTCTTTGGCCCTTTAATAAATGTTATTATGGTCTACTTTATTTATGGGATTTTTATTTCAAAAAGTCTCAAAATGCATAAATTGTTTCAGCACATACACCAGCAGGAGCAGGGGACTGGAGTAACTATGAAACATTTTATGGGACTTTTTGCAAAAATTCCAAGTCATGCATCTGGCTTTGCGCAGTGTTGCATGTCATGTTATGTAATCAGGATGATGTTATCTAAGGTCCTTTCCCCACTAAGATTTGCAAAATATCCTTCATGTATGTATCACATGAAATCAATGCATGCCACCATGGAGACAGGGAAAGGAGTAGAAGACCTTGCAAGTAGCTGTGATTTCATGTGATTTGATACATACACGGGGTACATTTTGCAAATGTTAGTGGGCAAAGGACCTTCAATGACATCACCTTGATGACAAGTAGTGCTAAAAGGTAAAAAGGAGGCATGGGACATTGGGGGAAGCAATTGGATTTAGCTGAGCAGTATATGCCCCCTCCGACATGCCGCTTGCTCTGACTGCATGCCAAATAAGATAAAAAAAGATTTTATTGGGATGTGAGGGAAACAATTTTTAGCTAAAAGAAGGGCATCATTTAGGTAGAAGGGCTCCATGGGAACCTGTCAATAGCTGTATTTGTGAATATTGAAGTAGCAGGTTTAATTAATCTTAAGGCAGTGATAGTGAACCTTTGGCATGGGTGCCAGAGGTGGCACTCAGAGCCCTTTCTGTGGGCACCCAGGCTGTCACCCTGGACAGAGTTCACCAGATAGGACTCAAATCTTCCTACAGTTCCAGACAACTTGAGATGCTGCTCTCAACACTCTTTTGAGGTTACACATCCTTGACTGATTGGAACTGCAGGAAGAGTGAGAAGGTATGAACAGGGCAAGATTATCTTTTGAGGTCTCCTTGCTGGCCCCATGATTCTTCCTGTACAGAGAGACCCTGGAGAGTAAATCTGCAATGATGTCTGAATCTATATTAGTGGCCTCAGGGGGCTGATATGATTAAATGTTGTGGAAGAACAGAGAGCAGTAAGTTACTGTTTAAATTGTCATGTTGGCATTTGATGGTAAATAAGTGGGTTTTGGTTGTAGCTTGGGCACCCTGTCTCTAAAAGATTTGCTATCAATGCCTATAACGGGTTGAAATAATTGTTCATAAACATTAACATACAGTAGATAAAAATAAAACTATTTGTTTATAGGAGGCATTTTTATTTATTTATTTAGTTTTTTTTTACACCTTACATTGTGCCAGATGCAGAAAACATTGATTACCAAATACTGCTATCACATTCTCACTTTTTGCATTCTATTTTTTCTTGTTATGGTCAAAATGCACTGATGCTCTTTTTTTACTGTGAAAAATAATTACATGTTTTGAAATTGTGTTCCATGAGGCTTTACAGCTGCAATGTTTAATTACTTTGGGATGTACTGTCTGCACATTTTCTTTTTTTAATGTACAATCTATTTTTTTCAAATATGTCTGCTGTTCTGCTGTTATTTTGGCAAATCTATGGGTAGTTTTATTCTAGACAAAAATGCTTCAGTCTCTGTTTTGGGTTTCAATAGTAAAAATGTGTCATATTAATGTAGGAAAGAAAAATAAATAGATCTTAAAAAAGTAACCAAACAAAAATGGAAATTATATTTTTAATTTTGTGACAAATGACTACGGTAATCCAAGTTCAAAGTAGGGAAAGTCACAATTGAAGATGCAATTCTATATACATATAAAGGATTGGTTTAAAGAAAATCTTTCAAGTAGGCTCACTCACCTGTCCGCGATGCCGCGCTGTCTTCCACGATCTCCTAGGGTGGGCTTCTCGAGATTTAAAGGGCCAGCGTATCGCTAATTGGTGCTGGCAACCTGGCGATCTAATAGCCAGCCTCGTCATTGAGAAAGCTGTGTTCCTTGCCTTGTGCGTTTAGACTGATTTCCTTTGTGACCTCGATTCCATTCCTCACTTTGCTCCTGTGATGCCTGTCCTGGCTTTCTGCTACATCCCCAACTCTGATCCCATGATGCCTGTCCTGTCTTCCTGCCTGTCCCCTGACTTCCGCCGTCTCTGCCTCACGACTTTGTACCTCGCCTTGGCCACCACCGCGGACAAAGTCGTGCCTGTGGAGCGACCTGCAAGTACCAAGCCGCAGCAAAGTCCAACCCACTTTGTGGCGGGCTCTGGTGAAAACCAAGTACCACTTAGACTCCACTCCCTGTTGTCGGCTTGCACCTTCGTCCGTGGTGGTTCAGTGGGTCCACTACCCCTGGTTCCTGAAAACAGAATCAAGTAATGATCTTTCCTTTTGGTTCTTCCCACTATATTTTCTATGAGCTTTTAAAACCTGCTTTTAAAAGTGCTTCATATGCAATGTAATGTTAACTAGTCACTGGGGCAAGTAATAGTTTCATCTAGCCATATACTATATTTATCACAGTAATAAAGTGTGAACGAGCTGTCCCTCACTGTATGATATTAGCCTGATGGCCTTCAAAGCTGTCTATCAAGTCTTACAGGAATTACAGTAATGACTGCATGAATTGATGAAGATGCTCATTGATTTGCATATGCAGATCTGACATTTAAAAGCTTTGAACTTCAAGAAACATGACTAAAAATTAAGAGGAAATCCAAGCACATCTAGTGAGCAAATTGGCAAGTGATACTTTTGTAGTGTACCCAAAACATGTGACGTTTTAACTTGCTCTAAGTTTTTGTCAAACACCGGGTACCGCTGGTATAAGACTAGATAAGAGAGCATGGCAGGAATGGGCACTTCAGTGCTGTTGTAGAGGGGGACATGGAGGTGCCGTATATGACAACGAGGGGTACATGGTGATGTAGGCTTTTAGAAAGAAGGTGATAGGAAGTGCAGTTTGGCCAACAAAGAAAGAAATGGTGTGCAGGTTGGATCAGAAGGATGGGGATAAGAGAGTACAAGCTGTGAGAAAGATAGGTATATATATGTACGTATATCGGTCAAAGATTAAAGGGAACATCTAAGCTACACAATGGCCCACAATTATCAAAAATAGTAATAACTGCAATATGTACATTTGGCTGTAGAGGGTGCCATGTGATACAGATTAATAAAATGTGTTGTACGTTCTTAATAAATCTGGGACAATGTCCTGTCCAATTATGAGTCAACAAGGATTGTGAATTTATTTCTCCTTCTGATGTGCAAATGGAACAAACATGACACATGGCAAATAGCAAGGTACTGTTTAAAGATGTGGTTCGGTGGGTGTAAACCACAGACTATTTCTCTTTTTTCATCCTTTTTGTCTGTTGTTTTAGTCACATTTGCATTTTATCATTTATCTGAACCCTATAGGTAGTATGAGGTGGTATCTACAACCCACATAAGTTTCTCAGGTATTGCAGATAATACACAACTGCACATCCAGGAGAGCTGGGGCGAGAAGTTCAGCTGTCTCCATCAGCATAGTGACCAAAGCAGTGAGTAGATACCAGGAGACAGGCCAGTACACCAGGAGACATTCAATATACAAAAAGTAAAGATTGGCAGTACTCCAGAATAGAAAAAAATATAAAGTCCCTTTTATCTCAAAGTGTCCGTGCATAGTACTTTTACTATTTTGGATCTTTACTATATATATATAATCATCTTGACTTTCCCCTTCATAAACAATATGAAATGATTCCCCAACCCTTGTAAATTCCGGCAGGTCTACTTACAGTAATCTAATTTATCACTGTAGTAGTGTACATTGTTCTTTGATGTATTCTTAATGTCTTCCAACTGCAGGTGTCTGCTTTCACTTTCTTACCTAATCCAGCAATCCTGTAAAAGAAAACAGTTACATGGTACATGGCTGTGCAGACATTACAATACTCAGTAGTGGGGCTTTTGCAGCCAAGCAAGAGGTCTGCATCTGGTGAGCATGCTTGGAGCCCTATAAACCTTCTTGAAACCTCTACCCAGGAAACCTTGAGAAGACACAGTGAATCAATTGGAATATTTATTAGATATTTTTGGCTTGATAACTTGCTGCCACTATAACTGGGGAAAGTAAAGAACCATTTTGGAAACATTTACTTCATAATGCCTATATCCTGTATATGCTGTAGGGGACCGATAGTAAATAGTAAATGAAGGGGTTTTTCCAGTGCATACTAATTTGGCTGCTGTAATGTATCCCACTGAATTATTTTGCAAGCATCACCAGGTTTTGTGGTATGTGCTCTTTTAGATGTTTGTTCAGGCAGCGTTCTGTCTGACATCCCTGCTGCATTTCAAGCTGATATTTTATAGTCCTGTCACTGCTGCTTTCTTACCTAAGTAATTAAGTGTTACACAGAACACAAAAAGCCCATTTTAGAACCACTTAAGTAGTTGCTCTAAAATGTGAGTCCGACAGTCCCAAAACAGACCAACAGTTAGGGGGACTACTTGGAGACTTATAAAGTCCACAGCCCTTGGTTTTTGGATGGAATTACTGACTGCTGTAACTGCCCACACATTGTGTATGTGTTTATTCCACACAAGAAAGACTTTCATACGACATGAATATATATCATCAGTGGCTTTAAGTTGCTAATATAGATGGACATTTACAGCAGCCTGGCTCTGCCGAGCATGAATATAACCAGATAATAGCATACACTTTGGTGAAGTTGTTTAGCTTACCAGCTACATGTAAAATGAAAGGGGGGCTAAGAGGTTTTATTTGAGCTTTCAGTGTTGACATATGAGAAGGTTTTAATGAATATTTCTATGCAAGCCTCTAAAATCTGATCAGTGTTTGCAGCCTGGAACAACCACACTATTAGTATTAGAAGTTATAGTTTATAATACAGAAACAGTTGCAATTCATGAATAAGCCTATACCCCATAATAATTAATTCCTTTATTTATATAGGGCACACAGATTACGCAGTGCTGCACAGAGCTTGCCAAATCAGTCCCTGTCCCCAAAGGGGTTCACAATCTAATCAACCTACCAGTATGTTTTGGAGTGTGGGAGGAAATCGTGGGACCCGGAGGAAACCCATGCAAACATGGAGAGAACCTACAAACTCTTTGCATGTCTCCCTCTTTTTCAAAGACTGTACCCAATGTGACTCTTATTCTCAAGCACGCGCCCCATCGTAGCAGCATTTCTCACAGCCATCACCTCTAGGTCCCATTTTTTCTCATAGCCATGTCCCCCTCTATTTGTACTCCTCTACTTGCATCCCCAAGGTCACCTTATTCCCTAGACTTCAATGCCATGCACCCCTCTTCATCCAGTCAGAACCTTCAAGTCCTCCTCTTTTTATAGCCTGCATCTTCATGTCCCCTTCTTTAAAGGGAACCTGTCACCAGGAGACCCATTTTTAGCACTGCCCCAGTCCACACAGAGCATAGTACATACACTGCCAAAGTGTTTTTGTATAAAAAAAATTGGTTTTACAGAAAAAAAGATATGTTATATTGTACCTTTCATTAGCATCTGCTGTGTGACTAGGCAGTTGCCTTTTGGGAGGGTCTGGAAAGGAGCAGTTCCCCCCCACCCTTGGGGAAAAGCTCCTCCATGTGACCTTTTCAAATATATGAAAACACCCATCACTTGGCTTAGCGACGCCCCCTGCTGCTCTACAGCCATTCCCGAGTGTGGGGAGTTATTCATATATTTGAAAAGGTCACATGTTTCCCAAGGGTGGGGGGGGGGGGGGAACTGCTCCTTTCCAGCCCCTCTTGTTGGGCAACTGCCTAGTCACACAATATAACACATCTTTTTTTCTGTAAAACCAATTTTTTTATACAAAAAAACTTTGGCAGTGTATGTACTATGCTCTGTGGGGACTGGGGGAGTGCTAAAAATGGGTCTCCTGGTGACAGGTTCCCTTTAACAAGCCTACCCCTCAGCACTTAAAGCAGCTTGCACCTGTGATACTAGCTTGCACCAAAATGCCCCTTTGCTACAGACTGCACCTCCATCTTCTGGTCTTTCTCTAACTTGTACCGAATGTCTCTCTCTTTGTCCAGTCTGCATCCCCATGCCACCTTCTTTTTTCAGCCTGCAACCCATGTCCCCTTATTTGTATAGCCTATACATTTAGTCTTTCGCTGTAAAAAGATTGCTCCACCATTCCTCTTTCTACAGACACAGCCTTGTCTCCCTCTTATCATTTACTGAACCACCATGTCTTTCTGCCCTTCCATATCTTTCTCTTTAACCAGCTTACACCTACTTACATGTACTCCTCTTTAACCAGCTGCCCTTCTTTCTTCAGCCTGTACCTTCATGTATTTTTATGTAAATGGTTTGTACCTCTATTTTCCCCTCTTTAACCAGCCTTTACCTCCATGACCCTCTTCTCTTTAACCAGCCTGTACTTTTATATTTTGTCCTTTAACCAGCCTTTACCTACATGTTCTCCTCTTTTTCCAGCTTGTACTTTCATATCTCCCCTATACCTTGCCTGCGCCTTCATTTCCTCCTCTTTCTCCAGCCTGTAATTCACTGGTATACCTACAGGACCTGCAGTGATTTTAATGATCATATGCTTCTGATATCATCACAAGTCCAGTAGATTCACTAGTAAACTACATCTACATTTAGCTATTATTTTTCCTTGATCTGGAGGACCTGTGTGATAATGTCATCTAACTGGACCATCAATCCAAGGAAATGTAGATAGATGGAATTGTGTTTTGCAGAAAATCATGGCAAAAATGCCATGACAATGCTTGAAGGACCACATGAAGTGCTCAGCAAATGCCTACACTCCCTACTTGCTGTGTCAGACATGTCTCCCAAGCTCCTAACACGTTTATATGTGCATGTTACACTATCCTAAAAAGCTGCAGCTCAGCTTTCATTTTACCAGTGCTCATGAATATTTTAAAGAGGAGCTGTGATTGGCTGCCATGGGCAACTAGAAATATTCTGACTTTCAGACACTTGATAAATCTGCCCCAATGTAGCATCCTGATGTATAGTAAAGATTATGTACATTGGTAACAAATAAAACCCCTAAATAATCCCCCCAAAAATATAAAAAATAACAATAAAAGAAAAAGTAGGTTGGAATATTGAAACAATATCTTAGAGGGTTTTCCGGGCATTGTTCTACTAATGACCTAATCAGGGATGCTGGCACCATACCATTACCAATAAAGTTTCTTTTGACAGATGTGTTGGTGTGTAGAGACTTAGTGATGACAACATGTCAACACCACACTCCTGTTGTCCTCTGTCTGAGGCCTGTGCCAGCCTGTAGTGGGTCCGCACTGTGGATGTGATATCACCGCTGAGCCCCTATTGGTATATGGGAAGGGCCATGCTGGACCAGGTATTATTTTTACACTACCTGGCACCAATAGTAAATTTTTCCATCTTGGACAACCCCTGTATGCAATGTCTGTCAAAATGGTTTAAATTTATTAGAGTAATTTCATGCTTTGTATAAGGGGCTCCTGACCTGTGGTTTGGTGACAAACTGGGTACTCCTACTCTTTAACCACTTCAATTATACACTCTAAACATGTGTAGCACATAGTCAAAGAAGATGACAAGCCAAGATTTCCTAAGTTCACGAACAGTGAGCATTGTGTTACATTTTCACAAGAGAATGATCACTTTGGGAATGCGGTTCTGATAGCATTCACAAAATACATCAAGTGGCTTGTGACAGAAGGTCAACACTTATGCTGCCTGGGTTGTAAAGGAAATAATATAAAGTAACAGTCCTATGTTTGCTTCTCTGGTCTGAAGACCTGGGGGCATTAGTGAGGTTTTCAGAATGTCATTGTCACTGTGTGTTGCTTTACCTAAAGGAGCTCCTTCACTGTCTTGCTGATATATTTGGGAAAAGAAGCTGTAATATCTTTTTAATCATCTATTTTTTGCAGAACATGGTAGTATATAAAGTAGTATATGCAATAGAAATAGTACACTTTATGAAGAACCTGCATTTACAGCAAACAGAAGAATCAATATATTATATTTGTAGAGTTCATTATTTTTACAGTTAAATGTTATTGCTACCACAGAGTGTCCTTGTAACGTCAACCCAGCCATAACATTGTCAAAGTACAAGCACAATGAACAGCAATATTATAATAAAGAGATTATAGCAAAGTACAAAAATAATAATGTCACACTGCACACAGTGATGTTACTGTGAAAGGATAACACAAACATAGATGTCACACTACAAAGATAATACACACAATGTATTGTGTAGATTGCACATAAATACACATATAAACTGGTTGCACGTGTATTTATGAAGTGTTTCACTATGTCCGGCGCAACACAATACTGTGCAACTTAAGGGGTGTTCCGGTGTGTATCTGCATCCTGCACCACATTTATGTTGGAAGTACAACATTATTGCGGCACGTGCCCGTTAAAGTGAGTGCACCAGAGAAAAACTGGTGCACTCAGTTCATACACTTTGGTAGCCTGCAGGGTACGCCAGATTCATGAAGACCATGCTCCAGTCCCTATGAATCGGGCTCCCTCTGCACAATAGTGATACATGCAAACTGCATGTGGACCATTGAGATCACAGTACAGAGACTAAACACACAATAATCACAGAACCGGTGTAATACACACAGTTATATCACAGTAAAGGGATAATAATGACAGTAAGGTTACAGTACAGGAACAAGACACACAGTGATGTCACAGTACAGGGATTATACACACAGTGATGTCACAGTACAGGTATAATACACACAATAATGTCACAGTACCGGTGTAATATACACAGTAATATCACAGTAAAGGGATAATACTCACAGTACGGTTACAGTACAGGAACAATACACACAGTGAAGTCACAGTACAGGTATAATACACACAATGATGTCACAGTAAAGGGATAATACTCACAGTAAGGTTACTGTACAGGAAGAAGACACACAGTGATGTCACAGTACATATATAATACACACAGTGATGCTACAGTAAAGTGATAATACACACAGTGATGTCACAGTACAGGTAGAATACACACAATGATGTCACAGTATAGGGATAATACACACAGTGATGTCACAGTACAGGTATAATACAAACAGTGATGCTACAGTAAAGGGATAATACACACAGTGATGTCACAGTACAGGTATAATACACACAATGATGTCACAGTATAGGGATAATACAAACAGTAATGTCACAGTACAGGTATAATACACACAGTGATATCACAGTAAAGGGATAATACACACAGTAAGGTTACAGTACAGGAACAAGACGCACAGTGATGTCACAGTACAGATATAATACACACAGTGATGCTACAGTAGAGGGATAATACACACAGTGATATCACAGTAGAGGCATAATACACACAGTGAGGTTACAGTACAGGGGCATTACACATAGTGATATCACAATACGGGATCGTATGATATGATAGTAAAGGGATGAGGCAGTACAGGGTTATTCCACACACAATTAATACACAGTACAGGCCTATTCTAGGCATTGAGATGTATAGCCAGGACTTCACATTTGTGCAACTGTTTCTGATGTAGTTAGCTGAAAGAGCATTAGTGATTCTAAAGTCTTCACAGCTTAGAGCAGAACTAGCTATATCCAGGATTGCTCTAAATGGAAAGAATAATGATCTTAACGACAAATATTCTGATAAAAGTGAAACACAGAATGTATTAAAGAGTTGTCGATAGTTCCATGTTTAACGTAATTCTATTATATTTATATAAAACTAGAGAGACATCTCAATTACTCCACATCAAGCTGAAATGCAAAAAATATCCACTAGATGTCACTGTTGCCTACAAACATTACACCTTATTAGCATCAATTTAATGTTCCTACAAAATCCCAGGCTTGAGTTTTGCTGGAAAGAGTTTGTTTTTCTAATGTTGTTACTTACATTTTGGATTGTGTACAAATGGATTCTTAAGAGCTCATTGATGTATTTCGAAAAGTCTCTGGCAATGCACGAATGCCAAATGGTGCATTTAATGTCATTTTAGGCCATCAGTATGTTAGACGCTGCCACAAGTCACAGATTCTAAATGGACTCAAAACGCGATGTTTAAAATTTGAATCACAAATTGTTAAAAAATGAAGGATTAATAATAAAAAATGAAACACAATATTAACAGTAAAAACAGTGAGATTTGGGTCTGTGCTCGCTGTACCAATTTACTATAGTTGTTTAAATATCTCTTTATAATAGCATAGCTACCTAACTATTATAAGCAAAGCTGCTTTTATTTTCTGATGACCCAGAGGGAAAATACTTAACTGGTGAGATTGAATTGTAAATAATAATAATTCTTTATTTATATAGCGCCTACAAATTACGCAGCGCTGCACAGAGCTTGCCAAATCATTCCCTGTCCCCATCGGGCTCACAATCCAAGCAACCTACCGGTATGTTTTGGAGTGTGGGAGGAAACTGGAGGACCCGGATGAAATCACGGAAACTTGGAGAGAACACAAAAACTCTTTGCAGATGTTGACCTGGGTGGGACTTGAACCCTGGACCCCA
This sequence comes from Engystomops pustulosus, assembly GCA_019512145.1. Lineage (NCBI taxonomy): Eukaryota > Metazoa > Chordata > Amphibia > Anura > Leptodactylidae > Engystomops > Engystomops pustulosus. The sequence goes on from CM033641.1 coordinate 83,281,736, forward strand.
GCGCCATTGTTTTTAATAATTTTCTAAAAATTCATATATTTAGGAGATGATTTCACCATGCTTCAAAAAGATTCCTAGCTCTGATTACACCTTCCATTGCATATCAAAATTGTATGCAGTTTTTATTAATTAGTTACTATTATGTTAGGAATATTAGAGATTATAACCACAGAGAAAGAGTGCATGAATGCAGTCACATACAATTGCTGGGCTTCAATAGCCTGGAGAAGGAACCTTAAAGGGGTAGACCCACAAAGACAAATTTCTTAAATGTACTCAGGATAACAAAATAACACATTCTCTAATTCAATGTTATGAACAAAAATACAGCATTTCACAGATATAATTGGGCATTATTTCTTTGTATAATGTAGGGTGAGCCTATTGAGTTGTGGACTGTCCATGTGAGGACAGGAGTCTCTGGGGACTAATCTAGATTAAAAGATGATGGGACCACTAATCAAGGTGACCTAACTCCCCCTCCCCGAAGGTGGACCACCTTCCAGCATCGATTGATGGGTGAGACCGCTCCTTACTTTACCTTTTTGCATATGACTGTATCCCCCTGCATGCTATCTTTTTCTAAGTTGTAGTGTTGCCGATACTTTCTTTGGCTGCCTACACCATTGTGATAGGAAACCAATACTTATGTGGGGCGAAGCCATTTTCTGCTGGGCTCACCATTGTGATGACTAGCAATTTGTTATCAATAGGTATGTGTGACAACTAGCACATGTTTTTAATAAGAATGTAATTAAATGTTAAGTTGTTATGTTAAGATGTTTATACATCTTTTCACCATTGCTAAATTCTCTATTTTCTGATTGGTGTAATACAGGGCTAACATATAGAGGTCCCCACTTCTGTACCCTTACCTGTAAGGTACTTTTGCATTTAGCCCATCTGCTTTGATTAGTTTATTAACAAAAATACAACATTTCACAGATATAATTCCAACCTGTCTCTATCAGTCATGGTGTTGCTCCTAGAAACGACCCTGTAACTTCTGACTTAGGGTCGGGGAAGCCATCTTGGATTTCTGTGTGACAGCCATGCTTGCTGGGTGTCTCTGTCTCTGCACTGTAGTGCCGCCTCCTGCAGTCAGCACGGAGATCACTCACTGATGCACCCTGATACACAGAATCTGAGTTCCTGATGCAGCCGCAGCCAGAGGAGAACTACTAACTACACACAGATGAGTTCTTTATCTGGGGAGGCACACCAGATCTAGTGTGTTGTGGAATAGCAGAGATGCAGGAGAGCTGATTGTGTCATTATGTGCAATAGGCATATAATTGATCTCATAATCTCATCTCTGATCTGTCGCATCTCTCTCTTTATATGTGTGAGTGTGTTAGTACAATGTTCAGAAGCTAAATGAAAGTGTAAATAAACCAGGACCTTGATAATCTAACCACACTGTCAGCTCACAGAACTAGATGGTTCATAATGTATCTGCTTAGAGAGTATCACTGATTGATAGGAGCTAAAACAGCAATAAAACTGAGGAAAATTGTGAAGTAAAGGGTTAAAAATTATTGCAATTTGAGAATTTTCTTTCATGGGGAAAACCCCTTTAACCCTAACTGGATCTGTTGTGGGTGGACAAGATGTACCGTGAATCACTCACTGCAAAAACGTAGGCGTAGCATAATATGTGGATTACCCTGGGTTAAGCTACATTAGTACAGTAGGTTAAAGCAGAGGGTTTACTAAGTGAAAATGAGGTAATTTATGGTAAAAACATTGCCTGCATAGTCTGGATCACCTTCATGTTTTACATACGTTTTGAAATGCTGTATTCTTAGGGTGCGCTCACACTTATTGAGAACTCATCCCCACTATGATGGAAATAAACTACCAGTTTTCATCTTGTAAGACCTCAGAAAAAATGCAGGAACCCACAAAAACTCAGGAACCCTTAGGGTGCGTTCACATTTAAAATACATCCCTTTTAAATGTTACCATGCGTTTGGCTGCTTTGATCGAATTTTGCTCCATTGCTGGAAGTGTAAGCACCTGTGTTAATATTTTCACAGACGCCTAGACTTCCAGAAGTGAAGAAAAATACTTTCACAGCAGCCAAATGCATGGTCGCATTTAAAACACACCCCTAAAACGCCACATGTGAACGTATCCTAAGGGTTCCCCAGATATTATGGGTTTTATTGAGGTCTTACAAGGAGAAAACTGGTAGTTTATTTCCATTATAGTGGGGATAAATACTCAGTTTGAGCTAAGACTTTAGTGAGACCAACTCATCTTCACTCTTTTGGGCTTAGTGTCTGTTATCTAGAGCCTCTATTTCAAGTTAAAGGTTTGTAATAAAAGTAGCCATTGGACCAGCAAAGACCTCCAGAAGCTGAACTCCATGCCCCTGGTTGTAGTGGATTCACTCTCAATAACGGCTGTAAATGGAATAAATATATCTGTGTCAAAGTGAGTCAGGTGGCATTTACATCAATGGGACTTCTGATCTAGAATGTATTACATTGCAGTTTCATACATTTAGCACAAAATGTAAATTGTAAAATTGAAAATCTCTCCCAATGTTAAAATGCAGAAAGCTGAGTTCTAGTCACCTCACATGACATGAAGAAATGCAACTAGAGTCATGTACATTTCATCCTTTTATGAGCAGCCTGAGCAAATTAGGTACTAGTCATCCAATATGTGAGCATGACTTTCAGATGCCTAGAGTAGGTCTCTGCTATTAAAGGATAACCACCTTTTTATACAGAAGTTAGTCCAGAAGTTACACATAACTAAGAAACCACCTTCCCTACTTTTTTGCCAGGATAAGAGATCTGTATGTAGTAAGATTATGGAAGAATATTTGCTCGGTTGATTCCTTGTAACATGATGTACATGATCATACAGCAGAATCACCTACTCCGTGTATAAAATACACTATGTGCATGAATGTAAAACAATACTTTATTGATTAATGTACACTCAAAATATGATATCTCCCCAATATTTTGAGTGTACACCAATAAAGTATTGTTTTATATTCATGCACATGTGTCTTTAATAGTGTATTTTTTACACGGAGTAGTTGATTTTGTAAGTTCGTGGTGACTGGCAATGGCCCTTTATCCAGTTTCACCCCAAACAAGCTTTTTAGTATGAACAGATCTTAATCCCTAACCAATGCGCACCATAATAGTAAGTCGCATGTCGGGCGCGGGTACAAGGAGAGGGCTCAAGGGCTGAGCCCTCTCCATAGCCAGTAAGTCTTTGCTTCATATTGCAGCCAAGACTTACCAGTATCGCCCGCAATCGGTGCTAGCACTGATCGCAGGTGTTATCCCGCCGATCACTGCCTGCATGGGCGCCACCATCTTGCCAGAGATCGCCGCTCCCCATGACGTAATTGGGGAGCAGCGATCCATTGCTATAACAGCCTCGGGTCTTCATTTTTACCCATTAATAACAATGTGCTAATTGCACATTGTAATGAATGAGGAAGAAAATCCCCATATACTGCCATATTGTAGTATGGCAGTAGAGGGTAGGATCGATCAGACAACCTAGAGTTAAAGTGCCCTAGGGAGTCCAAAATAAAAAAAATAAGAAAAGTTTTAAAAAATTATAATAAAAAAACATAAAAATTCAAATCACCTCCCTTTTGCTAGAAGTCATATAAATATAAATAAACAGTAAAAGAAAAATCTGCTTTTAACCCCGTAACGGAAAATAGCTCCCAAAGTTGAAAATGGCACTTTTTTTCCATTTTGAAAAATATAAAAAATTCAATAAAACGTCATCAAGTGGTCGTACAGTTCTAAAAATGATAGCATTGAAAACGTCATCAAAAGTCACAAATAAATTACAATACTCTCAGCTCCGTACACCAAAGTATGTAAAATTTTGTACAGGAGGTTTTAATTTTTGTAAATGTATGAAAACTTTCTAAAACCTGTACAAATTTGGTATCCCCATGATCGCACCGACCCAAAGAATAAAGTAGACATGCCATTTGGGAAACACAGTGAAAGGCACAAAATCCAAAACCACAAAAAAACCATTTTCACTGCATTTGGAATTTTTTTTCAGCTTCCCAGTACACGGCATGGAATATTCAATAGCATCACTATGAACCGCAATTTGTTACACAGAAAAAATCACACAGCTCTTTATGTGTAAATATAAAAAAGTTATAGATATTTGAAGGTGGGGAGAGAAAAATGGTAATGAAAAAACAAAAAAGGGCCAGGTCGTTAAGGGGTTGAAAAGGGCCTATTCCTACTACGACTCCCATGGCAGATTTTACCATATTTAACCAGTGGTGTAAATTGAGGGGATCCCTAAGGTATCTATTTCTCAAAGAGGAGACTTATCCTCTAAATGACACAGTAATAGTTGTGGTGATGGCACAGATTTAGATAGTTTTTCAGTACTTTTGTTTAGTTGGACCATCAATCTCTGAGTGGTGGGGAACCTGAATCTGAGCCTTTCTTTTTAGGAGTGGAAAAACAATAATGTAGAGTGCAGGGCCAGAATCTTTTAGTCCTGGGCTCTATGTAGAGGCCAGAATCCATATGGACAGATGCCATTCATTTCGAGGATCGTGAAGGAACTTTGTGTCACCCCTTACCCATCTCCTATCGATGGTTTTTCCCATAGAAGGATAGACTACCAATCAACATTACCAGGATATGTATAATTATATTTATGTTTATATAATTCATATTTATGTATATTATGAAATATGTTAAGAAATAAAGCATAGATGTCATAGCTGCCAGTTCCATTTCATTATCTACAATGATATAAGATTTACATTATACACTGAATTCACAACGCTCATCTGTCTGCAATGTGGCTTGTTCATTATAGAAATATCTAGGATTTCCAAGCACTCTACTGCATTCACAGATGGTGCTCATATCATTCGCACAGTAGGCTGATTCACGCCTCTTCTTCTCCTGCTGCATATCACACAAATATCCAGGTGATAATGAGGTGAGTTGGCAGCATTTAGTAAACCGACCTTTGTGGTAGTGTATAAAAATGTTTGTGGACTGTAATGTGAAAAACAGCATATTGGTAAAGCATCTGCTGATATTGTCATCTTTAGAATTACTAGGCTTCCAAGGAAAGTTCTGCACTTCATTATAGGAACTCAAATACCATAGCAAACACTGAATTAAAATATTAAAATTAAATATACACAAGTGAATAAACACACTACAAATTCCTTTAAAAGGGATATCCATTCAAAACACTTCAAGCAATATAGATGTAGCCGTGAAACTGCCTACTTCAATGGGTTATGGGAAAATTTGCTAAGTTTTCCAGGATGGGATAAGGAAAACCACGCCTCTTTTAGCTACCTTGAAAGGCAGCTCCCTTGACACCAAGCATGACCTACAAAAGGCCTTATGACATGATGTGGGATTAAAACCAAACCAGTATATCTATTTCAGAAGGAGCAGACTCCCAACTGTAGACAGCGCTGTTTCAACCTGATTGGGTCTCCTCAGTACAGCATCCAAGGGGTTGTCAGTTTTGAATAATTCTACTTCCTAGAAGAGTCTCTTTTCAAGAAGCAATTAATGAGGTATTTTTAATTGAAATAGCTGGCAAGACTGGAAGTGCATTTCCTTCAGATAGTCAAGACTCAACCATTCCTGAATTGTAGGTGCAGTGATAGAACAGCAACTGGGAAATGAGTTAAAGGAAACCTATCATCAGGAAGGTAATTTTTACATGATTACAGATTCGAATAGAATCTGCCATTCTGATTTTAAAAATGCCTTTGTCGTGCATCTGGCTTCCTGACAACAGGGCGTGGTAAGTAATGAGGTGGGGGGAGTATGCAGTTCAATCAAGAACTGCATGTGGCTTTCAGGTGATGTAAGGGGTATAAGTGAGGGGGGGTATTGAGGAGAAGGCAACCTGTATGAACTGCCCCTGCCCCCCTGGGACTCACCTCACACTGCTGGCAGAGAGTCAGATGTGAGTTCTGGGTTTGTACGAGAATTGCTTGTGGCATTGGGCTCATGTAAGGGGAGAGGGAGCAGGGGAGAGGCTGAGTGAGGGGTAGAGCAATGAGGAGAAGACGAGTCGTACTGTTTGAACTCCCCCCGGAACTCACTACACGCTGCTGGCAGAGGCCCAGGTAATGTAAAAGAAATGATTACAAATCTGTGGAATTATTTAGATGTATGACAAAGGCATTTTTGATGCCAGAGGCTATTGGATCCCTTCCTCATGTAAAAATGACCATCCTGATAACAGGTTCCCTTTAAGAAAAAAATTGTTATGTTACATGTGGACCATAGGGGCATTTAAAATAAAATTTTATTTTTTTTATGTTAGATGCTCTACTGCCAATACTTTGAAAACAAACACTGTCTGAAGCTTTCTATAATTAAAACCACCGGCAGACTTCTGGCAGACTCTAACTCCATTCTTTCCCCTCTCCTCTCTGTAAAGATCAATGGGCAGCTATAATTTGATACGTGTAAAAAATGGAATAAGTGGAAAAAGAGGCATTTTTCTCTGATGAGATATTTAAAAAATGCTCTTATATCAGCTAGAACTATACATTTTTCCAAAGTTTGGTAAAAGTTCCAGTTCGCAAAATTTCCTTAGTTTGCCTTGTTCAATAAAAATTATGAGTGTATGAGATAACAACAGGGACCCCCCCCCCCATTGCCACCTTAGGTGTTGTAAAGGTTGAAACTCCAAATAATTTTGAAGCAGCTGGTGCCAGCGGAGCCGATAATAAGGACTGCATGTTTTAACAAATCGTCCCCAATCTTCTCAATGAACAATACAACTTTTTTGTGCTATTAGTGTTGTTGCATTATGTTTGTCTATGAATGTTAAAGATCACATTTAGATCAGATTGTTATTGTTAATCAGTGCAAATAAACAGATAATTCCAAAGGGTTCACTTACTTTTACTTGCAACTGTATGTCATCAGGTCTACTAAATATAGCAACTGTCCTGTGCTTACCTCCTGCCAGTAATAAATTCTAGTGCTATTAAAAAAGCATCACTTACTATATGCATGATATGATGAATTGGAAAAAATTCAATTTACCCTCAAGTACCCAATGCTTTTTTTTAAGTATTAATTACTTTTTTTATTTATACTTCTTTAGATTTTCTCTTTTAAAATAAAAATACAAAAGAAAACTCCCTGCAGGGTGTTTTGAAAGAATCAATAAAAAAAAAATGTGAAACTGAAATGCATATGAATACACATATTCCAAATATACTTGAATTTTACTACTACCAAGTCAAGTATGTATAACTGGGAATTTTTCTCATTAAAAAAAAAATATTTTGGGAGACTCTGGAATACAGATGTGACCTGAATTTTGACTTCTTCCATTTCTTTTGGCATGGAAACATGCATATTGGGATTCATTAAGAAATGTATGTAGGTGAAGTTTGTATGTCAATGTCCAAGAGAACGCCGGGAAGCTTAAAAAGTTTTCCATGGTACATGAAGTTCAGAAAAGACCTTTTTGTTGCATGTTGGAGGATTTCTCACACAGTGTGATTCCAAATAAATAGAATCTCTGCCACAGCCCATTATTTCTCTGTTATTCCCATCAAGGATGCATGGCTAGTCTGTTTAATGTCTAAACCGCGTATCCCTGGCCTGTGAATATCCACATATCTGTGTCTGCAGAGCTGTTCTCTGTTCACCTGTCTTGGGAAGCAACTGAAAATAGAAAGTATCTCCGAACATTTTTGCTTGGGCTGAATGAAGATTATATTGACTTTGCTCGATATCAGACAACGTGTCAATACTGACAAGTGCTTTACCATGAAATCTGATGTCTCCTTTTTTTTAAGATTCGCAATAAAGATCTGCTTTATTTGTTCATGTATTTCTGATTATCAGAGAATACTGTTGTCACTGTCACCGGTGAATTTCTTTTCCAAAGTGGCAAAATAACCTTAAATAGAGGCCATCAAGTTCCACAGTTATAGTTGGAATGATAGCAACTCTATCAATTAACCATTGAGAAAGGTCTATGTGCGGCACACAGCTCTTTAATCACTTTTCTTCTTTGTGAAATGAAAAGTTATTCAGTTGTCTAGTGTACTTTGTGTATGAATGCCTTGTGGTTTTAGAGATCCCTCCTTGCTGTCCTTCAAGAAGGATTCAGTGTTTATTTTTCGCAGATGCAAATCTGTCTATAATTATGTGATGAACACACTGGGATACCTCATTTGTATCAAACCTCGGTCCTTTATTGAGCTTTTTAAATAAATGGAATTCGATCGGACTGGGCTAGAAGTCACCGCTCCACAGGAGTCAGTCCTGCATGGCTACTACATAAAAGAAGAAACTGTCACCTTCAAATTGCCTCTAATTTTTGAGTGGGCCCTGTTACTAAGACTGCCTCCTAAATGCTGCGGAAATAAGCTGTTGTTCACATGCCAAACACAAATGCTGGAGAATGAGGACTATTTCTATAAACATCTATGATTCATATGGACACTGTGTGATATACAGTGGGTATGAAAATTATTCAGACCGCTTAAAATTTTTCACTCTTTGTTTTCATTACAGTCAATTGGTAAGATCAAAGTTCTTTTTTTTTTCTTCCCCAATTCCAGGTGTGAAAAACTTCTTGCATCGTTCCCAGGAAGACTCATGGCTGTGCAAGCTCAAAAGGTGCTTCTACTCACTACTGAGCAAAGCATCTAAATACTGATGACTGTGTGATATTTTAGTTTATCTTGCAAATAGGGGTTTTCCCATGAAATAATATTAATTTTTAACCCTTTACTTTTACAATTTGACTCAGTTTTATTGCTGTTTTAGCTTCTATCACTCAGTGATGGTCAGTGTAAGATTCCAGAGTGTGGATGAGGACTCTCTAAGCAGAAACTTCATTAACCCTCTAGTGCTATGAGATGCTGTGTGCTGACAAAGTGTTTAGATTATTACCATACAGTTTTATATACACTTTCATTTAGCTTCTGAACATTATACTAGTATCTGCCACATAGAAAAAGAGGGATCAGAGATGAGGAGATCCATGATATGCATATCACACTATTACAGGCATGACATACACAGCTCTGCTATATCTCACCTATTACAAATACAGTCAGATCTGCTGTACTTCCCCCGGATTTTGATCTTATCTGTCTACAGCTTTACTCTCCTCACCTTCAGGAAGGAAGTGTCTCCGTGCGTGTGTGTGAGCTTGTCCTGGAATGCAGGGATGGGGGTCACTGCAGTAGCTCAATATTAGACAGAAAAAAAAGATATCTTCCCCAATCCTAAACTCAGAAGATCCAGGGTTAGGTCTAGGGGCAACCAAAATTGTGTACACCAGGACCGAGAAGTTTGAATTATATCTGTGAAATGCTGCATTTTTGTTAATAACAATACATTAGAGAATGTGTTATTTTGTTAGTTTGTACATGTGAGTAGTGTGAGTACATTTAAGAATCGTTGTTATACTCCTTTAATAAATGAGCAAAAATATCTACATTTCTTGTTTTTGTCAAGAAGGGGTGCAAAGTGTAAATGAGCAAGAAAAAATTACTTTTTTTGATCTTACCAAACAAATACTTTCTGTACCCACTGTATGGTAACTATACTTTTTTGATCACTTTGCTGTGTATATAATGTAATGTGAATATAAGAAATATATTGAAGATTATCACAAGTATTTTGGTGTGATCAGTTCAGACTATACGTTATTGAGTGAAGACTGGAGGATCTTCTTTTATGCAGCCATTATCCTCACAACCCATTAAGTTATGTTATTTGTGTTATACTCACTGTACCCTGTCGGTAGCCCTGCAGTCAGCTTATCCAAGTCTAGTGTGCAGATTAATTTAAGCTATAGCATTACAAGAACCCTACATTTATACAAAGTGAAATGCATGCACCAGCCATAAAGTGAGTGTGTGGCCCTCCTGTGAATAAATAACTTTCTTTTTCATGAAATGGTAACTAAAAGCAGTTCACATTCTATTTGTGTGTTAAAATAATCTATTGTTCCAAGTTCTGCTTACATATGTATGATGGATCTAGTTCTATTGGTAATCTACTTTTAGTAAAGGATCAAAGCAGTTTTTATACATTTTAACTTAAAGGGAACTTGTCATCACATTTTCACAAATACTGGTACTAGCAACAGGTTCCCATGAAGCCCTATTTACAAACCCTTATATTAGCTAAAAATTGTTTCCCTTACATCCCCATAAATCAATTATATGTTATATTACCTGGCATCAGAGTGGGTGAGTCCTGCTCGGTCAGCCCCATCTACTCCTTCCCATGCGTCTTCTCAGTGTGTCATATGACCAGGGTGACATCATCTAAGGTCCTGTTACATTTGCAATGTCTACCCCATGTATGTATCTGATCACATGAAATAACAGCATACCTTCATAGACTTCTTCCCTTCCCATCCTCCATGGAGGCATGCTGTATTGTCAAGTGATCAGATAGATACATCAGGTAGACATTGAAAATGTAACTTTATGTGCCCAATAATGTAACAGAGCCCTCTCTTAATATTCCACATAACAGCCTGTTCTATAGCACATAGTAGCCTGTCAATCAGGAACAAGCAATCAGGGCAATGCAAGTAACTACTGAATATACAGAACTTCTTTTTGTAAACATTGCAGCCACGGACTGGAACCACTTAGGGATAATGTCAATGCTTTCTAAACATGAAGTCTTTATTTTGGGTGCGTTAATTTACATTACAGGTTCTCTTAAACCCCTTACCAACATGTGGCGTAGTAGTATGTCACGCATCAGTTGCAGGTGATTGGAAAGGGCTCACAGGCGTATTGCAGCACACACCCACTGGTAATACCCGCAATCGCTGCTAGCACCAATTGAGGGTGTTAATCCTTGAATTGTGCTGGGTGATCCCCGCCATCTTGGCTCAAATTGTTGTTCCCCGTGACGTCATTGGGGAGAGACAATCCATTGTTATTACAGCATCAGGTCATACAAACACCCAAAGCTGTTTTATTTCACACCATTTATTACAATGTGCGATTTGCACATTGTAATAGATGATATGGAAAATCCTGTAGTATGGCAGTATATGGTAGTATCAATCAGACAACCTAGGGTTATAGTACCCTAGTGGGTCTGAAATATAGTAAATAAATAAATAAAAAAAATTTAAATTAAATTTAAAAAACCCTAAACATTCAAATCACCCCTCTTTCCTTAGAACTGATATAAATATAAATAAACAGTAAAAATTATAAACATGTTAAGTATCATGTCCCAAAATGTCTGATCTATCAAAATATAATACCAGTTATTCCCTACATCTAACCCCGTTAGAGAAATTAGCGCCCAAAGTCAATAGTGCTACTTTTTTGCCATCTCAAAAAATATAAAAAATTCTGTAAAAAGTGATCAAAAGGTTGTCCAGTCCTTAAAATGGTAGCATTGAAAACATCATCAAAAGTAGCAAAAAATTACAGCACACACAGCTCCGTACACCAAAGTATGAAAAAGTTATTAGCGCCAGAAAATGGCACAATGAAGAAGTTTTTTTACAGGAGCTTTAAATTTATGTAAATATATGAAAACATTATAAAACCTATATAAATTTGATATCCCTGTGATTGTACCGACCAAAAAAATAGAATAGACATGTCCTTTGGGGTGCTCAGTTGAAAGCTGTAAAATCCCAGCCCACAAGAAATTGGCGCAAATGCATTTTTTCACCAATTTCACTAGATTTGAAATATTAAATAATGTCATTATGAATTGCAATTTCTTATGCAGAAAACAAGCCCTCATACAGCTCCTACCTGGAAAAATAAAAAAGTTATGGATTTTTGAAGGTTGGAAGTAGAATATGAAAATGCAAAATCCAAGGGCCTGTCATTTGGGATTAAAAGAAATTTGCCATCAAAATCTATCATGATAAACCAGGGACATTTACTCATAGATCCAGTCTCCAGTCCCAGTGACTGTAGTAATCTTGTTATTTTTATTAGCCATGGCCTCCTGGTTTAAATGATGTTAATGATCAAGAGGTGGGGTGGGTACATTATCAGAGCCCCTCCATGATCTGGTTTTGCAGACTGTTACACTTTGTATGGAGCACTTCCCCCTCTCACTAGGTGCTGAAACTACCTCTGCTGCCATGAGATTACATCAGGCAGTGGGAGGGGGAATTGCTAATGTAGGAGAGGGGGAAAGTGAGACAGTGTAACAGCCTGTTAGGAGGACCTCTGGTGACACCCCGCAGAGCCCTTCATGCTCATTAGCATAATTTTATTTTAGAAGGGAAGAGGTCATGGAGAACAAATATAAGAATATTACCACAGTCAAGTGTCAAGTGTTTATCATACTTGATTTTGATGGTAGTTTTTCTTTAAGGGTTTTTTTGTGAATAGCAAATATAATAGAATTGTTTGCAAATCGAATATATAAACATGAGTTTTATTTCCCAAAACACATCAGTTTTGGGTCAACAGAAATATTTGACAAGAATGTTCTGAACTGAAGGTGCGTTTTTCTCTAAAAACAATGGAAGATTCCAGACAACACATCTTGTTTAACTTCAGAACAATAGAAATTATTAATCAAATCTGTATGAATCTTTATCTCTAAAAAGTTAATAAACAATCGTAGAGCAGAACATCAACTTGGCTTGTTGAGGACATCATCTGAAACACATTTATAACTCAACATAACACTATGGTCTTTCATATATTAATAAAAAAATGTAAAAAAAATATTTATTCTTGTCTACTTCATCTTCATGGTCAAGCTTTTTATTTTATTAGCTGCCCTCTGAAGAGAAGTGGAAAACATGTACCCATGTACAGTATATGGTGTACGCATGCGTCCTGCATTTCTTATGAAAACTTCAAATACAACATCATAACGTGGTTCAACCATCCATTAATATACATTGGTGCAGTGCATTCGTTTTCTTTGCACTTGCTTTGTGCAGGTTGTGCCAAATTATTTAATAGTGGCGCATGCTCTTAGTTAGTCTGGTCAGTTTTCAGGAAGTGCAAACAGTTGTACCTATTTTTAATTGGTGCACGTTGCTTCATGTTGTTACCACAGAATTGTGTCACATATCAGTACTAAATGTGTCACAAACACCGCACCCACACCCCTTTAAGTGCACAGTATGATTTATTTCTAGATGAAGTAAATAGTGTTTTTATATTTTTTCAATTAACTTTTTTGCTGTGTGCTGGACTCAAAATATGATTTTTCAGGATTATTAACTAACCCTGCATCGGCTAGTGCTGCTCGGGATGGAAGTGAGCTAAGAAACTTTTTTTTTCTTGTCCAGTGTCGGACAAAATTAAGCCGCAACACAATTATGCAGCGAACATAACAAATACACGTGCAAGACATTTTTTTTATATGCAAACGTGGACAAAAAAAACTGGCCCAGACACAATAATATATTTGGGCCATTGTATATGTGAAAATATAACCTGTTCCAATGGCTATCTGGTTTAAATCTTGTATTTTGTTGGATTTCTTAGGGAATAAATATCAAACTTTTATAAATGCAGGCAAATACAAGGTCAGAACACCACAGGTTTCATAGGAACTCTAAAAATAAATACTTGTTTACCTCTGGAAAAGACCCAAAACGAATAGCAACAGAAGTGTTCGGTACCAGCAAACTTTCCAGATGGTTTAATTTTAAAAACAGACTAAAGATTTGCATCTGTAACATGAGAAAATTAGAAAGCAAAGTTGTCCTGAGGTTACGGATCTAGACCTGCATACCTACTGTTTTCCAGTGCAACTTGCTTACAATTTGGCAAGAATTTTGTAGGGTATTGCATTACTGGATTCCATAGCGGTACATTGCCACACAATCTAAGCATACTTTGTTTTACCGTAATCCCATTTTATAAACATAAGTATACTATATATTTTATTTTGCATATTAAAGTACCTGTGTGCTCATGAAAACAAATGTTGTTTTTTCTGTTGGGTTACCCATACAAATATAAGAAAAGTCAGTCAAACCTGGACTTTTTTTGAAGGATTTTGTTTACCTGAGGTCCTCCTTAACAAATGATACAGGGAACGTTGCATTTTTCATTCGGTCTTTTGTTCCTGTTGAAGATTATCTGAATCCAACTCTCCATTATAAACACATGTACACACAGTGAAGCATGTATGAAAGAGTTTTGGGGTATTAGCAGACAAGTGTGGGACCTTTACATGAACTGGAAAGTATAGACTATGTGATACAATTGCTCATCAAGTCTCAATTCATTCTAACAAGCAACCATAGTCTTTCATCACTTACCTACACAACTGAATAGTCCATGTATTTGTACAGTATGGTCAATTAACAGGAAATAAGGAAACACAATCTAAAGTTTGGTATACAAGAATCTGTGAACATTCAGGTAACAGCAGATGTAACCCAGCTAGAAAATACCTTCAACTAGAGATGAGCGGACCTGTACTTCCCATGATCCGAACATATTGGTGGCATATTGCCAGCATATTAACGCCCCTAGCAACTAGCCATGGCTTAGATTGGCCAGCGGTATGTTGTTGTGCCTGTGTCTGGCAAAATGTCTGTATGTGCGGAGCACACCCACACCCAGGTGATAAGAATGGTTCTGCTCATCTCTATCTGCAATATATTTCTGTACTACTAACAAGTCTCAGGACTGTTACAATTATATTATCATGTACACCATGGTAAATATACATTTAAAAGAATATTGGCCCACATTTCTATGGGCCAGTTTGTCTGACTTTGCATGCTCTTTCTAGTGCCAACTGCTTGCACATATTTAAGAAGTTTTTGAGACATGGTTGTGGCACACACAACACAATTGTGGCACATTCGACAGTTTGTGATACACGCTGCACTATGCCCAATGTCAAAATCCTGCACTGAAATTGGTGTTCTGGTGCTCAGTTGGACCCTGCGCCACATTTAACATGCAAAGTCTGACAGAAGTCTGTCATCAAAAAAAATGGTGCGCCCTGTTGGAGCAGTGCATGGAGTGCCAGATTCATGAAGAACGTGCGCCATAAATCATGAATCTGTGGCCCTCTGCACACTACACAGGCAAACTGCACATAGTGTAGTTTGTATTTTTTTTAGTAAATGTGGGCCATTATTTCGAATTCCCCAAATTACAGACACTGGGGGTGAATTTCAGGGCATCAACTCTACAGCACTTACTGCATATTGTAAGAAATCTGAATCATAGCTTGATCATTTTTACAGTATAGGCCTTTAACATTTAATTTATTGAATATGCAGCTTCTGTGACAGTTCAGTAATATTAATGGGGTGTACAGCATTTATAAAGTTACCAAACTAGCAGACCTCCCACTGCCTAGACATAATACACTATAAAAGCATTGTATCCACAATCATAAATTTTGCAGAGAGTTAACTTGTGCTACAGGCACATCTTTTACATTTGTTTGTTAGAGGAATGAAATGTATTTTATTTTTACACAAACCTCAATTAAAGAGCAACTGTTTGCTTTAATCATTTGCAATTAATTACTTTTCACTCTTTATTCACTTATAAGTAGATAAAGAAATTCACCCCATTTATCCAGCATCCTTTGTTAATTTTGCATTTCTCATTCTTTTAAAGCCCCTACTTTCTAAAGCCATCATTTTTTCTGTTTACAGAACCGTATTGTCACGTGTGCTGCCTCATCAAGTTACTTTGGGTGCGACTACAATGAGTTAATTTATTTAACTCACTCAGATCACAAATTGAGCATAAATCTCACCCACAGACAGTCCTCACACATGCTGCTACAACAGCATTCAGTAAAGATAAAAATGACGCACACTACAGTTACAAAATAAAAAGGGAAAAAATAACAGAAACTTACAAGTTAAAGTAAAATCTGATTTCCTTGGAGGTAAGAGAAACATGGAACACTTTCAGACTAGGCTACCTGTATATTACATTATTTTATACTACTTCTATTTGGTTCAGGTTTTAGAACAACCCATTGATTAATTAGTAAAAGTTGAATCTTGAAATGTTTAAAAAGCTTTTTTGATGGATCTCACAACAACACTGACCATACTGGATGCACTGCAACCAACCGATTACAGCCAAACGAAGTGATGATCACATGACCTGCCCATGTAGGGGACCAGAGACCATCTTCTGTCCTGTGTCTGCTCCAGATGGAGAAAATCAATGGACTAATTAAAGGGCCAGTAGCATTTTAATTCTTCATTACAGTGTATGGCAGCAGCATTTTTCTGCTAAGAGGAGCAAAATTTTAAGTAACAACTAATTACATATTAGCTTATATTAGAAGGACCCATTTGGATATGAATTATGCTTATTAATGGAATACCCATTTAAGCCTGATGAAGATGAAGTCCTATTGCCACAAAACACAGAGCTTATAGGTAACATGTATTTTAAGTATAATAAAGACTAGTATAATAAAGAATAATAATCTTTATTTATATAGCACCATCATATTCCATAGCGCTTTACAGATCATTGGGGACATATACAAATTATAATATTACACTACAAACACTCATATGGAACAATAGGAGAGAGGACCCTGCTCACAAGAGGTTACAGTCTATGAGGATGAGGGGGTGACACATAAGGTAAACAATCTTGAATAATGGTCCAGGAGCAGTATAAAACAATTTAATAAATAAAAATTCTTCTGCTTGAACCAGCCATCAGCTGCAATCTTATATACAAGTTTAAGGTGAAAGTGACTGCAGAGAAGCCTGGAGCTTAGTATTTATTTGGTTTTGCCGAGAGGAGGACATGGAATGGGTTAGGAAAGTTAGTGAAAATTTCTTGAGAATCACCTACACAAAGTGAGAAAAATTAGTGATGTCTAGATGAGAACTGGCAGAATGGCACCTTACAGCCCTAGCAGCATAGATACTTTTGTTTCAAACCTACTACAGGCGGTCCCCTACTTAAGAACACCTGACTTACATACGAACCCTAGTCACAAAAGTAGCTTTGGATTTTGTTAATTTGCTGTAATTTAGTCCTAGGCTACAATAAACAGCTATAACAGTTATGAAAGGTGTCTGTAATTAAGATTTATTGTTTATCCTGGCTCTTATGACAACCCAGCGTTTTTAAAATCCAATTGTCACAGAGACCAAAAAAAGTTTGACTGGGGTTACAAAAATAAAGTATACAGTTCCGACTTACATACAAACTCAACTTAAGAACAAACCTACAGAACCTATCTTGTATGTACTGCCTGTATTGACGGACCATAAGGGAGATTTGGGACATCTGAAAAAGCCAACAGCAGCCATGACCCTATGATTATTTAGCCTACAAAATAGTTACGCACTGAGCATGACTCAAAAAGGAAAGCTGCTTCTTTTTGTGATATTGAATCTATAAATATTATAAAAGAGGTTGAACGATGAGCGCTTTTTGTTCCCTTTTTTTTTTTTAATAAAAGCTTAACACCTTAAAAAGACTAGGTGCCTGTGGTAGGGTAAGAAATGCCCTTTCTAGAATTCCCTCTAATATATTACAATTTTTAGAGGCTGAAGAGGGAGCATGACTTAAGGCATTCCTATCTTTAGTTCCTAAAAACTTTCATATTACATCTTGTGGCTCTGTGGGCAGTTAAAGGAAACCTACCTCTTTGAAATAGGCATTATGACCCACACTAACCTGCACATAAGACGAGATAAGGTGGTGCAGGCACATATTTTTGTTAATCAAATAACAAAATGCATGGATTATAACACTAGATTGTATACTTTGCTAATAACCCACTCAGCGCTTGTCCATTAGCATATTAGGAGAGGCATCCGGAGTGCCGGCCCGCCTCCCCCCACCTTCCCTTCTTTGCTCCTGAGAGTCGGTGATGTCACCATGCCAACATCGCCGATGTCAACATCGCCGAAGTCTCGTGGCGGCTGCTCATGCTATTGCGAGAAAATATATGTGCCTGCACCATCTCATCTCGCAGGTTAGTGTGGGTCATAATGCCCATTTCAAAGTGGTCGGTTTCCTTTAAAAGCACAGGCAGTAAATGGATCTTTATCTGCAGCTTGCAGTTCCAACTATGTCTTTTATTGCCTGTATCCCTGATTCTGTAGCTCCACATCCTCAAGATGGGTGTGATAAGAAAGATGTACCAGATGGGAGGAACCTTTACAGATTATTTATTTCCTATTCCAGCATAAAAACCGTTAACACACCCACAGGGAACCCTTACCAATGAATAGCCATAAAATTCTCTTGTGCACATGGACTTGTTTGATCAGTGGAAACAGACAACATTCTGCCCGACAGACTCACTTTCACTGCACTAAGCTTGATCTATTGGATATGTCCAGAACACAGGTCCAATTCCCCAAACTGAACATGTACATTTAGTGTAATCATTTAATAAGACATTTATATTTTGTATTTTTTGTATTCACATAGAGATCACTTTTTAAAAGCACAATTTTCTACCAGTTCACCAGTATACATTTAATGAAATTTTTTGTTGCACACACTTACAATAAATAGTATCTTAACATAATTCAGATCATACACCCAAAGAATATGGATGCTTTGTCTTCTAGGGGTCTTTGGATGTTATTCTGTATATTATAATACTATACATATTCACTATTCTTTAAAGGAAACCTACCATTTAGAATGGTAGGTGTAAGCTGTAAGTACCGAGCACCAGCT
The DNA here is from genome assembly GCA_019512145.1 of Engystomops pustulosus. NCBI lineage: Eukaryota > Metazoa > Chordata > Amphibia > Anura > Leptodactylidae > Engystomops > Engystomops pustulosus. The sequence goes on from CM033641.1 coordinate 83,300,397, forward strand.
CAGGGTGAGATGGTGCCGGTACTTACTTTCGTTAGTGTTATAAACCGCGGTATCGCGGTTTTAACACTTTTTAAACTTTAGAGCAGCAGAGGCTACGGCGCCTACATAGGAAATAGCGGAGATGTTGCGCGCGCACAGTCGCGCGCAGCGCCGAAGCCCCTTCTGCTCTAAAGTTTTAAAAGTGTTAAAACCGCGATACCGCGGTTTATAACACTAACGAATGTAAGTACCGGCACCAGCTCACCCTGAGCTGGTGCTCGGTACTTACAGCCTACCCCTACCATTCTAAATGGTAGGTTTCATTTAAGAGTTCTTAGTCAAGTATCATGTGAACTTGTAGCATCTAAGATCAGTGGTTCTCAACCTTCCTAATGCTTCAACTCATTAAAACAATAAACACAATTTTAAAACCTCATGTTGTGGTGATCCCCAACCATAAAATGATTTTCTATGCTACTTCATAACTGTAATTTTGTGACTGTTATGAATCATGATGAATGGTAAATGTAGAAAAGGAAAACAGAATAGTGTAGTATTTAATAATGGGATGTAGAATATAATTGTAAGAGTATAAAGTGTTGTGAAGTCATTTATTAGTACATATTGGAAATGTATTAATGTGTCTCTTATCTGAATTTCTTTACTTTTTTTTATTTATTATCACAAATGTGATGAGTAAAAACTATTTAGAAAAAAGTCAAAATCCGATATCTTGGTAGACATTTCATCAGGTATTCCTTTTCCTTCCTTCCATAGGATACGACGTGAAGACCTCCTTCATACGTTAATATCATGGTTCTCAAGGATGACACTTAATCTTGTACAGGAATGCTCTCAGACAACCTGTTTGATTTACTAAGTTCTTTACCACTTGCAGACCGTAGTCTTCTTGCAATTTCCTGCTTCATGTTAGTAGATCCTGAAAACTTCTTTCATCGTCTTCAATGCATTTTATACACCATTGAATGTTTTATGCCCTAAAATATGGCATACTATTATTTCCCTGGTATTTCTCTGTATTACTTTAGAGCTTCTTATCGGTACCATATTTTTTAGCTTTGCAATATAAGATACCTAAGGTCAGAGTGTACAGTATGTCCATTCTTACTGAATGGAACCACAATGTCAGTTTTACAACTGTCTGGTATGTACTTTGCCTCAAAGGAGTCCTGAAACTCTCAGCTAGAGCCTTGTGTTTATTTTAACTCTGTGGTGTATATTTTTACTGGACTCCAGGATTTTACTGAAAAAAAAACTACTAAATGTCAGCTGATTTTTCTGTTACCATTTATGAAGCCAACTATGTATATTAAGTTTAATAGACTAATTTTGGTGAATTTCACTCTTGTTAATAATGTGTTTTTCATACCAGGGCTATAGTACCAATTAAATGAATCACTAAAAATGTTTTATATTTTTAGTCTACTTGGCGATGGAAATAATTCAGAAAAGCAGGCAAAAGTTTACATTTGTACAGACCTAAATTGTTTCCTGAAGCAAAAAAAGTAGAATTGGTGTGTTATTGTCTACCAAGTGAAAACTAGACAGGGTAGTAGTGGTGTCATGGGCAGATCCATGAGGGGTGTCCTGGTGGTCGAAAAACTCCTTCTGAGTATTTTAGTAACAAGTCAAAGTGAAAGGAATTATTTCCCTTTCATCGATTGGGAATCCTACTACATTCTGAAAAATGGGGACTGTGGCCCTTTACCTATGAAATTAGCTTTCCTTAGGTGTAACTGTGGCCATTTACGAAAATTCATTTTATCTTGAGTCATGTTAACCAGGTGGTAGTCCAAAGGTCCATATTTAACGCTGTAACTCCCATACCATGATAAATATTTATATATGGGATATAGTAAAAAAAAAATTAACAGCATCTTTTATACATGTGATGCATAAGATTATAACAACCATTATACATACAAAATGTATTTTACATGCTTTGGATAGACTCATAAATTAAACAAAATGTCACATTGCTTGTTATATACCTGACAGTTCCAACAAATCACAGGAAACTTTTGGGACCCTGCATTTTTAAAAAATACTAAATCAGTAATTTAGTCTTACCAAATCTGAACATGCCATAATTCTGGCTAAATTATTGCCAACTGGCATACATGCTTTATCTTTAGATGATTTAGCTAACCTGAAAAGGTGACAGTACATAGTAGGAAAAGATGTGACCTACCACTAAAGAGTCACGTCATTCAAGGGGTTTCCAGGTTAAATATAAATGCCCTTTCCCTTTGGACTGATCAATGACACTGGGGCAGATTTATCAAGCTGTCTGAAAGTCAGAATATTTCTAGTTGCCCATGGCAACCAATCACAGCTCACCTTTAAAATATTCATGAGCCCTGGTAACATGAAAGCTGAGCTGTGATTGGTTGCAATGGGCAACTAGAAATAATCTGACTTTCAGACAGCTTGATAAATCTGCTACAATGTCTTTCAGCTCACCTAGACTGTAAACTTAGACTAGACACAACATAGTAATGACTAAGCGGGGGTTCCGCTTAAAACGCGCTGACTTTCGTGTACTCCATTATGGCATTTTATTGGTCATGTTACCGAAATAAAGTTTATCTGTGTTTGCAGTCTGGCTGGATAGTGAATATTTTCCTTGACTAGACATAATGCAACAGATTTATCATTCAGTATCATTCATTGTGATAAATGTAATGTAACAGTATCTATTACTAAATGTAGGCCCATGTCTGCTAACTTTAGTGCAATGTGAATATAGGCTGCACCAATCCTTAAAGGACATCTGCCACCAGCATGAAGGATTGTAAACCAAGCACACTGACACACTGGAATGTGCTCCCTTTGGCCAGATCTGTTTTTCTTTAAGTTTTGAGTGAAGTATATGCATAAAATAAAGTTGGAAGTGGGTGCATGTAACCTGTTGATACTGGTTCCACAAATCCCAGCAATGTTTCAGAAGACAAAGGTAGCAGCACTTTGTCATGTCATGTTTGCAAAAAAGGGGAAATTTAATATGGCTTACCAACCCAATTCTGACATACACAACGACAATCTAGAACTTCGGTCCTCATTTATTATTACTGTGCACCAAAACGAATAATTTTATTTAATTTTCATTTTTCTTATAGTACTGCCATGTGCTACATATATAACATCTGTGTACCACATTAACCTATTGCAGCTAACATTCCGCCAACATAAGCTAACAAGCACCAATGGCGTGTTCTACGACATAGGTAAAAAATTCCCTACAAGATGTCGAAAACGTTGCTGAATGTCAGATGAGTAAAAGAACATTTCCTTTTTTACACCAACATCCGCAGTGTGGCTTCTTTTGTCTTCTAATTGCATTTTAAGCCAAATATAATATTGATCTATAAAGATGCCTGTGACACACCCCCAATCTCAAGTTACTTACGGTGTGCACTTACGCCAGAGAGCCTCAGAATTTAGTACATAAAGCCCCACCAACCTATGCAAGATGGCGCCTCTATGATAAATTCTACTCTTTAGGCCCTGGCACTCACTTCTTACTGCCACTACCTATATTTCTCCCACTAAATTAAAATGAGAAAGCAAATAGGCGCCTGTTTACCTAAATCCCTCAACAATTTACAAACCCCAAATTACAGATTACACACTTAGATATACGATTACTTAAAGTTGATATTGGTAGTGCTATCTCTATGGAAACTTAAGTTCTTTAAGACTACAAGCAGATACTTATTAAGTTTTAAAAATGTAATACGCTCACGTGCAGTGCATAAATGAGAACATACAATTATCGGAAAAAAGGATTACAAGGAATATACAAACAATACATACACAAACGGTTATAAAAATAAAAAATATACAAACATATAGCCTTATTAGTGAAATAATTGAAAGTTACTTGCCGCTGTGAGACCTAGCTAAGAATTCTTGGGCAATCTTCCAGGTGGGGATGGAGTCTCAAAATGACTGACAAAGAGCATTTGCATAGCCCGATAATTTATAGATCATGGATTTTCCTTCCACCCCCAGCTTGTGACGTCACTGAGAAAGGGATATTCATATGCTAATATGAAATATACTGCCCCCACAGTCCACTACACATAGTGCATGTAGGTTTCAATACACAAAAGAATTAGTAGGCATGCCCCTATAAGTCCTTATATAACTTCAAAGGGATATGATGGACTTATGGGTATGTTCCTGCTATATTCTGTTATTATACAAATAATTATAATTATATAAATAAATTTAATAATAGCTGTGTTACAGGTTGGTGATTATAATACACTATATGGCATAGTTATCTGTACACACGATGAAAAATATAATTTGGAGGGGGGAACATCAAAAGATGATTTTGTAGGTTTTCTGTGAAGTGAAGTTTTTAGTGGCATTAGTTGGGGCCATTTACTTACCTGTCCCTGGCGCGATCCCTGATCCAGAATGTCAGACGATAATGCACTCTGCCGCGATTCACTTAGATCGTGCGCCCAATTTCCTGCATGTGTCGCTTTTCCGCTCAGGTCCGCCGGAGTTCACTTTCTTCTTCGTGGTGCATATAAGTGCATATCTTGTGACACAATTTGAAAGTTAAATCCTGTGCTGAGTCCGAATCAGTCGGATCGTCCAACGGCCCTCCCCCCGATTTCTGTTGCATGAAAGCCGGTGCGATTGCGCTAAAATCTGATCGCGTGCAACACAATCTTCTTCTAAATACCTGTCCCAGACGTAAATAAGCCCCATTGTATTGCAATGGTGAGGAGAAGGAAAGAAAAGTAAAATGGAGCAGTGTATAAAGTAACAGTGTATGGTTTAGAGTAGGTGCTTATATTTATCCGCTGCAAGGAAGTTAAGTCTCCTACATATGTGGAGAAATCATAACATCCATAATAGGAAAGATAATTAACACAGTATTAGAAGGAATTATACTACAGCCTCACAAGTGACACATAAAAGTAGTGTTCAAAATCTAAGTGTGAAAAAGTGACTGTGGAAAAAAAAGAGAAAAACTTCTAACAAAAAGCCTTTTTATGTGATCAACAGCTGGAAATTCAATGTCTGTATTAGGCTGAAAAGCAATTGCTTGATGCAGTTGATGATATTACACACTTATGGAAAATTTGCATTTCAATGTATGGTAAGTTAGTAGTAATTGCTAAAAAGTGCATTTCTCTCTCTTTCATGGTTTATGAAACTGAAGTAAAAAATAATTAAAATGACAAAACAGAAAGCAGGAACAAGTAACCAGTGGCTCATAAAGTGGTAATAATTAAATCACATTAAATCATATGCATTTCGAAAATAATTACACTTATGCTGTAATTACTGCCAGGAATAACAAAGTAGTGATCACATCCATGCTTTCAGTATATTACATGGTCAGAGAATGCCCCCAATGCCCATATTACCTTCAGAGAATGCCCACAACTTCATCCAGAAACTACTCTATAGCATTCAGGTGGAAAAATATTCAAATCTGATAGCACAAAGTATGCTCCTTTATTCAGCATTAACGGCTATTGATTTCTGTTGAAAGATTGATTTTGAGACATATCCAAGTTGTTTTGTACAGGTATTAACTTCTGTAGAGGAAGATTCTACAATGAGTTTTCAATGGTGTATGTGGAATTTCAATCAGGTGTCCCTTCTTAAATATTGAAAGTATTTGGACTAACTAGACAATATGTGAATGCAAGAGTACAATAAATATTGGAGAAGGGGAAGTTAACAAGGGTTTTCATTATACTTAAAGGGAACCTGTCAGCATAAATATCCATAATAAACCAATACCAATATGTTAAAAAGCAGCTGGACACCTTCCAGATAATTTTTCTTTCATGACCTGGTGTGTTTGCATCATACAGAAAATCAACTTTGAAGTGAGGTGTAAATGGGTTGCATAAAGTCAGGAGGGCGGAGAGTTTATCACTGAATTCATGCTCTCTCTTCCTCAGAAAGCCCCATGCACTATAATTGATGGTCCTGCACCCAGATACATTGCCAACCAGATCTCCTGAAGTCTGTTGCATAATATAAGTCACAGGAGGAGGTGTTCGGAGGCAGGGAGAGTTGGACTTGAGTGTTAAACTCTCTGCCTCCTTTACTTTATACTATCAATTTACATTTCAATTCAAAGATGATTTTATGGGGAATTGAACCTTTTTAGGTTAGGAAAGAAACATGATCTGTAAGGTGTAAAGCTGCTAGACAACATACTGGTAGTAGTTTTTAGGCCAGTTTCTGATGATAGGTTCCCTTAAAGCTTACACATTGGCTGACTTGGTGGCCAAAGGCAGCTTTCCTTATGTCTTCCTGCGGTGTGCCAGGCTGTTGAAAAGAGCAAGAGGGATGGAGGAGAGGGTGTTGCTGTAGTACTAGCAAAGTCTAAAGGTATCTAGGTTTTTCTCTACAGTGTTTATATTCCTGACCTCTGGATTGAGAGGATGCAAAAAGCTACAGGGTGAGAGTGGTGCTGTCACCTGTGGGATGGCTGGGCCTTGTGGTGATCGCAGCCTTACTCACTTACTTGTCATGGTCTCAGATGGATATGAGGGCTTCCACAGGAACTAACTACTCTCTGGTGCTTCACTATAATCATTTTCTTATAGAGGCTGCTGAAGAGGTTTTAGAGGGGCTGCACCGATGTTTGGAACTGTCAGCAATGTCAACCTGTAGTTCCCCCGGGCCAACCCCTGATACTGCTGTTCAGCAACATGGACCTTGATTTTGGCAAGGTGCCGGTGGAGGAAGACAAGGAGGTTGTGAAGCAATTATTCTTTAACTGATTACTTGAAGGCACTTTTATAGTTTAGTTGCATATAGTTCTTAATACTGGCAGGCTCGAATAAGTTACTGTACTGAAAAAATACATGCCTTTTGGAAACTCCAATTTATCACTACAAGTGGGACGCTGGTGGACACTGTGAATCCTGTAATCCAGACTTTCTCATGCTTGAGTCATTTTCCTCCCCATAAGCTACGGAACTTTCTAGGCTGAGCCAAAAGCTACTACTGGCCATTCCAAAAATAAAATGTACTTGCACACCTTTGAATCCCATTAAGATATGTTACAGAGGACTAAGTTTACTCTGTCACCCAATTTACGCAAATCCACTTGGTTAAGGTTCCTGGACTGAGGGGACCAGTAAAAGTAGAGGTACCTTTGGTTTTGATGATAGAAATCATGGGGTCCCATTCCCATAGCCAGGGGTGAACCAAACCTTTTATTCTGCCTGAGGCAAAAAGGAAAACGGCAACCCACACCATTTATTTGCATTTTGCAGTGGGAAATAAGTATTTGATGTCTCTGGCAAATGAATAGATAATACTTAGTGTCAAAACCCCTGTTGTCAAGCACACAGTCAGGCTTTTTTTGTAGTTGATGATGAGGTTTGCATACATTTCAGAAGAAATATTGGTCCACTCCTCTTTGAAGATCATCACTAAATCATTAATCTTATAAGGTTGTTGCTTGACAATTCAGAGCTTCAGCAACCTCTATAACAGTGGTGGCGAACCTTTTAGAGGCCAAGTGCCCAAACTACAACCCAAAAATACCAACCAAAAATTTAAACAGTAACTTATTCCTGTTCAATAACTTTCAATCATATTGACCTCCTGAGGACAGCAACACAGTAGAAATTTTCATCATTTTAGCTTCTTTCCAGTTTTCCTCCGTACACAGAGAATCGTAGGGCCAGCAGGAGGTCCTCCAAAAATAATTCGACCCTCTTCCTACAGTCCCAAGTGGTGAAGTCAGTATAAAAATATGACTGAAAGCAACATCTTTTAAGTTGCTTGGATCTGCAGGAAGATTCTTTGAGTCTTGTCTGGTGTGCTCGGGCGATGGCCCTGGTGCCCACAGAAAGGGCTTTGAGTGCCACCTCTGGCACCCGTGCCATAGGTTTGCCACTACTGCTCTATAAGTTTGCTATGGGATTAAGGTTTGAAGACTGGCTATCTGACCAGAGCACCAGAGATCTGACCAGAGCACCTTCTCCCAGTCACTCACAGAATCATTCAGGTGTTCATTGGCAATCTTCAGAAGGGCTTGCACATGTTTCTTCTTGAGCAGGGGGACCTTACAGGCACTGCAGTATTGTAAACCATTACGGCGTAATGTGTTACCAATAGTTTTCTTGGTGACTGTGGTCCCAGCTGCCTTGAGATCATTAACAAGACCCCCCCCTGTGTAGTTTTAGGCTCATCTCTCACCTTCCTCTTGATCAACAATATCCCACAAAGTGAGATTTTGCATGGTGCCCTACATCGATGTCGATTGACAGTCATGTTGTATTTTCTATCTACTGTACCAACAGTTGTCTCCTTTTCATCCAGCATCTCATAGTTTTGTAGCCTATTACAGCCTTGTGAAGGTCTGAGGGAGTGATGGGAAATCGAATCTGAGCACCGTGCCACTCATTACTGCCACCAATGGGGATGAGACCAGTACCAGCATGCACCACGAGCAGCCTGTTGGAGCAAGGGTCACACATCCATCCTATTGACAGATAGGAGCCCTGTCTGCAAGTCAGATGCGTCCATCAAGACAGCCACATCTGGCTCGCGAGCCATAGGTTCCCGACCCCTGTTGTAAAGGATAGACTTTTATACAGGTGACTATATTGGATGCTGTCTCTAATACAGTTAAGTAGGTTGGAGAATCTGACTGGTCTGTAGGAGCCATAATTTTTAATGGTTTGGAGGGTATAAAATACTTATTTCTCTCAGCTAAAAGCAAATACATTTATAACAGTTTTACAATGTGGTTTTCTGGATTTTATTTTTGATTTTCTTTCTCCTATGTTAACATTAACTTACCCTTAAATTTATAAACTGTACCTGTATTTGTCTGTGGGCAACCTTACAAAATCAGTCAGAGATGAAATAATTATTTCCTTCACTGTTTACTAGTAGTGGGTGCTTTTTTATTGGTGTGGGGTCCAAAGGCATTTTTATGGGCAGAGGTGCAACTTCCATGAGGCAAGTTGAGCCTCTTGTCTCAGGCAGCAACATCTGCAGCAAGATAGGGGTCAACATGAGGGAATTAGTCAACTTCTAAAAAGTGGACACTTTAAAATAGTTTTCCTTCAAACCAGATGCCAGACACTGCATGGAGAACACACTGTCACACTTGAGGAGGAAAAGTGTGTAAAGTCTCTAGGAAGAGTCTGTGGACCCTCTGGACCACCGCGGGTCTCATACCACCAAGGTAGCCAAGGTAGTACAGCAGGAAACAGTTCAAACTTAAGATGACAGCAGGAAACACGGAGGAATACTGGTAACGCTGGCACACAGAGGAGCACTGGTGATGATGGCACAGACAATAGATACCGCTGGACAGGAACCCTGGAAGGTACAGCAGGACAGGAACCCTGGAAGGCACAGCAGGTAACAGCAATGGTGGCAACGCAGAGGATCGCTGGTAACACTGGAACACAGGATACACAGGGAACTCAGGAGGGCTTTCTCTTAGCAGGAAAGATGCTGAAGATCCGGCAGGGAGAGAAGGGAGGTGCCGGATTATAAGGGCGAGCCAGATTAGCAGGAGCCAATCAGGAGGACGCTGGCCCTTTAAGGCTTGAGAAGTCTGCGCGCGCCCTCTAGTGGTGAGAGCGTGCGATTGCAGGCAAGGAGGTGTGCGGCCTACACGCCGGGAGCCGGAGCACAGACAGGAGCCAGGAGAGGTAAGTGAGGGCAGGGAGACAGGGACTGGCAGGCAGCGGAGCACGGGTGTACCCGTGACACACACATACTAAAAAAATAACCTGATATATTACTATTGTATGCGGTACCGTTAAATAGTGCTCCTCAGGCAGCAGATAGTTCAGGTTCACCCCTGGATGCAACTTTGGTAGGGTAAAGTATTATAAACAATAAAGATATTGTCAGGATCAGGGGTAGTGGACTCGGTGTACCACCGCGAGTGATGGCGTAAGCCGACACCTGGAAGCAGAGTCTAAGTGACACCCAGTTTCCACGAGAGCCCACTGCAAAGTGGAAAATGTACATATATATATATATATATATATATATATATATATATATATATATATAATATACCTGATACTCACCCCCTCTACAGGTTTTTAATGACACTGTATGAACTGCTTTTAAATATGTAATCATATGTCTATTTTATTGTTAAAGTTTTGGATAAGTTCTATTTAACCCTTTCAGGACATGGCCCTTTTTTGTTTTTTCATTTTCATTTTTTACTCCCCATGATCAAAAATCCATAACTTTTTTATTTTTCCATGTACAGAGCTGTGTGATGGCTTATTTTCTGCGTAACAAATTGCACTTCATAGAGATGGTATTGAATATTCCATGCCGTGTACTAGGAAGCGGGAAAAAAATTCCAAATGCAGTGAAATTGGTAAAAAAAACGCATTTGTGCCGCCTTCTTGTGGGCTTGGATCTTACGGATTTCACTATGCGCCCCAAATGACAGGTCTACTTTATTCTTTGGGTCGGTACGATTACGGGGATACCAAATTTGTATAGGTTTTATAATGTTTTCATACATTTAAAAAAATTAAAACCTCCTGTACAAAATTTTTTTATGGGATTTTGCCATCTTCTGGCGCTAATAACTTTTTTATACTTTGGTGTACTGAGCTGTGGGTGGTGTTGTTTTTTGCAGATTTTGATGTCGTTTACAATGTTAGCAATTGTAGGACTGTTCGACCTTGTGATCACTTTTTATAGAATTTTTTAATTTTTTTAAATGACAAAAAAGTGCCATTTTCGACTTTGGGCGCGATTTTCCGTTACGGGATTAAACGCAGTGAAAAACCATTATCATATTTTGATAGATCGGGCATTTTTGAACGCGGCGATACCTAATGTGTTTATGATTTTTACTGTTTATTTATATCAGTTCTAGGGAAAGGGGGGTGATTTGAGTTTTTAGGGTTTTTTATTATAATTTTTTTTTAAACTTTTTTTTATTTTTATTTTTAGTACTTTTCAGACTCCCTAGGGTACTTTAACCCTAGGGGGTCTGCACGATCCTATCATATACTGCCATACTACAGTATGGCAGTATATTTTGATTTTACTACTCATACATTACAATGTGCTAATAGCACATTGTAATGGATGGGTTAACCCGAAGTAGCCTCGGGTCTTCGCGAGACCCGAGGTTACCATGGCTACGGATCGCCGCTCCCCGATGACGTCACGGGGAGCGGCGATCCTCGAAAAGCATTGCCAGCGGCGATCGAGGTGAAAACACCCGCGATCGGTGCTAGCACCGATCGCGGGTGTTACCGGTAAGCCTTTGCTGCAATATGCAGCAAAGACTTACCGGCTATGGAGAGGGCTCTCCATGCACCCGCGGCCGACCCGTGACGTGCTATTACGTCACGGGTCGTGAAAGGGTTAATTATGGTGGTGGGAACACTGGGCATTTCCTATTAGCATTTAGCAGGCCCTCTACTTGGCTGATACCTCTGGGGCCTGTGGGACCCATAGTAGTGTAGTTGATGTCGTTTTGGATAAATTGTTTTTTTTCATGGTGGTGGGAACATGCAGATTTTACATGCAGAGTCAGAAGACAGACATGTGTTGCACGCGCTATGTTAAAGGTGCACCAGAAAAAAGTGGTGAACTCTGTCAGAGGGTGCCAGATCATGAAGAACGTGAATATGGCGCTCCCTGCACTATATACAAGCAAACTGCACCTAGTACAGACTGCACTGTTCTTAGTTGGAGAATAAACAGAACCACAAAAATAAAACCATACTCTATATGCAGAAAATGAGAACAAGAGTAGCACAGTAATACCAGTTTGTAGGATGCAGGACCTCCAAAATATTCCATGAGAAAGCAGCAAACCATATAGACAGTGTACTCTGTACTATGTGCCATTTGCCTATGAAGTGTGCTGGGTGCGCCAGATGAATTGTGGCACCGTTTCTGCATGATTCTGGCTCCCACTGCACAGCTTTGACAGAGTGCACCAACTTTTTTGGTGCACCTTTAACATAGGGAGTGCAACACACTTATGTGGGACTTTGCATGATAAATGTGTTACACGGTCCGACTGTGCACCGGAATGCCCCTTTCAGGTCAGAAATCGTGTCATGTATAGTGCAGCTGTGACACAAAAGAGGCATGGACACTTCTTAAATACCTGTGCAAGCAGTTAGCACTAGAAAGAACATGCAAAGTCAGAAAAAACTTTTGTTTTAAATCCATATGAAAAGGCAACATTTTGAGCTCCAAACAGAGAAACCATTTTTTTTCTACTTTATTTTGTCTGCATGTTGTGCTGACTTCTCTTGGAACATACTGGGGCACATTTACTTAGGGCTTTGCGCCAGTTTTCTATTGTATGTTCTTTCTTAGCATGTTTTTTCTAGCGGAAACTGCTTTCACAGGTATTCCAGCGCTCAGTTGGACCACCTGCAGTATTTAACATGCTAGCCCTATGTTAGGTGCACCACAAAAAAGTTGGTGAACTCTGTTGGGCCAGTGTAGGGAAGAGACAGGTTGATTTCTGGCGCACATTCCTAATGAATTTGGCACACTGATCATTATACACGGGCAGAGCACTTTTAGTGCAGTTTTCTATGTAAATGTTCTGCACTGTACACTCACCGGCCACTTTATTAGGTACACCTGTCCAACATGGCGGCAACTCAGTGCATTCAGGCATGTAGACATGGTCAAGACAATCTCCTGCAGTTCAAACCGAGCATCAGTATGGGGAAGAAAGGTGATTTGAGTGCCTTTGAACGTGGCATGGTTGTTGGTGCCAGAAGGGCTGGTCTGAGTATTTCAGAAACTGCTGATCTACTGGGATTTTCACGCACAACCATCTCTAGCTTGCTTTACAGAGAATGGTCTGAAAAAGAAAAACCATCCAGTGAGCGGCGGTTCTGTGGGCGGAAATGCCTGGTTGATGCCAGAGGTCAGAGGAGAATGGGCAGACTGGTTCGAGCTGATGGAAAGGCAACAGTGACTCAAATCGCCACCTGCTACACCAAGGTAGGTAGAAGAGCATCTCTGAATGCACAGTATGTCGAACTTTGAGGCAGATGGGCTACAGCAGCAGAAGACCACACCGGGTGCCACTCCTTTCAGCTAAGAACAGGAAACTGAGGCTACAATTTGCACAAGCTCATCGAAATTGGAAAAACGTTGCCTGGTCTGATGAGTCTCGATTTCTGCTGCGACATTCGTATGGTAGGGTCAGAATTTGGCGTCAACAACATGAAAGCATGGATCCATCCTGCCTTGTATCAACTGTTCAGGCTGGTGGTGGTGGTGTCATGGTGTGGGGAATATTTTCTTGCCACTCTTTGGGCCCCTTGGTACCAATTGAGCATCGTTGCATCGCCACAGCCACAGAGCATCTTTGGGATGTGGTGGAACGGGAGATTCGCATCATGGATGTGCAGCCAACAAATCTGCGGCAACTGTGTGATGCCATCATGTCAATATGGACCAAAATCTCTGAGGAATGCTTCCAGCACCTTGTTGAATCTATGCCACAAAGAATTGAGGCAGTTCTGAAGGCAAAAGGGGGTCCAACCCGTTACTAGCATGGTGTACCTAATAAAGTGGCCGGTGAGTGTATATGCAGTTACATCATAGCACAGAATGAAATAATGCTGAAACTATCCAGTTATATTTATGCATGAAATGACAACACAGCAGTAGGAAAATGCGGTAATCCAATCAAAGTGGACAATTTTCTACAGTTAACAGTTTTAGACATGCAGTAACTCCCAGCCATTTCATATACAAAAAACTATATATTTCTTTCACGATCCTTCCAACAGCAGTGGTTATATCCAAGGATGACTATCTTGGATCTAAGGGACAATATGACATGTATACATTTATGGGAAATTGTCTTCACACAGAGACATATTTTGAAATAACATCCGCCTGAATAAATGTATGTATATGCCAGACTAATTGAAGGACACAGTCCTTTTTTCATTTTTACTTTTCCATTTTTCATTTTTCAAAATTCCATAACTTTTTAAATTTTCCATGTATATAGCTGTATAGCTTGAGACAAGCTACAGAACTTGTTTTCTGCATAATAAATTGATACTAACCATAATACTACGTACTGGGAAAGGTTAAAAAATTCCAGATACTGTGTGATTAGTTTATACGGTTTTTATTTTTCTCTCCAAGTGACAACTCCAATTTATTCTTTGGGTCAGTATGTTCACGGAGATACTTAATATATACTGTATGTAGGTTTTATTATGTTTTAGTATATTTCAAAAATGTAAACCTTTTTTTATTTAATTTTGCCATGTTCCTATTGATCTTTATTATTGATCACTATTATAGATCTTGCTGAATGAGAGGACTTGGAGTCTTAAGTAGACTATTGTTTGTCACAGCAATGAATCTGGATTTTTACTTCTGTCACATCATTGGTCGGTGGGTGGGGGGGCGGCGATCAGCCAGAGAGCTCTCATCATGCACCTACTGCCGCACTATGACGTTGAAGAACTTTATGGTGTGGTAAGGGGTTAAATTTATTGTGAATGTCCAGATGAGAATACCCCTTTAAGAGTTGAAATTGTATGTGACCTAGTTTTGCTAAGTGGTGGTGAAGGTTCTAGATATAGTGGAAATTTATAGTCCATTAAACTGGAAAACTTCATTTTAATTCACATTTTTCACAGTGTTACAGCTATCCAAAGTAAACAGCTTTGAGACACAATCTGTCTGGGCTACATGTATTACTAGTGGCCAAATGCAACGATACAGTGTGAAGCTCAATTGTGTCTTGAATAGGCTGCTCTTTCTACTGGTTTGTCACAGAGGACTGATGTTTTTGCCTAATTCAAGCTCATTTGCTTGTGTTCTGCTATGTGCACAGAATGTTCTATATTCTTACTTCAATGGCTTTCAGCCGGTTATTATGAAGAATTTCATGGTTCTTGAACCTGATGTTATATCATCTTGCCAGGTACACTTGATAGTTCTCTTTATTACAGTCATCATGCTAACATTGAACAAATGGGCTACACATTACAGTCCCAAAATACACTGTGCATTATGCAGGCCGACTTACCATTTGGCCAAGGGCCATGTATATCTACTGGTGAAATTTCCATAACACTTCGGGGTATATTTATGTATCCTCTTTTTTATAACTCTAATAGTAAACACATGTCTACTGTTCAACATTAAATCAAATGGTCTAGAGCTAATTCTGCAATGCCAGAAGATGTGAATTTCAATGAAAGTTCAGTGTTTTCCTCATTTAGGTGGTTGGCGCTATTTCATAGCCCTGGCTTCAATGTGAGATGAAAGGAGAGTGTGTGGTTAATAGGGCTAGCATCTCTGGGCTGTTGTTTCCAATCACATGTTTTAATACTAACATTTGTCTAGCTTCCTGCAGTACATTGGAAAGTACAAAACAATGCAATTATATGAAATGGCGTCTTGTAAATCCATCTTCACTTTGAGTGTCGTAGCTGGAACCTGCACATGGAAAAACACATAATAATGTTATTATTTCTTTAGACAGAAAGTTAATAGGTTTGTTTATGTACATGCTGATAATGTTATATTTGTAGTTGAATTCCTATTATGTTGATCATCCATTTCATAGTAAAGATCCAATGCAAACAACCTACAATAGAGAAATGTGTATATTTATTATCAGAAGGCTTGGAAATGGATGATGTTGACACTGTGCAGATGATGTCAGGCTTCATCCAAATTCTCTCAGATATTGTAACTAAGACCACTAATGGAATTTTTACTGTTATTTTACCCTAGACAAACCTCAGTTAAGACAATTGCAAAGACAGATAATGACTTGGACTACTTTACTTTGACCTTCTAACATATTTGTAGAACCAAGAAACTCCTTATAGAAAGAAAGGTCCACAACTATTAATGTACAAACAAATCCCCAACAGGTGTTCCCCATACTGCATTTATTATTAATTTAATGATATCTGTTGATATTCATTTTGTTAATTGTGCAAATGTAATAAGTTTTCTTAAAAAAAAGTATATTGACTATTTAAAATATAGAGCAGGTCCTATTTTCTCCTGCACTTCCGTTCTGTACACCCTATAGATTCCAACAGGAACTTGAAAATACGTGTTGCATAGCGTTGTGCACCGTATTCTGTTGTATATATGTGTGTAGTATCCAGTGATTTGGGGGACGCGCAAGCTAGTGACATCATTTGCCAACTCACTCTATTTTATATGGATATGGAACGATGCGGAGACATACGTGCATACGTGATTAAAAAACTTCATGAATACATGTGTTCCCATTAATCATGCCTTAGAAGGATGACTTCTGGAGGCAGAACTTCTTCTGTTCAAGGTCTCTGGTCATAGCTAGAGGCACCAGGTCACGGTGCCTTTACATTGGGACATGGTACTCTCAGGTGGCCTGGGGCTCAACTTTTCTTATCATTGTCATGTTTCTTTGGCATGATTTGTTGATCATAATAAAACTGGAAGAGATTGACTTTAGAATTTCATTCTGAATTTTTTAGGATGAGTAGGGCTTTTTTTTATTCTAATTTATTGGTAACTAATCCAATATGAGGGCCAATTCTTATTAGGATACTACCAGTGCACTAAGAAGCTAATATATTTTTGCATAAATATACAAATACAATTTTCTCTAATCTGACACATTGAGCATAATTTCCAAGTCTCAAACCTATGGTGTCATAACCAACATGGGGAGATAAAAACAACTGGACCGTACATCCACACATCACACAATGATCTACTGCTGCTACATTACATAACGAACTCAAGGTTCTTAGTTACATTTTGATCAAATTGCATAAACCCACTAACCACTTCACGGCGACCTCGTTGTAGTGAGTCCCTAAGCTATGAGGTGTGGCATCACATGGCATTCTCCGCCGCTGCAGCACAGCATCAGCAGGGACCAAGACCTGGGTGTCCCCCAGAACCTATACTGGCAGGCATAGCCCCCATGGCTTTGGGCCCCCGGGTCTCCACAAATATTGACTGCACCATGTGAACAGGAAAAAATGCTCACCATGTGTGAACAGGTGTTGAATACTCACTGTTCCATGTGGTTTCAGGTGCTATCTGAGAGGAAGTAGGCGGCCACTATATGCAGTCTCTTGCTAATTTATAAACACCTCGGTCAAATGGGGCAGATTGGTGGTACCAGACAAAAACAAAATAAATGAAGGGATAGAATATACTAAACAAACATGGTGAGAGAAAAAGAACTGGACCACACATCCACACATCACACAATGATCTACTGCTGCTAACGAACTCAAGGCTTTGATCAAATTGTGATCCAGGCCCTGGGTCCCCACCGGCACCACAGGACAGAAGCAGGGGACGCCATGCAATACTGCACCATGTGAACCATATGTTTTTTTTCTCTCCCCATGTTGCTTTGGGTTCATAAAACTGGACGACAAAGATGAAAAACGGAAAAAGGAGGTCCCTCATCAGTTTTAGACCTTCTACTTAAAGTGTGTTGGCTTCCGTTAGTGGTGTTCTGATCCATATCCAACAGTACAATATGGAGATAAATTGGGAAAGTGGTATCTCTTTCATCCTAATAAGTTAACCAGTACCTTTTCCATCTTACTCACTATACTTGTGTAGCACATAATAAATGTTTCATCTATGCTAGTGAATAGCTATATTTAACTTAAAGGAAACCTACCATTTGATTTGATGCATTATGAAGCAAACATACCTTGAGAATGCTGTAGCTACACTGATGCAGGATCACATCTTGGTTAATCCCTGTGCTGAGTGGTTTTGCTGATAAAACAGATATAACATTATGATAATGAAGCTCTTTGGCTTCCACCTCTGTTCTGGCGCTTGCTTTGCAGCTTCTCATATCAGGGGAGTTTCTCTCTGATTGCATCATCATCTCCGGCAGTTCCCCACCTGCCAGACAGAATAATCAATTGCTGCACCATCCCCCATCTGCTGTGAATGAGTGATCCAGCTCAGGTTGATTAGTGCTTGACTAGTCATGCTTTATTTAGCAGCCATTTTAATTCCAAGCTCGGTGTAATGTGTAAGACAGTCTGTCCCAGCTTTCCCAAGGTCCTGAATGGTATAATTGTTTTTTCAGCAAAACCACTCAGCACAGGGATTAACCAAGATATGATCCTGCATCAGTGTAGCTACAGCAGCCTCAAGGTATGTTTGGTTCATACTGCATAAAATCAAATGGTAGGTTTCCTTTAATATGCAAGTCAGAATCTGAGAGTTGTGTTTAGCCTCACAACACAATACAAACTTTATAATCAATGTAATTTAGACAAATGTTCCACTATATAGTATTGTCTCTCTCTCTTCAGTTCTCTGCTAAACGTCCACCTTATAAATGGAGAGACACATTGCAAAGATTAAGTGCATGTGCTTGTACATACAGCTTGTTGATGTCAGTGTATAAAGCATTTGAAAACCCCTTCAAATGGCAATAACATTCATATTAGAACTGCTGTATGTCTTGCAACATCTGCCAAAAGTGTGGGAAGATTGCAGTGATAAATACCTCAACTATCTGGTATGTGTTGAAACAAAGAAAAATGGTATAATGTCAGGTTCATATCCAGCTTTCTTCAGTGTTTTATTGCAGTTGCCTATTGTTAAGGTCAAAAGACACTTTAAAACGCCCCACAATAAAGGCAGAACATATTAGACCTGGCTGTGAACATGACTGATAGTCACTCAAGCAAATCTACTGCAATGAATCTTGCGGTATAGATAATATATGGTAAAAACATACATAGAAAACCACAAATTATATTTTACTGTGTTATAATTCTGTTTATTTGTATTGGCTATTTGATGCGTGGGTTATTTTGTGATTTTAGAACTGCAATTCATATTTTTAATGATGTGACACATAATTTCACATACCATAACTTCAGTTATCACTCATTATGCCATGAAGTTGTTGAAATTTTCTCAGAGTAAAATTTATTGCTAGAATTGTACATATTAATACGTCTATGGTCCTTATTGAAATTTTAGAAGGGGATCTATTAGGGAATTAAATTTGTTGGCCAGAAATAAAAGCACAATCCCCTCATAAGGTCACCATATTGTATTTAACCTGTGCTTGTACTTTTCCTTCTGCCCCATATGACCCACAGCTTGTCATGGCAGAAGGCCAAAGTTTACCAGGGTAAGTACCATATAGATGACCCTATAGCATTACCAAGACTAAGAAGTTTAGTTCTTTTAAAGTTTAAAACAAGTAGCTCTTGCTTACAGAATCTGTATTTTGTAGGAGTTCAATGGATTACTAATGAATGGGTAATTTTATACTACTGGAGTGCTGAAGACCACCTTATAAAGGGACTGTACTAACCCTATGAACTTTGGAATTTGGGGCTAGTCTCTTTAAGCCATTAAACACTTAAATATCCTTAAAGGGGATGTGTTGCTTTTATAAAATAAAAAAAAACATAGTTGCATAGACCACACCGGGTGCCACTCCTTTCAGCTAAGAACAGGAAACTGAGGCTACAATTTGTACAAGCTCATCGAAATTGGACAGTAGAAGATTGGAAAAACGTTGCCTGGTCTGATGAGTCTTGATTTCTGCTGCGACATTCGGATGGTAGGGTCAGAATTTGGCGTCAACAACATGAAAGCATGGATCCATCCTGCCTTGTATCAACGGTTCAGGCTGGTGGTGGTGGTGTCATGGTGTGGGGAATATTTTCTTGGCACTCTTTGGACCCCTTGGTACCAATTGAGCATCGTTGCAACGCCACAGCCTACCTGATTATTGTTGCTGACCATGTCCATCCCTTTATGACCACAATGTCCCCAACATCTGATGGCTACTTTCAGCAGGATAATGCGCCATGTCATAAAGCTGGAATCATCTCAGACTGGTTTCTTGACAAATCTGCGACAACTGTGTGATGCCATCATGTCAATATGGACCAAAATCACTGAGGAATGCTTCCAGCACCTTGTTGAATCTATGCCACGAAGAATTGAGGCAGTTCTGAAGGCAAAAGGGGGTCCAACCCGTACCTAATAAAGTGGCCGGTGAGTGTATATATATATTGCAATGTCAGTTCTGTTAAAGTTGACTTTAAATAGACAAGGAAATTCAAATACCATTACCACCCAGGACATGTCCAAGAAATATTCCATTCCATTCATCTTGGCATTTTCCATAAAATCAAGTCACCATTTGAAGTGGTCATGTAGAATCTATCATGATATCAGTCATTGCACACAGTGAGCAAATACAGTCAGGTCATTTATTGTAAGGATATCTTGATTTATTAGCTTGGCTAAGTCTTTCTTTACTGACAATTGAGTTCCAAAGGAAAATCCCAGGGTGAATGTGGTGACTTATTTCCTGAGAACTGTGTCTATAGGTGGTAAAATAAGGCTGTCTGAGACAATTACTATAGTTCTTTAGATTTTAAGACTGAAAAGAAAATTGTTAACACAATATAATTACTTTTAACAAAACTCAATGTCATTAATCATAAAATGAAGCTTTAATAGTCTGATTTTATGATTCACAAAATGTTATGGTCTTTCTAAAGTAGGCAAAACCTCCAAGATGGCCACCATCTACAACTACAAGTCCCATGATCCCTCACTTCTCAGTAACAGCTCCTTCCTCTAATGCTCTGCTCCCAGTGATGATGTAACAGATAGTCCTGCTCTGTTACCATAGTAACTGCTATCCCTGTACATTGCCTCACTGAGATATTGGGGCTCATTTACTAAGGGCTCCGTGGCCGCACTTTCGTCGGGTTTCCAGACTTTTTCCATTTTGCAATCGCGCCAGCTTTCACGCAACAGAAATCGGGGGGCATGGCCGTCGGAAAAACCCGACAGATTCGGAAAAACTACAGAATTTAAAAAACTAATTGTGTCGCAAAATCAATCACTCACATGCACCAGGAATAGGTTGGTGAACTCCGGCAGAATTGGCGGACCTCGGTGCAGCAGCAACACCTGGTGGACATCGGGCGCACGACCTTAGTGAATCGCTGGAAGACCCGAATCCTCGTCGGAGAACGCGCCGCTGGATAGCAACAGGACCGGGAAAGTAAGTGACCCCCCAATGTCTCACTACAACACTAGGTGCAGGATATGTGATGTGGACAGGTGACCAGTGACCATTTTCTGTCCTGTGTCTCCTCCACGGGGACAAAATCAACTGATTGATTAAAGGGCCAGTAGCATTTTAATTTTTCATTACAGTGTATGTCCACAACATTTTTCTGCTAAGGGGAGCAGCATTTTAAATAACAACTAATTACTTATAGTTTGCTTATAGTTTAATGATCCATATGAATATGATTTATGCATATTCCTGGAATACAAATTTAAATAAAAAGGTCAGAAAAATTCTAAGGGATATGGAGGATCTCAATTATGAAATATTAAAAGAATAAGACTGTCTGTATTTAGTCTTTAGAAGAGATGACAGAGTGGATATGATTAATTTATTTAAATATAGAAATAGCCCCTACAATAAATAAGATGAAAAGTTTCAAGTTAAATCACCCCAAAAAACAAGGGGCACTCTCTCCTCTAGAAAAAAAAGGTTTTTCTTCCAGAGGTGAAAAGCTTTATTTACCATAAAAACTATAAATCTACGGAATAGCCGACCATATTAACTGGACACAGCAGGGACTATAGGAAGCTTCATATGATGCTTAGGAGTCTTTCTCCAGCAAAATA
Source organism: Engystomops pustulosus (assembly GCA_019512145.1). Taxonomy (NCBI): domain Eukaryota; kingdom Metazoa; phylum Chordata; class Amphibia; order Anura; family Leptodactylidae; genus Engystomops; species Engystomops pustulosus. Next base: position 83,322,087 of record CM033641.1, read on the forward strand.
ACATGTATGGATATGTCACTGTATACAATTCTGTCCTCCCATAGCCCCTTACCTTCCTTGGTGGATCTTGATAGACATGTGTTGACTGTATTAAGGGAAAGAAGAGTCTCACCAGTGTTCCGATTCACCACATTTTTATCTGTTTGTCTTGTTTCTTTCCTCAAATCAATATGTTTTTATAGTTACTGATAAAGATATTGGGGCTTTTGTTGGACTGTGTACGTTCTTCTAAGCTAATTCGGCTTTCAGAAGTGTCTGCACTGCTATTGTGTCACACGCGCCCCTTTTGTGGTGCAGCTGCGCTGGCTTCCATGTGATGCAAATTAAGGGGCGTGTGCGGTGGGTCGAACTGATTCTAACTTGCAAATTGTGTTGCACATCGTATGTTTAAGGTGCACCGCAAAAAAGATGGTGAACTCTGGTGGCCCAGTGCGGGGAAGTGACAGATTCATGATTTCCGGCGCACAATCTTAATGAATCTCTGCACCCAGCATTATACACGGAAGTAGCACTTTTAGTACAGTTTCTGACTTTCTAAGTAAATGTGTCCCTATCTTTTTGGTGAGTGATGATCATTCAATATATTTTAGTAGAATTAGCACACTGGTTGATATAGTTTCTTACCGAGTGATAACCTTGCTATAAAAATTTGACCCCACCAAAAAAAAAGAAAATGTCACTTTAGATTAGAACGCATGCTTCAGAATCACTATCACAATTTATAGACCCCCCACCAACCAATGGCGGATTACAGTAGCATGGCCGCTTACCATGTGGGGATTGATTGCAACCCAGCTCCCTGGCTCTTCTGAACTGGCTGTTAAAACAGCAGTCACTCTGTACCAGGCGGTAAATAGGCGGTTGCCGAAGACAGTCCTGGGATTCCCCAACACATACTTGTGTCTATTTCAGAACAAGGAACACATGGCACGTCAGCATCCAGGCGGTGCAGTGACACCATAATCATACACTTCAACACCTGTGCCAGACGTCTGACTAATGGAAGAGAAAGAGTTTACATCACGTACCAGGGGATCTGGAGCAGGAGGCTGATAAGTATAAATTTCTGGGGGCTGTATTTATTCATTACTGGGTGTTGTATATATTCATTATAAGGGCTGAATATATTAATTACTGGGTGCTGCATATATTTATTCTTGGGGCTGTATATATTAATTACAGTATATATTCATTACTGGGTGCAGTATATATTCATTACTGAGTGCAGTATATATTCATTACTGGGTGCAGTATATATTCATTACTGGGGGCTGAATATATTCATTACTGGGGGCTGAATATATTCATTACTGGGTGCAGTATATATTCATTACTGTTGGTTGAATGTATTCATTACTGGGGGCTGTATATATTCATTACTGGGGGCTGTATATATTCATTACTGGGTGCAGTATATATTCATTACTGTTGGCTGAATGTATTCATTATAAGGGCTGAATATATTCATTACTTGGGGCTGTATATATTCATTACTGTGGCGGTATATGCTCATCGATTAGGTTTAGAATCAGTAAGTTAAATACTTTGGTAGATTTTAGGTGTGGAATTAAACTTCCGCATTTTCTGGGTTTTCATTTTTGAGAGCAGGCTACGTACCTGTGTAAGAGGCCTGGGAATGTTAGGGCATGGGGAACACCCTCCAGTTTAGAAAGGTTCAGTGTAGGAGTCAGAGAATGAACCTGGGCCCAAACATCATGGCACATCTGGAAGTAATGGATGTCAGTCACCATTCTCCAAAAGAGCACCAACATCCCCATACCAACTGCAGCAACTGTTTGGAGTGGGAACGCAGATGAGAAGGAAGGCTTATACCTGTTCACAAAAGTAATCACTGTATTTTTGGAGACTACGTGATTGGAAAAAATCGGTCCAAAATTTTCCAATGCAGTGTTACAGAGTTAATACTTTTTAGAACTAAAAACATTGCAATAGTTTTGGCATTTAATTATTGCTGAAACATTTTAAGTCTCTTATGTTCCTAATAAGCCCTGTCTTGAATTAGTCATGGAAGGCCTGGGAGCTTTCACAAGGCTCCTGGCTGTCATAGGAACCAAACGGCTCTGGTGAGTTGGAAATGTTTAGTTGCTGAGAGATGCTCTCTCCTTCCCAATAACCGCTCCGATGTATTGGTAGCAATTCAGTTTAGAATATTATTTAATGTCTGTGATCAGAGTTATCTTCAATGAAGTGATTGTTTTCAGCTATCTACCATCAATCTATCATATATCGAACAAATAGGTTATCCCATTAGATAACTATATATTTATAGATAATTAAATATAACTAAATAATCTAACATCCAATCCTAAGGCCTAAAAATACTGCAGTCATCATGACATATTTTAACCTCTATGAACATGCAAAGGAAAATAAGTACAGCCAAGTCTTAACATAATAAAAATGTTTGCCTCCAAGATCTTTTGATTGTCAAATAGATTTACTGTATTTATTTGCATTATTGTCAGTGCTTGACATGCAGTCCTATCCAAATTTAAAACATTTTTTATAATTTTTATACTTTTTTTCTTTCTTTAATTCTTACACTGTCTTTCCATTTGCTTTATCTCCTCTGCAGTGTTTAAAAATAATTGGTGGCGTCTTCAAGGAACTTTAATGATAAAGTATGCACGGCTTCCAGACATCAGAATTACCTCAGCATTTTTGTATTATTTAAAGCTCAATTTATGTAATGGGAATGGAAACAAAATGGCAATAAATGAAGATAGCTGGAGCAGAATATTTGCCCAGAGGTTATAATTATATCAATGAGAAAGCAAAGACAATACACATTCTTAGTAATCTGGCTTTATTTTCTATACAAACAAAACTTGAATTTCTGTACTTGCCCATTCTTTTTTCAAAGCTGCCAGAAATTGTGACTGATGCTTCTGGTTGCTTCCAATTCACTAAACCGGAGATGAAATCATGGGGTGTGGGTGAACAGTGCTGACAATTAAAGGATGGCGCAAACCTCCTCTGGGATAATTAGTTATCAAACTTGAGCAAGAAAGCACATTTCGCTAAAAGATACAGTATTATTATTAAAGATTGTGCTGAAAATAAGAAGTCATTAAAACATTACAGGCGGTCCCCTACTTAAGGACACCCGACTTACAGGTGACCCCTAGTTAAAGACGGACTCTGCCCACTGTGAACTCTAGTGAAGCTCTCTGGATGTTACTATAGTCCCAGACTGTAATGAACAGCTTTAAGGTGTCTGTAATGAAGCTTTATTAATAATCCGTGGTTCAATCACAGCAAAAAAATTTGAAACTCCAATTGTCATTGGGGCAAAAAAAAAAAATTTGTCTGGATCTACAATTATAAAATATACAGTTTCGACTTACATACAAATTCAACTTAAGAACAAACCTATGGAACCTATCTTGTACGTAACCCGGGGACTGCCTGCATTCACCTAAAGACAGAATCAAATCAGAATTAACTTTACCTGTTTATATCAAACCTCTGAATTATAATTTATGACTACTATACTTACTGAAACAAAGATAAAACTGAATTTTACTACAAGATGCAGATATATCATAGAAATTGTAGTGCAAATTTCTATGACTCTCCACTTACACACTAACTGGGGGGATACTTAGTATTCTGTAATCTATCTACATAATACCACAACAGTCAAAACATTTTAATGACTCCTTTCCGTAGAACGCACAAAAAAATAAACAAACCTAAAACATAAACATGGACCTGGGTGTACTAGGTTACCTAAATAACAGCATGCAATGTCAATCAGCTGTCTCTAAAGCCAGCAAGATCTTGTCATGTATCAAAAGTGGTATGGACTTTCGGGATAGGGTTGTAATATTACCACTGTTTAAGGCATTAGTTCGGCCTCACCTGGAGTATGCTGTCCAGTGCTGGGCACCAGTCCATAAAAAGATGCCCTGAAGCTGGAGAGGGTTCAACTGAAGCCACAAAACTGATAAGTGGTATGAAGTTCATCTCAGTGATGAAAACAACTAGATTTATTAAGTTTGGAAAATAGACGACTACGTGGGGACATGATTAAAGTATATACTCGAGTATAAGCCGAGTTTTTCAGCACAAAAACTTTGCTGAACAACCCTTACTCAGCTTATACTCGAGTTTATAAAAAAGTAACACTGTACTCATCTTTCCAATGCCCCCCATTGGCCCTCTTCTGCTTCTGATGCTCCGGTGCCTCCTTGGGTCCTCTTTCGGTTCTTCCGCTCCTCTTCGGTTCCTCTTGGGGTCATTCTGGTCCTCTTCGGGTACCCTTGCAATGCTGGCCAAGCACGAAGAACCAAAGAGAGATGAAGGACCCGAAGAGGAGCTGAAGAAGACCGAAGGACCTGAAGATGATCCAAAGCAAGAAGAGGACCTACGGGGGCATCGAAAAGGTGAGTACAGTGTGAATTTCTTTATATTACAGGGGGGCTGGCAGGCTATATATTACAGGGGGCTGCCAGGCTATATACTATGGAGCTGGCAGGCTTTATACTAGGAGGATGGCAGGCTATATAATACAGGGGGCTGGCAGGCTATATACTACAGGGGCTTGTTGTCTATACACTATGGGGATGGCAGGCTTTATATTACAGGGGCTGGCTATATTCTATGGGGCTGGCAGGCTATATGCTATTGTCGGCTGGCAGGCTATATACTACAGAGGCTGGCAGGCTATAAACTAGAGGGGTCTGGCAGGCTATATACTATAGGGGGAAGGCAGGATATATACTACAGTGGTTGGCAGGCTATATACTACAGGGGTTGGCAGGCTATATATTAGGGGGCAGGCAGGCTATATACTACAGGGGCTGGCAGTCTATATACTGGGGGGCAGGCAGGCTATATACTACAGGGACTGGCAGGCTGTAAACAGGGGGGGCTGTGACCAATACATTTTGCACCCATGGCTTATACTCGAGTCAATAGGTTTTCCCATTTTCGTGTGTTAAAATTAGGTACCTCAGCTTATACTCAGGTCAGCTTATACTCGAGTATATATGGTAACTTAAATAAATACATGAATGGTCCATACAAAAAATATAGTCAAATCCAAAAACAAGGTTTAATTACCAGAGGTACCAGAGGTCTGTGGAATAGTCTGCCTCAGGCGCTGGTCACGGTAGGGACAGCAGAGACCTTCAAGACGGGCCTAGATGCTTTTTTACATCTAAATTACATTGATGGTTATGTTATATAGAATTGTTTCCCCTATATCCCTTCTTCATCGAATCCCCTCCCTTCCTTGGTTGAACTGGATGGACATGTGGTTTTTGTTCAATATTATAAACTATGATACTATGACCTGGAAATCCCCTTTAACATCTTCTTTCGATGTTTGAATATCAGATTTTTCTTATACTCCACTTTCCAAAAGCCTTATCTTTTTTTGTTTACATTGTCATATAGTGGCTTGTTTTCTACATAACAAATGTTACATCTTAGTATGTAACATTTCATATTCAGTGCAATGTCTGTAAATTTGGAATAAAACTGCCAAAATGTTTTACAATATCTACCTTATTCCTTGAGGATTTACAATCATGAAGATAACATATTTATCATGTAGAATTATGTAATTTTTTAAAAAACTTTATAAAAATAAAACTTTTTGAGGAAAGAACATCAGATATCACCATATCTTATCATATCGTAAAAACAGCTTTTTAAGGGGACATTCTTTGCAGGATGAGCTGTGTTTTTTATTGATACCATTTTGAGAACGATATGATATTGTAATCCACTTTTATGAAACTTTTTATGGGGGGCCAATTTTTTGAAAAAGTGCTGATTTTGAGTCTTGGACATACATCTTAACTGACAGTGTATCATACTTTCAGGGAGGAGTAAGCCAAAAATAGTTCTTTACTAAAATCAAATTTTCCCTGCAGAACTGGCCTTTTTTTAAAGGAAACCTACCACCACAGATCTATCTACTAAGGTTTATCGGGTGGTAGGTGCCTCTATTGTACGTGAGGATAGCCCTTATAAGGGCTAATCCTTATGTCCCCTGTATCTTTTTATAACTTTTATTGGCCTAATATGCTACTGGGGCGTGGAGTAGCCAGAGCTGAGGCTACACAGCATGGCTACTCCATGCCCCAGTAGCCGCTTCGAACCTGCTATCCTCCATACCGGCATACGCAGTAGCTCCGGCTTCAGAGCAGTGATGGTGCAGCCGCGGGTTGGTGTTCTGCACAGAACCCCGGCTTCGTGGCCGAGAGCACACAGCTCCTCGTAGCTGCGTACCGAAGATATGCAGGTAGGATCAAAGAGGCTACTGCGGAATGGAGTAGCAGCTCTGTGTAGCCTCAGCTTCGGCTACTCCATGCCCCAGCAGCTTCATTAGAAAATTAACATATGAGGGCAATAAAAGTTATAAAAAGATATAGAGGACATGAGGATTAGCCCTTAAAAGGGCTATCCTCACGTACATTAGAGGCACCTACCACCCGATCTACTTTAATAGGTAGATCCGTGGTAGTAGGTTTCCTTTAAGTCAATGCTTCCTGATTCGACCAAACTGATAAGCTTTATACAACAAATATTACAGCAGCAATAATATTAAAATTAAATGCACTTACAATCATAGTCACGGATCCATCACCAGTTGAATAAATTGTCAAATTTTTAGAGTAAACATAAATCATGACATGCCTTATCACGCTCAGTGCCCCATGCTAAGGGATTTCAGATGAGACTGCAGATTATAATGTTGACTGTTTATCTAGCAGTTCTTTCTAGAAGGAAGCTTTTGAATCATGTAAATAGCAGAAAACCATATGACTTCCAAGCTTTAAAGTACCATTTATTTTCTACCCATCCATTGTAGGAATGTAGTGAGAAGAACTATCCCATTGTAATGCTTACAATATTCTATGCAGCTTTGCAGAAGAATTTCCCATCCTGCAGATTCAAACCCCAAGCCTTAGCGGAATCTACAAAAAATTTGTTTTTATTGGCACTAATTATGTTTAGTCTGACAGCTGGATAGAAATTCAGCTGAGAGGCAATATTTCAAGGTGAGGAATTCTTGACCTGAAGAAATTAAAAAAGAACATACTTTTTGACAGTAATTCGGACAGGGATGGTTTTGCCTAGTGCAGTGAATAAAAGCTTTGTAAACACATTTGTTTACGTGTTATGCTGTTATCACCGGCTACGAGACTTTGCAGTTCCTACTGTTCTTCAGCTATTTGTGTGCTTATTGAAATTTCCTTCAATGGGCCCAACGGAAATCACTGTGACTGAGAATATATTTGACTTCCCTGTAGACAAACTTTAGGGAACATCGTGTAAGGCAATTGCTTGTTAAAAAAAGAAGTACAGTCATTCAATCTATACTCTAAAAGGATCATTATTATCAGGCATTATTTTTAACAATTTCCCTCACAAGAAGGGTTACAGAAATCAACACAAATTAACCAATATATCGAAATCATGAGACAAAAGCAAATGCAAAAATGTGCTAAGGGTATGAGAGATAGGATTGCAGAATTCAAGATAGAGAAAACCTGTCTGAGCTGTTACAATAAAGAGCCCAGAGAGAATCCAGGATTTTGAATCCCAGGGTCTAGAGTCTTTCTCAAATGACTTCTTATTTGAATTCTTGCACCTTAATATATATAGTTTGATGGATGTGTTGCTTAGTTTTGGTTATTATATCTATTTATATGTTAATTCAGTCATTGCCCGAAATTGTCTATGTGAGTCTATTGTCCAATTCACCTACTTTATAATCAGGGGTAGAGATGAGCAGACCCAATCAAGTTCAGCCAACCTTGAAGCAAGGTTCAGTTAAGGTACCCAAACTTGAACCAACCACTAACAACTGCAAATTGTGCTGGCACCGATCATGGGTGTTAACCTTTTATATGTCGGTGGCTCTTACCAAACATTAAAATTGGGTTGGGGGAAGTTAATGGATACCCTTAGTAGGAAAGATAAAACCCCAGTGATGCTTAATAGGTAAGCACTGCCCAGCACCTAAAAAGACTGCTGCAGCCAAAGTTTGTGTGGACCTTTCTCCCACAAAAGCTAGGGCTTAGTGGCACCCACCTATCTTATTCTCCTGACAATGGGGGTATTAAAGATGATTGCGCCCAGTGTATTGATGACAGCAAAGTTCTGTTGGTTCAACTTTATGTTATGTCTTAAAGATGGAACTGGAACTCTACATCACAGAAGAGGTTAACAGGTACAGATTGAAGACTTTGCAGTGGCTGGCAGAACTGCTGTTGAGATTCTGAATCAGATTTTTACATGCCATATATAAGCTGATAGGCTGACAGGCCAAATAAAGCAAGATGGTAACCAGATTTTGCCTGCTGGTTTAGGTTTTACATACTAAATTTATAGTGATGGAAAAAGGTATGATGCGTGAGACTGGAAGTCCAGTTCCTCACAAGTGCAGTATAGATCCAATGTTAAGTACTGGCATTGGAGATGTAAGATCATAAATAATGAAATATTAGTGTATGATATAGCCATGAAATAACCAAAGTAATTTGGTTAGTTGGGATATCACTAGCCTTTACATGTCTATACCACATGAGAATGGGATTACAGCAGTTTCTACCTTGTTTGCAATTGTCCTTACATTGGTCTAGAAGAAAATTATTTATTGGTTCAAGACCAGAAACAAAGAACAACCATGAGGTACATTGTGCCCCCAAAATGCTTTCAGAAACAAGGAACAACCATGGGGTCCAATGTACCCCCAATTGCAAATTGGGGGGTGCATATACACATAGCACATACATCTACCATACATTATTACACTTCTACCATCCTTTCCTTCATACATACTTACACCACACATTTACATATCACAGCACCATACTGATCATGGCACATTTCTATTTACACTGTTCCTATTACGTACACCAACACTTGCCATCTAATTTTATTGAGCATTTCTCAGCTATATTATGCACCAATATTGCTCTATTTACAACCTTACATTTCCAGTGCCAGTAGTTAACATTGACACTATACTGAGCAAGCGTGCACCAGGACTTACGGTCTAAGGCATCATCCCTTCTTTATTTATTGCCAGTAATAAATGCTAGAACTCTACCCTGCATGAGCCTCACGCTTCATTCCACTGTATATAATATCCTTTACTATGACAATTGGTCCTGCCCAAGTGGTGGTACTAGCACCTGTTAGTGATATATTCCTCTACAGCGGCCATTTTGAACAAAGCGTCCATTTTAGTATTAGCCAGGGGTCTTACCAGGGGTTAAGCACTGTCCAGCTAATGATTCAAACTTCATTTTTATGTACGCCTGCCTGCTTCTCCTTGACGTTTAATAAGATGCAAGTCTGTCCTTCACTCCTGTCCTATATTTTTGCTCTAGCACCTGCTTATCTCCTGTTTTGACTTGCCCGAGTCTTCTTCTCAGGGAAATTAGTATAAACAAGGCCTCTGAGAAGCAATAGTTAACCTTTTCGGAGAATGTACTGGTAAAAATTTGTTATGGCCAATAGCATTGCAGTATTCTATCTTCTGTTCATGCCCCTTTGATGATGATGTTATGTTTGATATATGCAACTGGGCACTAACAAACTGGGAGGAAGATTCCACATTCACTAAGAGACTGGTGTGTCTTGGGTCCCAGTACAAAACAGCAATGAAAGAGTTAATTTGAAAGTCACCTAGCAATGGGCGGTTTGAGCCCCAGATAAAAATCTCTATCACACCTTATTAACCTCAGCTTACTCTTGATCAGGAACGCGATACCAGCGTGCAGCCGCACATTTCATTGTGAACACACATTTCAGCCTTAATGTCCTTTAATTGATGTTATGTTTATATATAGTTATGCCTTAATATGCTATACAGTAAGCTATTATGTCTTCCAGATACATTGGTTAGATATGATCATACACTAACTTTCTTTGTAAATATGTATATACACATAAATGCCTCCTCATGATACTTACTATATATATATATATATATATATATATATATATACATATATATATATATATATGTTTGACAAAGGACCATGGGTCTGAAATGTCCACTTGAACACTGTCTGAACCACAATAAAAGTATTGATTGCATTATACCAAAGTGGTGTACAACCTTTATTTCTATACTGATCATGGACAGGATGCCAAGACTGATGCACACCTAGCTTCTAATAATGCTAACCATCTACATATCTATTAAAAGCTTATTCAGATGGCCATTATGGGGGTTGTGATCTGGTCACACGCTTTGCTACCAGATCATGACCCCCATAGACTTCTATGTCTCCAGGTATGTCCCCTCATCATCACCATACCAGGCTGCCATGCCATAAAGTATAGGACATGTCCTATATTTTGCCAGATGTTGGTGCAGCCTCGCAATCCGAGGTGAGGGGGAATAAAGACCCAAGTATAACTTAAAAAAACTGGAGAGGAAAACCTTGGAGGAGAACAGAAGGAAGAACATATTGCATAATAAGGTAAACAAGAAGATGTATACCGTATATACTTGAGTATAAGCCGACCCAAGTATAAGCCGAGGCCCCTAATTTTACCACAAAAACCTGGTAAAACCTATATTTTGTTTACTCGAGTATAAGCCGAGTTTGGGTTTTCAGCACATATTTTTGTGCTGAAAAACTAGGCTTATACTCGAGTATATAAGGTAATTGTAATTTATAGTGAATTTCTGTTTCTCTCATTGTGCAATATTTAATCTGTTTCCATGTCTCCAATAATATCTTAATTCAAATATCATATCAACTGTAGAAATGATATTCCATAGTATACAATACACATTGTTATAAACTCACAATTGTGTTTTATAAATTGGCCAAGCTTTGAATCTGGCCCAGTAAGAGGGTATATACAAAATTCTCATACATAATATTTTGGGAAGTTTGCTTATGAATATGACCGCTAACTTTTTAATATATTAACATAGTTGCAAAGTTTTTACTACCTAAATAATATTAAAATTCAGAGACTCCCAGTCCTTGTTATCAGCAGGTGCAAAAGTAAAAGTAAATGGGGCAGATTTATCAAGCAACCAATCACAGTTCAGCTTTCACTTTACCAGTGCTCATGAATATTTTAAGGGGAGCTGTAATTGGTTGCCATGGGCAACTGGAAATATTCTGACTTTCAGACACTTCTGACCCAATGTGTCAGTAATTAGACAGACATCCAGTAAAGGTAATAGAGACACAATCCTTTATATTGGTCACAGCCTGTACATAAGGATATCATTTCACCCTGCCATGTCTTTATTTCTTCAATATATACTAATAAAGGAAACCATGGCAAAAGTTGAAAAACTAATAATGGATGTTATATTTTTTACCTCTCTCTTATTTCTCATTTTCTCATGTGTGATAATCCTTTAGCAATATATCAGCTTGGGTGTGGGCTAACTGTAAATGGAAATGTTTGACGTAATTGGGATCATGCCAGGTTAGGTTTTAAAAATGCTGAGAATCGAAAATTATAACACCAAATTAAATGACATGTTCACAAGGAAAGCACTGAAACATAAATTCATGACCATGTGTCTATACGGATACAAGTCAAATATATAAATGTACCATTATTCGCTAGATAACCCAGTATAAAATGAAAAGCATAACAGAAAATAATTAGGGAACAGCACACCCGAACCACAATGTTTGGGTTTGGGCCGAACATTGTGGATTCGAGTTCGCAAATCTGAATCTGGACTTCAAAGTTCGGGTTTGGCGTTCAGGCTTGCCCCCACCTATGGCACTTAAATGCTGGCATTTACATGAATTTGTGAGGTGTATTTGAAACAAGCCGCAGCAGTGCAGTTATACAGTACTTGGCATCACAGGACGATGCACTGTAGGCACTGTAAACAATGGATACTACCATTTGGGAAATAAATCTGATGCATATAGTTCTAAAAATTATATTTTGACAGAAATACCTAGGCAGTATCCCTGTAATTGCCAGGGTATCATGAAAATCTCTGTTTCTATGTTTTTATGCATACTATAAAAACACAGCTGGAGGCGCTCAGGCTCTCACCCTGTGTGAGGCTGTCGACACCAAAGCACCTCTGTTTCCCTGACTTTTAATTTATGCATGCCCCCCACTAAAACTACATAGTTCTTGATGCAGGTCACCCATAGCTGCAGCAGCTGCATCCCATTTTTTGCCCAATTGTAGGATGCAGCTGCTGCCAAAATAATATTTAATCCATCTTCATGAAAATTATTTTCAAAGGCTACAGGGGGCATGTAGCAGCTTGCAGAGCTTTTGGGGGAAAGGCTACAGGCCTATCTGCGTCTCTTCATATTTATAATGTGTGTCACCTGCAGTAAGCGAGCTCTGTACAAGCGCAGTAGCTCCTGTTCCCGTGGCTGAGACACACCTAACTCTCTTGAGCTCTGCGCTTGTGCAGTAGGTCATATTCGTCTACTGTTGGCACACTGGCAGCGAGGAAGCTATGCAGAGCTCAGGAGAGTAGAGCATCTCTGGCACCGGAACAGAAGATACTATGCATGTGCAGAGACGCCCAGTAAGAATCCCAGGGGGGTAGGTATGAAGCATCTTCTGGGAGTAACTTTAACCCAGAGCTCCTTTAGGCTACTACACACCCCCAGTAGCCTTTGAAAATAATTTGCATAAAGATAGATTAAAGCTTATTTTGGCTTCAACTGCATTCCAGAATTGGCCAAAAGCGGGTTGCAGCTGCTGCAGCCATGGGACATTTGCATCGGGAACTGATTGAAAAAGTAGTTTCCCTATGGCAGATTTCCTTTAAATGCTGCTGATAAAGTCACCAGATGCCAGCTGCCTGTGGGTGGCACCACCAATGACAGCTTGGAGTCTTGAGAGAGACTCCAGGACCTGTCATTTGACAACAGCAAATTACTTTTGAATTATCATTCAATAGCAAAATCACCATATACTTTAGTATTTCAGAACTCGGTGGAGGCGATGAGACCCTGTAAACAAAACTAAAAGTAGAATACACCCCCCTTCCCTAGAACCAAAATAAAAATAAACAAAAAATATCATAAACATTTTTGGTATTTCCATGTTCCAAAATGCCTGATATGTCTAAATATAAAAACTGTTATTTCTGGCAGTGAACCACATAATTGAATTAAATGGCCAATGGAAGAAATAACACTTTATTCCATGCAACCACACATAAAATTTGAATAAAAAGTGAACAATAGGTCATACAGTCCACACACAGAGCATTGTGAATAGTATTGCTGCTGTAGATGTGACAAAAATGGGTGTTTGAACAGCCAGTCAATGGCCTAGGTAATGAGGTGGGACCAATGTATGCAACCATTTTGGCCATGTACAGTATTTGAACTTTGGTCCTGACTTTTGAATGTCTTTTCTTTTTCAGTTCTTGGGATGTATAGCATGCTCTTAGACCAACATACTACATATGCAGCCTTAACTGGTCCTGAAAAAGGAATATCTAAAGGATTCTAAAGTGCATGTTTTTGATGGCAGGAAGGACAATATCAAATTATATTACAAATATGAACCTTGTTGAGAAATATAACAGAAGAAAAAGAGATAACAAAAAAACTGCAGACATGGCTTTTCATATCATATATTTTTGGCTGAAACTATTTTGCAATTTCACATTTAAAGATTAACAGCTCGACTTCATGTTTTTCAAGTAGGAAGTTCTTAAAATTCAACATTCATAGGTGTTAACAAAATGTCCAGATGTGTGTGCAGATGTATTCCTGAACCTCACTTCATTTATACAGCATGTCTCAGTGTTTTTACAAAAAATATAAGCAGAAGTCTACATCCCAAGTTCATTACCAAGGGATTTGTCCTTTTTGGCTTTCTACCTTCCTCAATATTCTAAAAGCTATGTAGATGGAATGTTAAATTATAAAAAGCACAAATGATACTTGTGAGAAATATTGAATTAATTGAAAAATCATAGGTATAATAATTAATACACACAAACAGATAGCAAGAAATAATTCTTGTATAAGCAGCTCACCAGCTCTGTTCAAGCAGTCCACACGGTTTTTTGACTCTGGACACTCCAGCATGGACAACCTCGGGCACAGGTACATGCATATATAATGTGGAGAAACTGTTTCCAGCTGGATATCAGGATTCAGTTTGTAGATAAAATGTTGCAAATTTTATTTTGGTTCCATTAAAAATGACAAAAAATTACAAATGACACAGCACATGGAGAAAAAGATAGCATCCATCCATAGGAGCTATGAATAAGGTATTACTACCAAAATGCGTAAGCTTGGATGCTATTTTTTTCTCCATGTGCTGTGTCATTTGTAATTTTTTGTCATTTTTAATGGAACCAAAATAAAATTTGCAACATTTTATCTACAAACTGACTCCTGATGTCCAGCTGGAAACAGTTTCTCCACAATAATTAATACACAGCTGCTTCACGAGAGCTGAATGATGAAGCTTTGCTCACTCTAATGTGCCTTCAGGTTCTGCAAGCTTCTTAGGCCCCTTCTCCACTGGCGTTTTTCACGCGCGAGTTCTGCGCGTGCATTTGACGCTCAGAACTCGCATTGCACTCTGTCCCATTGTATTCAATGGGTCTTTCTCCATTTGCGTGGTTTTCAACGCGCGTGCTTGCGTTCGTTTGCACGTGCGTCAAAATCGCAGCATGCTCTATTTTTGCGATTCACGCGCATTTTTCACGCCCCATTCAAGTCTATGGGGACGTATCAAAAACGCATTGCACTCGCAAACATTGCAAGTGCAATGCGAGTGCAATGCGTTTTAAACGTAAGGGTTGCTAGGTGACCAGTATAACAGTATTTCCCCTGCTCGCGAACGATCATTTAATTAAAAAAACACAATGAAGAACAGTGAAGAATAGAATAAAAACAGTGAACACAGTGAACACAGGAGGTGCATATTAAGAAATAAACACAGTGCAGAACACAGTGCAGAATAGATTACAGATGTTCGGCACACTCTGCTTACTTATCGGATACCGCGGAGCGGTGCGAACAAATAGCATGTGAAAACATATATATGTGTAGAAGACATGCAGATGTATGGAAACATCTGCAATGTCTTCTTCACACATATATATTGTTCTTCACATGCTATTTTGTTCGCACCGCTCCCCGTATCTCCCGACAAGTAACAGATGTGCCGAACACTGTAATCTATTCTGCACTGTGTTCTGCACTGTTTTTTTATCTTAAATGTCCTGGGTTCACTGTGTTCACTGTTTTTATTCTATTCTTCACTGTTCTTCACATCTGCTAACTTGTCGGGAGATAATATACGCGCGCGGAACAGTGAAGAATAGATCGCAGATGTTTGCAACTTATCAGAAGACATTATTTTTCAATTAAATAAAACATTTTATTCCCGAACCTTGGTCCCTTTGAAAAAGTCCCATTGACTTAAAAAAACGCGCGTGAAAAACGCACCGAAAACGCAAAAAAACGCGAACAAAAATGAAACAAAAACGCAGCAAAAACGTCAGTTTTTCACGCATTGCACCCTGACGTGAAACGCAACGCTAGTGTGCAAGAGGCCTTAGTGTTTTGTAATGGTGTGTTACTACAAGATATGACATTATTTTGATGATATTGCTATATTTTTGTTATAAAAATAATAGTAAAAGTCATAATGGCTCATTGCAGGACCCATTTTTTTTCTCATACAGCACATGATAATATACAGGTATAAAATATTTCTACAGTGTAATCATCAGAATGTCCATAAAAATTAATGAGATATGAGTACTTATGTTGCTTTTTATCTACTTACTATAATGTATAAGGCACATCAAAAAGCAATCCTCGAAGCTACAGACCTGTGAATTCGGTTGTGGGGATATATTTGAGGGGTTTATTAGAGATGCTATCCTGGAGTATCCCACTTTACACAACCTTATAACACAGCATGGGATTATGAGGGATCAGTTCTGTTAGACTAATGACCAAGTGATCAGCTTCTATGAGGAGGTAAATTCTAGAATTGACCTGGGTGAGGCTGTGGATCTTGTATATTTGAACTTTTCTAAGACATTTGACACAGTGCCACATAAAAGACTAAACCAAAAGGCGACCAGGCACTACCAAAATGTAGGAAATGTAAAACATCCACACATCCCAATATACTACATTATTAACCAGAAAGAAAAGTTGGATCAAACAATACCAAAAATATTTATTAATTCATCAAAAGACAATAACCACAGGACTTCAAAAAATGAAAAACACTTAAAAATACACCCAACGGGTGTATATAGCTACCAAGGGCAGTAGTGCCCTAAACTCCCTATTTCAATCTAATGGTACACAAGTAAACAGATGACTTATAAATAAAACATCGTAATCAACATGATTCCACATAGATACAAATATTACACTAAAGTGACCTGTGCAAAATAATCCATAGTCTAAAATGACCGCAAGCCTAATCAAACAATACCCAAAAGATGTAACATATTGTGCCTAGTGGAAGGGAAGGAGAGAAGGCAAGCAAGTCAGATGAATAGGGAATGGAGCGAGCCCCACGCGTATCGCCACCAGGGGACTTCCTCAGGAGTAAATGATGGCATCAATGTGGTGTCCTGTTTAAATAGAACAATGAGGTCCCCCACCCACAAAAATAGAGAAAATGATTGGCCGAGAAGTCACCTGCAGCACCAATAAATGTGTGAAGCACAGCGTTTAAAAAGATGAACTGTGCATGAGAGGAATTAGACCCATCACGTGGACTGTCACATAATCGGAAAATAGAGTACAGCCAGCGATTGTCCTTTACAAGAGGGTGTGTGGGTCACATGACCACCCACATGATCGCAACTTTATGAATGATAATAAGAACATGCTCAAGCGCAATGTAACATGGTAACCCAAACTTATCAGGTTTGTAAACATGAATAGAAAAACCTCCGTGTAAATAAAGATTGTAAAACAATAAGAAAAGAGGATTAAAAAATGCCACATAAAAGGTTGTTACATAAAATGAGACTGCTGGGACTAGGGGAAAATCTGCATATCTGGGTTATAAATTGGCTTAGTGATACAAAACAGAGGATCTCACATTCCCAGATTGGATTGAAGTTACCAGTGGAGTGTCACAAGGGTTAGGGTATTCCCACAAGGATAAGTCCAAACTGTCTCTATCAGTCCTGGTGTACAAAATTTCAGTTGCCCCTAGAATGATCCTGTAACTTCTGCCTTAGGGTCTGGGAAGCCATCTTGGATTTCTGTGTGAGGCCGTGCAGCTGAGTTTCTTGCTCCCTGCACGCTAGCCCCACCCCCTGCAACTCACAGACACTCACTTTCTGCCAACAAACAGCACATAGTGAAGAGAGAGAAGCTGCAAGCTACATGCAGATAAGTTATGTGGATAAGTCAGACACATATCTACTAGAACACATATGTAGTAGAGCTGACAGTGTGTAATATTCATCTCATGCATCTCATCGTCTCATATCTGATATGTTCATCTTTCTTTCTATATGTCAGATACTAGTTAAATGTTCAGAAAGAAAATGAAAGTGTTTATAAACCTGATAATCTAATAACATTGTCAGCTCACAGAACTAGTGGGATCATAATGTGTCTGCTTAGGAAGTCCCGCCCAAACCCTGGGATTTTTCACTGACCAGCCTAGGGAGTGATATGAGCTAAAAAAGCAATGAAACTGAGTAAGATTGTAAAATGGGAAAACCCCTTTAATGGTCTCATAGAGGATTTACACAGTTTAAATATTTGCAGATAATACTAAGGTCTGTGAAGTAATTAATACTGAGGCCAATAGTATAACATTACAGATGGAGTTGCAGAGGCTGGAGTTTTGGGGTAGGTTTAATGTAGATAAATGTAAGGTAATGCATTTGGGCTGTGGAAACAAAAATTATTTTCTTAACATTCAATTTTTAGCATAAATAAACCTAAGAGTGTTGGTGGATGGTAACCTTTTTGACCAGAGCCAATGAGTTGCTGATAAAGCAAATGAAATTATGGGATCTATCAAGAGCCATGTATCGTATAAGGACATAGTTTTGCCCCTATATAAATCCCTGGTCAGACCACACATGCAATATTGTGTACTGCCTTGGGCCCCAGTATATAATAAAAGACGTAGAAGAACTGGAACGGGTGCAGAGGAGAGCAACCAAGATTATTAAGGGAATGGGAGGACTAGAATACAATCATAAATCACTAAACTTGGGGTTATTCAGCTCATAAAAAATACAACTAAAGGGAGATTAAAATGTAAAAATACAATGTACAAATACCTGAATGGGCAGTAGACATCTCTCCAAAGATCTTTGTATACCTAGGCCTGTGGCCTGGACAAAAAGGCATACTTTTTGCTAGAGAGAAGCAGTGCTACCATCGCTAGAGTAGAGAGAGGGATTCTTTACTGTAAGATCAGTGAGACTATGGTACTCTCTGCAGCAGAAGGTTTTTATGGTGGATACTTAGTACATGTGCAACATGTACACATGTACTGCAGGTGGGAAGTTGCGAATGGTGCCCTCTCCAGGAAGGTTCTAGAACCTAGACATTGTGTAATTTCAGCTGTAGATTCTGCCTGGAAAGGCAACAGTTAACTGGTGTGAGTAATTAGCCAATAATCTGTCTGCTATGTTAGCTAGAGTGTGATTTGAGAGGGAGCATAAAAACCTTCAGTGCTGACACCAATATTAATCCCAGGAATTTATAGCACCTCAAGCCCACTGCCTGACACTTAGAACGAGTCAGGAGCTAGCCTATTCTCCAGCTTCCACAACTTGGACACAGCTCCACCTCAACTATCCCAGCCTGCATCTTCTATCAGGCTGTGTGCACCATTCTTTAGACCAATCTCCATATCCACTCCAGCAACCATAATCTGGTGTTTAACCGTGTTTGGGCCATTGCATGCTGTTCAATAAAAAACTGTAAGTTGATTTGCACAACATTGCCTCCATCTGATCCAGGCTGATTACCACCACGGGCTTCCCCATCCACCACCCAGGGATTCATCCTATAGACACCTCAGGGGTTGCCCCTGGGACCAGTACATCAGCCTCTCCCTCCATATTTCTTGCATACAGCACCTGCTAAAGACCTGCCAGGCTGTAGGTCAGCCCTCTGGTCCCCATACCAAGCACCATGACCACAGTGTGCCCTAGGCCACAATAGCCAGCCACTCCGGTATTCTTGGCCCCAGCTGCCTCCAGGCCTACAAGAAAAGGCTAGGCCCTGGGGGGGATGTTGCCAATGTTCAAGAGAGGCTTGGATACCTTTCTTGAGAACAAAAATCTCACAGGTTCTGGAGGAAAACAATAACTTCATCTTACAGGTTGCACTGGTTTACAGTTTTGCGCCGGCACCCAGAGCTGTCGCCGTGCACCCAGACCTGGAGACATAACCTTCGCACATGAAGAAAGAATAAAAGCTGAATAGTGAGTATTTTTTTTTATACCCGATTATAATCCAAGTGGGGAATTTTTAGAACAAAAATTGTGCTGAAAAACTTGGCTTATACTTATATACGGTAATAGAATTTTTCATGGTTTCCTATTGCCATCATTAATAACAAGCAGTAGTTGAGATAAAAATTTATAATAATGTTGCATAACCTCTTATTATGCAAGCCCCCATTTTAAAGCTTATATTATATCCATTTCTATTTAATATAAATTAAATCTTTAAGCCGATATAAACATTTGTGCAAAAAAGGAACTTGATTCACTAGATCCATTGAAGTGGTTGTGAACAGAGTGGGACAATTTTATATGGAACCAAATGTTGAATGACTTGAAACAAGATTATTAATTTAATACTGTAGTCAGATTTGTCAACATATACTGTAAATTGTTTTGCACTTATTATCAGCACTGAACATTCTGAGTATGAACCTCCAATTAAACAATATACCTAATAAAAAAAATTAATATCTACTGGAAAGATCTGCTCAACATAGAACATCCATGTAAAAATCCTTCGTTCTAGGGGGATAAAAAAAGTCAATGTCTACATGATTAACCTGTCAGTATCCATTACTTTCAAATTATTGATTCAATATATTATGGAATTTAAAAAAATGTTAATACAATAAATTCTTAAACTATTTTAAATATGCTATTGACCATTTTCTGTATGAAATAACCGAAATGCGATTACAAATGCTTCTGACATTACACATTTACATGAATGGGTGATATTTCCTAATTTGTAGGATTTTACTTCTTCTAGTTATTTATCAGAACAAAAGTAATTAAGTGCTGCAGGACACATATGGGTAATGTCCCTTCATCTCAGTACAGCCTACAACCGAAATGAGGGATCCTGAATGAATCCAGATGACTATCTGATCCATGGGAAAAATATAGTACAGATAGTGCTCATCTTTTAGTAATCAAGACTACAAATAAAACATTCCAGAGCTAAGCATGATATTGAAATAAAAAGCCTTGGACTCATCCACTGTTCAGCTTTTTTTCATTCTATCATAGTTAAACTGTTATTGTAAAAAATTGTTTCATGGTTTGTTAAATATTCATGCACAATGTTTAACCCCTTAAGGACGCAGCCATTTTACAGCTTAAGGCTCAGCCCGATTTTTTGGATTCTGACTTGCTTCGCTTTATATGGTTATAACTTTTGAACACTGTTACTTATCAAAACGATTCTGAGATTGTTTTTTCCCCACATGTTGTACTTCATTTTAGTGGTAAATTTTGGCAGATAAGTTTTGCGTTTATTTACAAAAAAAAGAAAATGTGATGAATTTTTTGAAAAATTTGCCATTTTCGAAATTCTAAATCATCACGTTTTCAGGCAGATAGATTTACCAGCTAAATAAGTTGCTGAATAACATTTCCCATTTGTCTACTTTACATTTTCATAATTTCTGAAATGTCTGGATAATATATTTTGACGTCACGCGGCTTGCAAAT
Organism: Engystomops pustulosus; assembly: GCA_019512145.1. Taxonomy (NCBI): domain Eukaryota; kingdom Metazoa; phylum Chordata; class Amphibia; order Anura; family Leptodactylidae; genus Engystomops; species Engystomops pustulosus. Next base: position 83,343,004 of record CM033641.1, read on the forward strand.
AGAATATCGCTTTTCCGGATTTTCAGAATTGACTATTTTGGGGATAAATACAGTTTTGAATGAAATTTTACATATTTAGCATCAAAACCCCCTATATAACCAACCCATTTTCAAATCTGCACCCCTCAAGCTATCAGAAACAGCTTTTACGAAGATTGTTAACCCCTTGAGATCTTCATAGTAATTGAATCAAAATGGAGGTGAAATTTAGAATGGTCATATTGTTCCCTTATACGTTCATTTAGCACCAAAATTTACACATTTCCAAAATATAAAAAGAGAAAACCCACCATACAATTTGTTCTGCAATTTCTCCTGAGTACAAAGACCCCCCACATGTGGCCGTTACTTGTTTTATGGGGGCACAGCGAGGCGCAGAAGGGAAGGAGGGCGCTGCAGCTGCCAGGAATTTAGTTTCCTCATTGGCCCCTTTTGAAGGCTATAAAATTTTCGCTTTTTCGTTATTGGGGCCATGTGACGGCATTTTTTTTGCGGGATGAGATGCTTTTTCCATTGTTACCATTTTGGGGTTGGTATCACCTATTGTTGAAAATTTAGGAACTTTTTTTGAGGGCAGGAGTAGAAAAGCATCAATTCTGTACTGGATTTTTGACTTTTTTTTTTTTGGTGTTCACCGTATAGACTAATAGTCATGTTATCTTTATTCTATGGGTTGATACGATTACGGGGATACCAGACATGAATATATTTTCTTACGTTTTACTAAATTTGTCAAACAAAACCCTAATGTGGGGAAAAATCTATAATTTTTGTATTGCCATCTTCCAAGTGGCATAACTTTGTTACGTTTTTGGCTACGGAGCTGGTTGATGGCTTGTTTTTTGCGGGACATGTTGTACTTTGCACCAGTATCATGTCTGAGTACATATGGTTTTTTGGTCGCATTTTATATCATTTTTTGTGGGATTGAAAAGGTAAAAATCATAATTTTTGGAGGGTTTATAACAGTTTTTTTTTACGGCGTTTATCGTGGGGGTTCAATAATGATTTACTTTTATTCTACGGGTTGTTACGGACGCGGTGATACTATATATGTGGGGTTTGTGTTATGATTTAGACTTTTTTTTTGAGTTATATGTCTCTTTATATGTTTTGGGGGTTTGGGGCATTTTTAGTGATTTATGACTTTATTTTTTTATTGAATAACTTTTTTTTTTACTTTTTCACTTTTACACCATGGGACATGAAGAAGCAATCTTCTGATTGCTTCTTCATGATAATATTCTGCAATACTCATGTATTGCAGAGTATTATCAGTGTCAGCCTATGCACTTGCATAGGCTGGCACTTTGCCAGTAAGATGACGTCACAGACGCCATCTTACTGGCAATTCTTGCTAGTAACTCTGGGGTCCAGATCGGACCCCAGAGTTACTATAGCAACGATCGGCGCCCCCCGAAAACGGTTCGGGGGGGCCGATCGTGGGGGAAAGACCCCCCAGATACTTGTTAGATGCCGCGGTCGCGCTGACCGCGGCATCTAACGGGTTAAGCACCCGCGATCGGAGACAACTCCGATCGCGGGTGTTACACTGGGGTGCCGGCTATTAGTTACAGCCGGCACCCCGTGTTTCCCGATGCCGGTTCGGCTCTGATCCAGAGCCGAGCCGGCATAGGAGCCGTGGCGGATATATCCGCCACTGAGCGCTAAGTCACTGCGCTCCGTGGCGGATATATCCGCCGCGGAGCGCGAAGGGGTTAAAGATATGAGATTGTAGTTAAAACCAATGTAACTTGCCAACAATCAGGACAATTTATAAAAACTGCAAAAGACTCATAGTTATCTACAGGATCGATTCCAAAAATAGAAGTCTTGGTTACATATCTGTAAAATTTACTCACTGTAAAATGCAAACGCCTTTAACCATGAGGTTCATAGTTTACTAGACTTGGAAACATGATAACCAAATAGATGTTTTCCATTGGTGAACAGAATCAGTTTTACCAGGACCATGTCTTTACCCCCTGGTAAGTAGTACTTACCCGCCATTTATCTCTGTTCACTGAAACAATATTCATACTTGAAGCCTAGGGGAACAGACATCATGTGGAAATGAGGTTTGATACTGTATAATTTTACAACCTTAGGCCTCATACACATGAACTGCATTGTGACCATGCATGGAAAAATATAAGAGATTTCCTATATCTCTCCATACTATGGCGAGTCTTCTCTTCTCAGCTGTTGTGATGCGTTTGAAAGTGCATGTGTTAAAGGGAACCTGTGAGGAAACTTAAACCTAATAAACTATTACCAGTTTGTTTTTTAGCAGCTAAACACCTCTCAGATCATGTTTCTTTCATGAATCTGTGATGGCATCATCCAGAAAAACTACCTTGTAGCAAAAAGAAAATTGGTATAAAGTCAAGGAGGAGGAAAGCTTTCCCTGCCCCCTCTGCCATGAGATACATCATACACCAGGCTTCAGGAGAGCCATTTAGGGATGATACTGGACATTAGGGCATCAAATAGAGCAAAGGAGGCAGGGGGAGCTTGACTTCTAAACTCTCCGCCTCCATGACTTCACACAACCAAATTACATCTCACTTTAAAGTTGATTTTCCAAATTATGCCACCAAACAGAGCCATGAAACAAATACAATATAGCTGCTTCACCCCATACTAATTGTGGTTTATTGGGTCAGTTTCTGCTGACAGGTTCCCTTTAGCGCCAAGTGTGAATGCACCCTAACTGAACAGGTGATTGAACATTTATTGAACAGGTTACTCCTTCACAATCAAATTCACCTGTTCAGAAACCCCTAAAACCCCATCAAAACTGATTACAATGCAGCCCAGGTGCAGCTTTAACGACAGCATGTGAACACACCCTCATGGATTTCTGCAGTTATCAAGTGCAATTATTAAATTGTCATAAGTAGATGCCACATCCCATCTGCCATAAAAAGCTTGACATTTTTCTACACTATCTACACATTATGCTGCTGTTTCCCTTGTTAACATCAAAAACATGCACAGGGCAGAAGAACGCTCTGACACAATGGGGCTTATTTACGAAGGGTCCACGAATCGCATTTCAGACTTTCCGCCATTTTCGGCATTTGCGCCACTGTGAGAGTGATTTAGAAGGGGATCGTGTCGCACGCAGCAGCTTTCATGCGTCAGAAATCGGGGGAGATCCGACTGATTCGGACTGAGCGCGGGATTTAATTTGCAGATTGTGTTTCATCCAAGGCACTTACACCGGGAAGAAGATGGTGAACTTTGTCGGACCTGAGCAGGGAAGCTACACATCCAGGATATCGGGTGCACGATCTTAGTGAATCACAGCACAGCATTGTCGCCGGACAGTGCACTTTCGGGAACTCCGAGGGGCCGGGTAAGTAAATGTGGAAAAATTACTCCCAAAACCTGTTTGTAATAAATCGAATCTAGACATTCTATGTTTCCAGGTAACTTTACACATAATACAATACAATTCCGCTTCATCATCACATAAATCTATAGTATTTATAATGTTACATTTTGAAGTTTTTGGATATAAATACAATTTTCAACAAGATTCATTGACAAAACTGGTTTGACTATTGCGCAAATCACCACAAAACACAAATAACCTGTGAAAATTAACAAGCAAACATACAGGTAGGACAGGACTGAAAGCAAAATCCACTTTGCATTCTTCTATCCCCCATCAGGTCCTTTTCATGTTCACGTAAATATTGCCTAATGTTTGACTTGACCAGTCACATGATCAAGTAATGGAAACTGGTTTTACCTTTGTTAACCTATGACTTAAAAATGACAATAAGTAACTTAAATTGCTAGATCCCCCCACCTACATAATAACTTAAACCTTCAGTGTATGTGCAAAGTTAAACAGATCAAGCAGCAAGAACAGATTTTGGATATACTCAGAGATCATTTTCTTAATGTCACTTCTGATGAGGTAATGATTTTATGCTGTTATTTTCTGTTTATTAATGTGTTAGCTTGTTTTTATGATTTTAAATATTCTAACTTGGGATTGATCACCTGTAAAGATGTGTACGACAGTTCCAAAAAGTTTCTTGACAGAAGCGCCTATTAAGTCAGGGAAAGGACTACACATTAATGATCTAGGGTCTTCCACCAATGTTTTAATTATATAGTAAACATGAACATGTTTTCACTTTTTCACTATTAGATTTTTCTTAGTAAGTTAGGGACAGTATACATTTTAGTTAATTAATGTTTTTGCATAAGTTCCTGCAAGGCAAAACCTAAGATGGAAACTACAGATATATAGTATATTTACATGATTTGCACCTATTTTTGGGTCACAATTACTGATACAAAAAAAAAATGAAATGGATTAACTGAGATGTTAAAAACCCTTAGTAGATAGCTTTTATGTACAGATCAATAGTAGATATATGTCTTGTATCCCCTTATATGTCCTTTATTTTATTAAAGAATTTCTTGATAAAAAAAACTGATAAAATTAACTTGTTTGTATTTGCCATAGGAAAACAAACAGCAAACAACTCATTTCAACCTGTTTAAATTTGTCATGAATAAAAGGAAAAGTACATTTACCATACAGAATACATTGAAGACTCTTGTACCTGCCGTTGGTAAACATGTGTGGAAAACTACAGCCAGGAATCTGTGGGCAGCTGTGCATCTACCCAACTTTTCTAATGAAGAAAGCAGAAGACATATACACTTAAAAATACAAGAAAACAGTTCTTTAAGATCATACAGTTGTAAAAAGAAGATCTGTAACATGATGACAACAATAGCTATTGGTAACAATTGTTTTGTAAATATTGAAGCTGGAGTGTATTAGACGTTGCAAAGCTGAAGGGAAAGTGATGCAAAACATATGTGCCGTACATCAATAAACTGACTGACTTTATATTAAATGTGCATCTATCTATCTACATTAGGGCTGCACCAATACCAGAATGTTGAGTGTGATACAATGGGGTGGGGGGGATGTATTAATGCACTTGCGCCACAATTCTGGTGGTTTTGCTCCAATTTTGTGACTTGTCCAACTTTAGGGGTGTGGCCTTTGGAAAAGGGGCACAGCTTATTTTAATGTTCCGTTCGCCAAAAATTGTGTCCAGAGTTTAGACCACTTTAAAGTAGGTCTAAACACGAAATCGACAGTCTTATCCTGCACCAGATTCATTAACACAGTGATAAATCTGGCGCAGAAAATGACTAGCAGGGGCGTAACTACAGCAGCCATAGCAGATGCTATGGGGCCACAGTGTTAGGCCCCATCATCCAACCTAACATAATAAAGAATGGAGGATGTGAACCATTGTATCTATATTATACTGCACATTGTCGAGCATAATATGTTAACAACATATACTGTGATGTATATTTGCAGTATCTGTGATGTGTTTAAGATGTCTGTATATACTGTGAGTATGCTGCATATGGCACTGTATGTGTGTGTATATGCTGTGTGTGCACATGAGTGTATTTATATGTGATAGTAACCCGCGTGTGTGAGTATACTAATATGTATATTTTTTAAGTGGGAAGGGGCTCCATGCAGTAGCCTGCTAGGGGGCCCTGTCTCTCCTAGTTACGCCACTGATGACTAGGGTTTTCCTCCACTAAAGTGACGGAACCCGGGACATCCGGCCGGCATGACGCGAGGAGGAGGAGGAGTCACGTAGTGTCCGGACCCGATCTCCTCCCCGCCGCGTCCGCGTGCTAGATGTAGCTACTAGAAGTAGCTGATGCCGCTGCCCTAGCTGCCCCTACCCCACCACGTCTCCTGAACAGTCCCTGTTGCTGTAGAGCCGGAACCTGGGCGTATCGGGCGCAGGCGGGGTACCGCTTGCTCAGCAGGTGCGAGGTGCTCCTGAAGGCTGGAACCCTCCTGTCGGAGGCTGGATCTGGACAGCTGAGGGGGCACCCGCGCTGAAACAGAGACGGAGTGGATTAGCGCGGACTCCATCACCGGATGCACCGGGATAGGACGGCGTCTGGGAAGGTGATCTGACCGGAGAGGGTGTTGCAGCATCGGATCCGATATCGCCTCCCTGATTTCTACTCCGATCAGCAGGCTCCACGTTTCTTCACGTTTGCCCGGCGGGCCCTCCCGGCTTCCAACATCCCCCTGCCGGGGGTGTTAAAGGTATTTTTGTATCGTAGGAACTGTGTCCCGGGAAGGCGGTGTTCCGCAGACGGTCTGCTATATTAAGCTGCCTGAGCATGGCAAACTAACAACTTTTCTGCATCTGTTAGGTCTCTGCATAAGATATTTAATGCAAATTGTACTAACCCAGCTAACAGGCAACTGTACTTAGTGCTCGGCTCATTGGCCGCTCTACCTGTTTAACTTTTCCACCTCGCAGGCTAATACGCTGGACTCTCTGGACTAATTTTGTGAACTCCTTGCAGTTTTTCCGCCTGTCAGCGGTAACATTACTAAAAGAACTAACTGCGTGGCAATTGTTGAAACCTTTTTCTCCTTTACAGGACTAATTTTTGGACGTTGTTAGACTCTGTTGGACTCTGCTTCGACTCTGTTTAGATATTAGGCCTAAATGGCTCGCTGTTGCCCGCAACACTAACACTAACAGAGTCTGCCTTTTTTTTTTTTTTTTTTTTTCTTTCTTTCTCTTTAACATCCAGTCGGTTGTATTATCCTTGGTTCTGGGTATATGCTGGCTAGTTAAGTTATCCTTTAACTTTGTGAACAAATTGCTGCAGTGTGTATATTGTTGCTTTCTAATTGCTCTGAGGTCCCCTGCGAGGTTCCTTTTGCTATGCCACCAAAAAACCCGGGCCGAAAATCCGGTGGGGGAGGGGGGTCCCCAAAGGAGGTGAAAGATCGGGGAGGTAGTAAAAATGCCCCTGCCGGAAAGTTGGAAAAATTATGGAGCTCCCCCATTGTTAAAACTCGCCAAACCGGCAAAGTAGGTAATCCCCCCCCTACCGTTCCCCCGGACATACATGAAAGGCCCTTGCAGGAGGACGAGTCAGCACACTCTGAGGATGCCAACAATCCAATTTGGATAGAGATCTTGGCTACTGTCCAAAAGACCGGGGCAACAGTGGAGGGGTTAGATAAACAGGTGGCGGCCCTGGCCTCCGATATGGCCCTGGTTAAGGAGGATATCTCCAAAACCAGGGAAACGGTTTATAAGGTGGTCAGCCAGGTAAAAAATCTAGAGGGAGAGACTAAGAGTTTAAGAAAAGAAGTGAGCGCTCTGACCAAGGCTCAAATTGCCCTTAGAGATAAGCTTACGGATTTGGAGGATCGATCCAGACGATCCAATCTTCGTATTATAGGCCTTCCAGAAGAAGTAGGGGAGAATTCCCTTTCAAAATAGATTCAAGATTGGTTAATAGAACATGTGGGCACAGAGACTTTATCATCTGTCTTTATGATAGAAAGAGCCCATTGGGTTCCTAATAAACCTCCCATTCCAGGGGCCCCACCCAGGGTCATTCTGGCAAAAGTTCTATGCTCACAAGATCGAGATGCAATTATCAGATGCTCCCGCTCCAGGCAGGATATTATGTACAATGGGGTAAAAATGTTTATCTTTCCGGATTACTCACAGGCTACGCAACAAAAGCGAACCAAATTTAAAGATGTAAAGGTGCGCCTGAAGGAGGTAGGATTAAAATTCTCACTTTTATACCAAGCAAAATTGAGAGTAATCCATAATGATCATACCCTTTTCTTTGATAACTCCACAGAGGCCTCGGAGTGGCTACAGTCGAAGGGGTTTTAGGGTGAAGCAGCAGGAGGCAAGCGTTGCATAGATCTCTTAGAAGTATATAAGCTACAGCACGCGGACGAGGGACGGGTAGGGGGGACGGGGATGTAGGAGTATAGAGGCCTGTTAATCGAGATGGGTCAAGTAGGGGGTCGGTATAGGGTTGGGGGGCGAGGGGTTCGGGATGGGACTCTGCCGTAGGGAATGCTTTACTGTCCTATTTGTTATTTTTTCCGTTTGCAGCCATATTTTTGTTAAGGAATGGCCACGCAAATTTTTTGTTGGAATGTAAGGGGGTTGAATGACCGCCGAAAGCGGTGCATGGTAAATGATGTAGTGATTCGTCACCTTCCAGGGATTATTTGCCTTACAGAGACCCATCTAACTCAGGACACTATCGGGTGGTTAGAAAGACGTTGGGCCTCCATGTCATTTCATTCATACGGATCCGCATTTTCCAGGGGTGTATCTGTTATTATTCACCAAAAGGTTGACATTAAGGTTCTATCATATAAGATAGACCGGCAGGGAAGGTATATTTTCCTGTATTGTGTTTTAAATCAGGTACGGTGTATTTTGGCATTTGTATACCTTCCCCCTCCTTTTTCATATCAGGTTTTGAATGCTCTAGTTAATTTCCTGATTGACAGGGAGGACAGCCCAATGATGATTATAGGAGATTTTAACACAGTGATGGATCCCTCGCAGGACAGACGTAACCTGTGTGGTGCCGGTCCCCAGAATCAACGGGGTTCCTCTGGCCTGAGAATCTTCTGTGAGAACTTAGGCCTGAGGGACGCCTGGAGGATTAAGTATCTGGATAAACCCGCCTTTTCTTGTTTTAGTCGTACCCATTCCACATTGTCCAGGATCGATATGTGTTTGGCCAATGATGCTTTTCTGTGCCTTATAGTCAAGATTAAATATGAAACTATTGTAGTTTCGGATCATGGACCCATCTCTCTCCAGATTAGGACAGAGCGGGGTCCATTCCTTGATAAGAAGAGCTTTTTTAGACTAAATCCTCATTGGCTCTCGGTCTTGGACAATGATGTAAAGGTCATAAAATCGATCGAGGAATTTTGGGGGAATAATGTTCTCAAGAGGGACCCGGGCTTAGCATGGGATACGCTTAAGGCCTTTCTCCGAGGCCTGTTCTTCTCCGAAATTGAGTGGGCCAAAAAGAGGTACAGACAGAGAGCAAGCACTTTAAAAAAAACGGTAGCCACCACACAAGAGGCTTGGGCGGCGTCGGCCACAATAGAAGACAGGGATAGATACATTGAAGCACAGGCCGCATTTAACTCTTTCGCGTCCGAGAGGGCGCAACACAAAATTTTTTTTGCTGGGCAAAAATATTACGCGGAGAGAGGGAGACCGGGTAAATTACTTGCCAATCTTCTTAAAAAGAAAAATAGCAATAATGGGATTCACTCGATTATAAATTCTGCAGGAGAGAGGGTACAAGGAGAGGGGGCAATCTTAGAGAGCTTTCGGACCTTCTATCAGTCATTATATGGCTCAGAAATGGAGTTCTCAGATACTCAATTGGAGCAGTATTTGCAATCCGTGTCGTTTCCCTCTCTGACAGCGGAGCAAAGTTCCCCTCTGAACCGCCCCATAAGGGCTAATGAGATCATGGAGGCGATAAATAATTCTGCGGTGGACTCAGCTCCAGGCCTAGATGGGTTGCCACTGGCCTTTTACAAACAATACAGTAAGACGCTCTCTCCAATTCTGGAAACGGTCTACTCAGCAGCATTAACAGCGGGGACAGTCTATGGTTCAATGACGGAAGCTTCTATAATTTTGCTCCTTAAAAAGGACAAAAAAGAGTCAGAGATGGGTTCTTATAGACCCATCTCATTGCTGAATTCGGATGTTAAGATCCTGGCTAAGATCCTTGCGATGCGGCTTAAGAAGGTAATCTCTCATATTATCCATCCTGATCAAAATGGATTTATCCCGGCTAGGGGTACAGCTTATAATCTTCATAGACTGTTTTCCGATATGCAGTTAGGGACGGGGGGGATCGCTCCATCCTGTCTCTGGACGCGACTAAAGCGTTCGACAGGGTGGAGTGGCCCTTCCTATGGAAAGTATTGGAGAGATTTGGGATAGGTAGGGAATTTATTGAATGGATAAAAACAATGTATTATTCTCCTAGAGCACGAATCTGTATAAACGGATTATACTCTGAGCCATTTCGTCTGCATAGAGGAACCAGACAGGGTTGCCCCCTCTCCCCCCTCCTATTCGCGCTCTTTATAGAGCCGTTAGCTATCAAAATTCGCGACGCTCAATGGATTAAGGGTTGGGGGTATGGGGGTGAAGGAGAAAAAATTTCACTTTATGCGGATGATATCCTCCTGACTATTCAAAATACAGGCAGCGCCATACATGATGTGATCCACGTGGTGAATGAATATGGCACCTTCTCAGGCCTCAGCATTAATTGGGAAAAATCCATTCTTCTCCCTTTGACTGGTACGGGGCAGGCGGGCGCAGATGTGGTCAAGGTCCTTAAGAGCGATGATTCGTTTAAATATTTGGGGATCTATGTCCCAGCGGATTTGGGACGCTTTGCTGAATTAAATATCATTCCACTTATAACTAAAATCAGACATAGCATCAATGGCTGGCTCAAAATGCCCCTTTCCAGAGCAGACAGGGTGGGGATAGCAAAAATGGTTCTGCTCCCGCAGCTCCTCTATCCCCTCTCGGTCTCCCCGGTCTGGCTACCTAATAGACTGTTTAGATTGATGGACGGTTTAATCAGAGACTTAATTTGGGGGAAAAAATGCCCTAGGATTGGACTGTCCTCTTTGTGCTGTCCGACAGACAAAGGGGGGTTGGGGGTTCCATATCTTTTTGGGTATTTTATAGCAGCCCAGCTAGCATTCTTGATCACAAGGAGGGAGTGCAGCGCCTTTGGGAAACTATTACAAATAAGCAAGGTCACAAGGGATTCAATCTTTTGGATAGCGGGGAACTAGGTCACGATAGATATATCGACACCTATATAGGGAAATTGTTGGATAACACGTGGGGTGCATATAAGAAAAATAGAGGTATTCAAGGAATTTTTCGTTTCACTCCAATATGGGGGAACTATCACTTTAAGGAGTTCGGTTCTATTCCGGATTGTCGATATTGGGAGATAAGGAGGGTAAAATTTTTGACACAACTCACTAATTTAGATTACTCACGGAATTTCTCAGAGGCTTTAGCACTAGATAGAAGCATGGAGATATGCTTCTTAAGATTTTTTCAATTAAAGCACGCATACAATTCGATAGAGGATAAAAGTAGGTTTAATTTATGTACGGATGCAGGAGTAGAATTTTTACTGGGTTCCTCCACTCGGAATAAGGTGGTTGCACATATTTATAGATACATGATTCAAGGACTCTCAAAAGGAGTCACTCATCCCTCTAAAAGAAGGTGGCATGAACATTTGGGCGCTCTCTCTGAGGCGGATTGGGATAAATGCTATAGGGGCATAGGGCTGTCCTCCCTCTCCTGGAACCACAGAATGGTACAATTCAACTTTGTGCACCAACTGTATTATTCCCCCCACAGTTTATTTAGAATGAAATTGAAAGATAACTCTAGCTGTCTGCGTTGTAACCTGGAGAATGCGGATTTTGTACATGTATCCTTCATATGTCATAAAGTTTTTGCCTATTGGTCTAGGGTCTTCCAGTATCTGGAAGAAACATTTAAAGTTAAGTTGCCCTGCACCATCCGGGTGGCGCTGCTCAGTCTTCAGCAGTTTAGTAGTAAGGACAGGGGAAAAAAGGCGGTAGTCAACAAGGTCCTCTTGTTGGCTAGACTGGTTATTGCACGAAAGTGGGGGAGTCCGACGGCCCCGGCCCCGGAAGAATTTTTAGGAGAAGTGGAGAAGTGTAAGAAATACGAAAGATTGATGGCAATTAAGGGAGGATACCTGGATAAGTGGAAAAAGATTTGGTGTATGGAGAACTAGAATTAGGGAAAGATAGTAAGTCGGCAAAAGCTGCGGTTATAGCAATCGGCTGGCATCAGGGACACTAAATGGAAGTTTGTTCTTATGTTTCGCCCCTTTACGGCAGAGGGGGAGGTAGGGAGGGGGGGGCAGGGAAGGGGGGTGGCAGGAGATATGGAGGATACTTCCCTGGTTATATGTGGGTCTAAGATTATTTATGTTAGTGATAAAAATTTGTTAAAATGTCTTATAACCTTTGCAAGTTGTGTTGTTAATGTAAATGGTATTATTCTCATTAAAAAAAAAAAAAAAAAAAAGTGACGGAACCTGGGACATATTGATAAATCCCCTCCAATATCTGGAAAAATATCACGGTACTTGATACTTAAACAATACTTTTACCGAAAAGAAAAAAGGGCTCAATCCAAAATGTTTATTAAAACGTTAATTTTTGCATCACTATCTTCCTAAAGTTTTAACTAAAGCTGTAATTTTTCTTGGTGGCATTAGGGGGTTCGTGTAACTTTTTGATCACTTTTGTAACTTTATTTTTGAAACATGGTGAGAAATACACAGCAAAATGGGGTAAAAATGGATTATATTTATAGATTGGGGCAGTATGAATGCACTGAAACCAATTATTAGGGGATTTTAGTAAAATTTAGTTTTATTTTTTGTTATAATAAAATGATTGAAATGAATATAGAGGTAAATTGTGTTTTTACATTTTTTTTTTAATTGTGGCTTAGGAGGGGGCGAGAAGTACAGAACCAGCATTTCAAAGTGTAGGATGTATCCCCAGGACACATGGCTGCAACCCCTTCCCAGCAGGATCAATTTGACCATTTCAGACCCGCTCACTTCAGGAGCACAGTGAGCTACACAGGTGTGGGGCTCAGACGGTAAAACTTCTCCTTCAGGGTGTGGTTACACGTACTGCTAGTGCACATACCGCTAGTGCCACGGCCCAAAGGTGTATGTGTTTCTATGGAAACCCAAGCGTGGTGTAACCAGAATCTGGTGTCTTCCATTACCGATTGCTGGGTTGTGCTTACCTATTGCCGCGTTCTGCTTATGGATCGCATACATTTCCATAGAAACGCATACCCGATGAGGCCAAAACCTGCTTGATCTCTGCTTGCTGCTATGTAAAGCTTCTATGTTTGATACTAGTGGACAGAAATCTGACCATGGTCACACAGGTGCACAGCTCGTTATATCACACAGCTCTGATTACTCTTTGTGATATAACGAGTAGTGCACCTTTGTGACCATGGTCAGATTTCTGTCCACTAGTAGTAAATATAGAAGCTTTCCATAGAATGACAGCAAGCAGAGATCTAGAAAACTGTGAGAAATTGACACAGAAAGTGTATTGGAAAATTGTATACTTTTTATTAAAAAAACAATAACAATAATGTTCTGAAATGGGAATACCCCTTTAGTGTAATTTACATTTTCATTAAGTGTCAAAATAAATGAAATATATTTACGTGTGCATAAATATACCAAGCCCTTACTGGGTGGGACCTTGGTTCTCCTGTCTTTCCTGTCTAGTGGGGATTGGACATGTGCTGTGGGGGCTGTTTCTTTAACGTTTTTTAACCCCACACCTTACAGATGAACTTAAAGTATATTGAACACTATTCATATGAATTGTACAATTTTATTAGGATTTTTAGCAATATGTTATATGATTTTTAGCATATAACACATATATGTAAATGGCACAAACATTTTTATGGATTATGTACGTTTAAGCACTTGTATATATTTGCTGAAACTTTAGTGATATGTAAGCTACCAATTATGCATTTGTGCAAAAGTAGAAAGTTTAACAGTAAGTTGAATTGGTGGAGCATGGAATATTTAAAGGAATTCTATCATCAATATCAAGCATGATAGACCAGGGACATTTATTCATAGTTCTAGGCACCATGACTTATATTTGTTATCCATGGCCTCCTTTCCTAAAATCAACTTTTACAATTATGCTAATGCATCTGAGGGCTCTGGTGGGTGTTTCCAGATCCACTCATTGCTGCAGCGTCAAAGGCTGTTACAATGAGCAGAATATGTCTTACCCTCCCCCTGCTCTCTCCCTCCTCCTTCTACCTGTTTAATCTAGCAGCAACAGGAAATGCAGGGGGAGGGGAGACCTGCTGAGCTCATTGTAACAACAAGTATAAAGACATCACTGAGGGGCTCTAAAAACAACCAGAGAGCACTTGAGACTCATTAGCATAATTAAAAATAGATTTTAGAAGGAAGGAGGCAATGGATAACAAATATAGGAAGATTACCACAGTCACCATGCGTGGATCAATAACTAAGTGCCACTGGTTTATGCTGGATTTTGATGGTAGATTTTGTTTAACGATGGAATACTATTAAGGAGACAAAACTGCTTTTATAGGATCTGTTTCCTTTGAATCTCTGTTTTCAGAATTGACATATGGAGAGGAATATTACTCTGATCCACATTGATTCTAATGGACATTATACAGCACCATGAACACTTAAACGGAACCTGTTAGCAGAAAGGGACCTGATAACGTTAACCTGCTTGACAATATACAGCTAGTGGTCTATTGACTCCATTTTTGCTGACAAGTTCCTTTAAATAGCAATGCCAGAATTAAAAAAATCAAGTAAAAATAAACTGAAAACAGACATATTTTATTTGTGCTTAAAGATAGGAATGCACATTGCTGAAGGTCTCAATGACAATGTGGCATCAGCACTTTAATAAATCTTTCAGTGGTATCTGCAACATTTTTTTAAAATAATCATAAAATAATTTCAAGATGAATAAAAAAATGTGACTATCCGTTTTTTTGTTCCAAAAAAGTTTTTTTTATATTAAAACTTCAATTTAATAAGAGCATTTATGTGTTCTAAGATTCTATAGCTCAAAATAGATGTTACCTGAATTGATTGATTTAACCAGTCAGTATTATATTATATTTGGGCATAATTTATGCAAAGTGTCTCATCAGCCTTATATATGATTGAGTGGTGGCAGCTAAATTCACTCAGGTTCTGGAGGGAAGAGAGCTGTCAAAGGGCGGTTCAGTGTGACCAGATAGTCACCCTTCCTGAACCTATATACATATATATATATATATATATAACACAAAAATCCCCAAAGGACCAAAAACCATATCAGCAAAAGTTCCAGGAAGCCCCAGTGGTCCTGAACTGCAAAGAGGTAAGGCCATGCGATAAAATCAATGTCCCCATTGGGAACATGATAAAATGATCAATGATAAAATCTAGAAATATGGTCACTGGAGAAGAGAGTAGGGTGTAAGTAAGGTTCTGATAACTGAACCCTTGTGACCCATTATAAAAAATACTGGGATACTGGGTGTGGTCCCAGGTAGAATGTGAATAAATGTTTTTTCAAATAGAATTTTGTATTTATGGATTTATATATTGTTTTAATAACAGACAATAAGTTCCAATGCCAAATGAGGCAAATGTGCACCTTCATCAGGTCAGAATATACTGGGAACAACAAGATAAAATAAACAGTACAAGATATGTAATTAGTATTCTTAAATACTCAGTAAATGAATATGAAAAAATGAATAAATAAAATTGATAGTTGGACAAATATATAGATATATGCACAATCAAATACATATATACATTCCACACCATATATACAACAAATTCATAAATATACAATGGGAGTTTAAAAATATATGTGTACATATGTATACACACACATAAGAGGTGGTCAGGGTTTGATATGTAGTTATTCAATCAGGATATAAGGCTAAAAATGTTTTTAGTCATATTCATGGGTGTTTTTTTGCAATTGATAGTGATAAATGATAAGTGTAGTGGACATACCTGGAGCAGGACTGGAGGAAGGTCTGAAATAATAATGGTGGGGTAGTGATGCAAACCCGGGAGGAATAATAGTGAGAGGGTCCGCTCCGGGAGGAGCTTGACTAATGCGCATGAGTGCCGGGAGCTTAGCCTGTACTGCTACAGTCAGTCGGAGTGAATGTGTCGGCGGTAAATTTGAAATGATGGCCATCTAGAGTTAATTGGAATTAGGAGGATACTATTAATGGGTTAAAATAATAAAGTAGGAAAGGTGGATATATCTAGGTGGGAATAATAGGGTTGATGATTGGGAGATTATGATGCCAAAAGGAGGGTTATATATATAGAAAGCATGCATGGGGTATATGACAACAGCATATCCAGGTATATATAAAAGAAGAAGGTGGAGATAATTAGGAGGTACAATGATACATATAAAACTGGATACATATAAGGTTCTTGTAAGAATGAAAATTTTCATTAGATGATATAAAAGCTATATGTATATAAAAATATATAAATGTATAAATAGATATATAAATATGAGAAGATAAATCATTAGAGTAGAAGATAATAGAGATAAAAGAAATAAACCATGTAGGATAAAAATATGCATGAATTAGACGTAACATGTAACTTCACCCTCAAGGTACAGCTTCATGGTCATTTATATAGGAGTATTTACTTATTTATTGGTTCTCTGAATTGAACTTCATATTCTAGATTATTTTAAAACAGAAAATTATTCATCTAAAAGAAGCTAACATTTACTTATCAAACTGTAAACAACTAAATTCTGGTGTAATTTGTATCAAAAAACTCTGAAATGCCTTTACCAAATTTATTAATGAGGTATTCAGGGTACAGCAAGTGCGATCTATTTTGTGCTTTTAAACTACTTGAGTTTATTCATATTACAATGTTATTAAAAGTTTCCAAGCTTTTTCTTGTAAAGTTGTTATCATTGTGGCCAATTTTTCAGGTTTCCTATAATTATCACTTGTACTTTTTCCCCTGGTCGTAGAGGCATCTTCCCAGTCTGACTCAGCATGCTGCCATATCTATTTATGCCATCATGAAGATATGAGTAGCCTTCTTAGCTCTGGATCTTGGAAGGTGAGATAAAAGTTAAGAAAATATTAGCATAAATTGTAAGAAGCTGCGATAAGTTTTCAGGAATATACTAGACCATCTAAAGATGGTGCAAAGTATGACTCAAAACTTTTACACTATACCAGATTTACCATCCAGCACCAGACATACAAATTCTCCATTGTTCTACTTGGTAAATCTTATGACATTGTCAGTAGACTACAGCATACTACATAGCTTAGAGTTCTACTACATAGATCCCTTTTCAAAAATAGATATAGAGCTAATAATAACATATTACATATAATTTAATAAATACATTAATATATACTTCTGAACCTTGGTGAAAAAAAGATTTAAAACCTGGGTCCATTCTTAGCAGTTAACATTAGCCACAACAATGAATATGATCCTAGGCCAATATTTCAATGTATTTTTGCCTAAAAATTTCTTGTGCCCATGGTGACGCCATTGCAACACGGCCGCATTCAACCAGTGAGATGAGCAAGACTAATCATTAGTCACTTGACACAAACCCCATCCAATGTTGCTGTGTAGTCCCCAATAGAAGTTCTTGAATAGTTCTAGGTGTCAGACACTAGCAGCCATCCAGATTTCCTGAAGAGCAAATAAGTCTATGGGGTAAATTTATCAAGCTGTCTGAAAGTCAGAATAACTATAGCTGCCCATGGCAACCAATCACAGCTCCCCTTTAAAATATTCATGAGCACTTGTAAAATGAAAGCTGAGCTGTGGTTGCCATGGGCAACTAGAAATATTCTGACTTTCAGACAGATTGATAAATCTGCCCCTATATGTACAGATCAGTGTTGGGAGCATCTGAGGAACCTCAGCTGTGGTTTCCATGTCTAATAACATGTTTCCATGTTCATAACAAATTACCATATATACTCGAGTACAATTCGAGTTTTTCAGCACAAAAAAAATGTGCTGAAAAACCCTGACTCTGTTTATACTTGAGTCTATGAAAAAAATCCTATGGACTCACCTTTCTGACGCCCCTGCAGATCCTCTCCTGTCTTTAGCTCCAGCTTCAGCTCTGTCTTGGGGTCCCCACGACCGCTTGCCGACATCATAGTGTGTGCGCCGTCCTCGGCGGAAGACAGAGTGTACCCATGTGAATTTCTGTGTCGGCATTCAGAAATAAGTATTCACTCTCGGTCACTCTCTCCTTGGAGTGCAATAGAGGAAATTTAGAAACAAGACCTCCAAGGTAGACTCAAAAGTTTAGTTTTTGCTGCCTGTACCTACCCCCTAGGTGGAAGATTACCTTAGATGGATTAAGGCCTTGAATGAATCCCTACTGAGGCTGCCATGCAGTCAGATTCTTGGTTGTTTCAGAGTTTCAGTCACATCCTCTGCTATCTGGCTCTCTTTTTGTGATAGGTTTGCCATCTGTATCATATTTGCTGTAATATGTTGACTATTTCCTTTTTCTAAAACTATGGCCCAAAACCGAAAACATATAGGGACCCACTAGAAAACATTACTTAATTTCTGATCATTTTACTATAACTGCCAATATTAAACATATGTTAAGCTTCTTCCACAATAATTCCAAGCTCTGAGCACACCAGGTGTTAATGTTTATTTTCCCATCAGGCTTTTTAAAAAATTTCCACACTCAAAAATTTTTTCTTCATCTTCGATGATTTGGGTGTCTTTGAAAAAAAGGTGACTTATGCCTTCAAATTAGCAGCCTACTGCAGGGGCTTTGTTCAGTAAATTATAATGTCAGACTATATTAATCACTGGCTTTTAAAAATACCCCAACCCCTATATTAAATAAGACAAAAATCAAATAACTGTATTATTGTATGAGCTATATGTGTTGGGGCCAAAGTATCATGAAAGTAGACCTGTTCTTGGTTTCTTTCGAGTCATATTGAAAAACTAATTACATTAGCCAAAGAAAATCACGATATATAAGAGAAGACTAAATATTCACCAATATCAATATAGGAGTTGAAGTTCAAACGCTGCACTATATGATTATTCTTTTCACTGCCAAACCACATTAATTACTCTGACAGCATCACATCGTTCACACACTTTTTATCTTAGAACACATATTCCTTTGCCAGTTAATTTTACACATAAGTTGCTTTTGGTATACTGCTCAGTTATATGCATTAACATTAGCAGTCAAGAAACACTTCTTTACTTACGTTTCCTGTGGACCATTTTCCTGAAAATATGTCCATGAATTATGTCAACCTTTCAAGCACAGTTTTATTGGGATTTCTTCTGATGAATAGCTCTAATATGAGTGTGTATACATTGGAAATAAGCATTTGGATCTTTAGCAATTGTGTTACCTATTTAACAGAACAGTATTAGAGTGAATAGTAATAAAATAATAAAGAGGTAAAAAAATAAAGGGAATAAAAAAATATAAATCTTTTTAAGTAGCTGCGTTAAAAAATAAATGAATGTATTAATTAAGATTACATTTTAAGTCAGGTACGGAGCTGCAAAAAAAAATTCAGGAAATGTTATCTAAGCTGTTATTTGCAAATAAAAAAGTTTAGATCTACAACCAATATATATTTATGTGAGTATATTTAATGCTGTATTTCTACAGCATGGAGTCCCATGGATGGGTACAGTGGTACCGCCAATCCTGACTAATCCCAATGTTCAATGATGTATAGTGTGACAAGTTAAAGTGGACCTTTCATTAACCCCCAAATTTAAAGATATTTTCATAAACTGGCATTAGAAAGCATTGCGTCTTTTTATTATCCCTTGCCATGCCTGTAAACTTAAACTCAGTAAATTCAGCCCAAGTCAACCCAATCAGTGTCTTCCCTGAAGCTGAGGTCCGGCTTATTCATGATTCTCCTGCACAGCCACACCTCCTAGTCCTTGATTGACAGCTCATATGATGATCCGACATGCAGAGCTGGAATGAGCCATTGCTCATGCTGATAGGAGCAGGAGGTTACCGGCCACACATCCGCTTCGCTCCATACTCCTCCTTCTCACAAAACTGTTCCAACTGCCATCAGCCGTGCGCTGAGGGAAGACCACAAGGTGCATCTCTTCTGTACCAGAGAAAGGATGTCAGGTGCTTTGTGTAGCTGTGTATACAGGCATCAGCTAAAGCAAAATACCTACCATAACAATGGTTTACTTTACACAGAGAAATAAATAGAGTGTAGGGGATGGTAGGGGTAACGGGGAAGTTTCCACCTTGCCCAATTTCCTTACTCCATTGTGAGGCTCATTTGCATGATGAAGAAAAAGTGATTTTACACCATATGATGTATGGATCAATATAGGATTGGGGTGGAATCACTGAGAGCTGCTTTTAAAGATACTGTTGTCAGAATGTTAGTGATAGAGAACAGCTGACAGAGATCTGCCTATGTACAACTACCATTACTTGGTCTGTAGCAATGTTCAGGTAAGTGGCACTTATCATCCACATGAATACCAGGCCCGATGTTTCCCAGAACATGACACTGATTCTATTAGCTTCCATTTTTTCTAAGTGAATCTTGGTGCCACCTCTTTACATGGTAAGTAACTCTCAAGTACCTACATTCACTATTTATGTATTTATTTACACATCTACACACATCAGATTCAGATATACTCTACACTCATACTTTATACTCATACACCATATATATGCTACACTTATGCTGCACGATGCATTTACACACACAGAAACATATATATATTCTATCCTGCTTTCTCACCCCTAGAACTAAGATGTAACTTTATTAATTTATTAAATAAAATATCATAAATTCAAGTCTTAAAATCTGCATGAAGTGGCTTAGTACAGTGACCTCTGTAGTAATTTGGTATCTTAGCCTCATACTCCATGATGATGCTGGTGATCTAGTGAAACACATTGGGGGTGCTTTGAATATATATTTTGAGTAATTTTTATAGTGATAAATGGCTAAAAAAAAAGTGGCATTTTCGGCTTTGGACGCTATTTTCCATTATACGGTTAAATGCCAGGAATAATGGTTATTATATTTTGATTGCCCAGACATTTTTATTTATATCAGTTCTAGGGAATGTTTATGTTTATTTATTTATTTTTTTAACTATTTATTTTTGCTATTTTTCATACCCCTCAGGGTACTTCAACCCTAGTTTGTCTGATTGATCCTACCATATACTACCATACTACAGTATGGGGATTTTCCACATCATCTATTACAATGTGCTAATTTCACATTGTACTAAATGTGTTAAAATGAGATAGCCTTGGGTCTTTGTCTGACCCGAGGCTGTTATAGTAACAGATTGTCGCTCCCTGTGACGCTATTGGGGAGCGGCAATCTAAGCCAACATGGCGGAGCCCACATGCTGCCGGCTTTTTAATGTTAGCACCAATTGCGGGTGTTACCGTGAGTATTTGCTGTAATAATATGTCACACGTCATTAAGGGATTAATGGATCATATGAATCTACTTTTCTTATGTTTATAGACAACAAATCAAGAGTTGTCTAATTGTCATTGGGCTGGTTGAAGGAACCCACAATAATCCACTGTAATCTTCAGGAGAAGCTTTAAGATGTCAATTATTTTCATACATTGCCAAATGAACAAGCAAACATTCATAAAAACCGTGGAAAACCTAAAATGGGATACCAACCCATTATGTGAATATGACCTAAAAACAAGAAAGCGTTTTAAGGTGCATTGTATTTCTTTTTTTTAGATGCAATTTATAAAAATCTGAAATTTGTAAAGTGATTATTAATTTATAAGTTAATTGATAAATTAATTCTAACACTTTTTTCTGTATTTTGGGGGAAGGAGATAAAAAGAACCATGAACTACGATTTATGTGTGATAGAGGGATTAAATCATCTCACACTTTGATTTACTGATATGTTAAATGGCTACACAAACTAGAGCAGCAGTTTAACTCACTAACCACAACATCTTGGCATCTACTATATCCCAGAATAAAATCCACCCATGAACTTTCAGTACCTGAAATGGCAGAATATCATTCAATTGAATACACTGTAACTTCTGGCAGAACAAGTGTAAGAATGACAGTCTCCAACAAACAGTAAAATAAAATGATCCTTCATGTGTATCCAAGATTCCAGGCTCTTTTCCTTTGCCATATAGTAAACCTCCAAAAAGCCATTCATCTTGGAAAATGGAATAGCCCTAAATCATTAAATACAATGACAAAAACATAGGGAAAGCAGTGTAGATAATACATATCTAAACTGATATTATATTAGTGTTAAGAACTATCTGAAAAAATAAAACTATTGTAAAGTCTAAAATATTTAACTAAATGTTCAACTTAATCTCAACTAAATCAAATATTAAGACACTGAGCTAATTTTAAAAAAATAGTTATCTATCATGCTCATGGATCTTTTCAACTTAATCATCACATTAAAGTTTTTGAACAACATGTTAAGTGGGAACTAAAATATTTCTATACTTGTGTTATTATGAATTTAATTGTGACCAGTAATAGTCTATTGGTATGCCAGATGTATATGTCACAAAACCAGTTATAGCCTTACTTCACATCTGTGAACTGAAGCGAATAATGGCATGTACCTGAGTAAGCAGTGGGGCTACAAGTTTTCTACCCTCAAGTTAAATACTAACTGTGTTATGCTTCAGTGTTAAAATTTCTGCCTCCTAGACTTTATATTTTAAAAATATAAAATATTAGATTTTCTAGATGATGCCACCATGAAAGAAACATTGGGGGTCATTTACTAAGGACCCGATTTGCGTTTTCCCGTCGTGTTACCCGAATATTTCCGATTTCCCCTGAACTGCTCCTGGATTTTGGCGAACGCGATCGGATTGTGGCGCATCGGCACTGGCAGAAATCCGGGGGCGTGGCCAGAAATCCGGGGGCGTGGCCGAACGAAAACCCGACGGATTTGGAAAAACCGCCGCATTTAAAAAAAAATAATCTGTCGCGGACCTTGCACTTACCTTCACTCAGCCCGGCTCGGTGTATTCCAGTGCGTTCCGATGCTTTTCAGCGCAGCAGCGCCACCTGGTGGACGGCGGAGGAACTACCTTAATAAATCCCGGCCGGACCCGAATCCAACGCAGAGAACGCGCCGCTGGATCGCGAATGGACCGGGTAAGTAAATCTGCCCCATTATCTGGCCATGAAAGAAACATGATCTGGAAGGTGTTCAGCTGCTTGACAACATACTGGTAGTGGTTATTAGGTCTATTCTGACTTTCGAAGGACAAAAATTAAAAATTAAGGAAAAAATCGGAATAAATGAAAAATACCAAAACAAATATCCCAAAAATAAGTTTGCCTTTCCACTCACTATGGTCATCCTATACAACAACCACTTACTATAAAACAGGCATGTTATATATAAAAAGTGGCGTCAAATTACCAAACAACAATATAATATTTCTATAGGGTAACACTATAAAATGTTAAATGTTACTTTTTCAGCTTTTTAGCTAAAACTATTGTAGTAAATCTTTAGGCCCATAAATAAAATGAGAATCCTGAATTTCTTCTGGAAAAATGCTGCAAATATCAAGTTGCCTTTCCAAAAAAGTCATTAAAAATATCATGCCTTCTCCGGCAGTTGACTCACCTGGCAGAGATTGCATTTGAATCTTTTTAGATCTAATATGCCATGGGTAACTTTATGATTGGCATTTAAAATGCCAGTCTTTATAAATTCCCCACAGTCATAAAATTTTCCGCACTCTTTTGGATCCACTGATTTATCCCTCATCAATTGATACCATGAAACAGGTTTCTCTGCAAACTGAGGCACCCTGGTTTCAGTTGGTGACAGATTCTTTAAGAATTTTAATCACTTGGAGTAGGGCCCTCACTCCAATCGTTTCATCTGGTTATGTCATTAGTCTGCAATGTCTTGTTTTATTTATATATGTACCCCATGATCCACCTAACGCTGCAGTATATGATGGCGCTTTATAAATAAAGCTTTAATATTAATATTTGGATGTGATCTCCACTGGGTCAGACCTGCGCAGACCAAGTCTGACCTGACAGAGATATCAGCTATGGTTTATGACAGAGACTATAGTGAATATAGTCGGACGTTCACACACTGTTGGCTCTGAACATTCCCCAATTTCAGTCACCCCTGCAAACTTGGGGGGGGGGGGGGGCGATGTGGAGATTTACATGCCTTCTCTGCCAGAAAGGGCTTAGTAAATCTACCCCAGTGTATCCAGGCCTCATGCGGTAAATTAGTCTGGCCCTAATCGGTTTAAGTTGGTCTTCAGTCCTGATACCTGTGAAGAGCCAAAGCCGTCCAACCACTTTCAAACACAACAGTTTTACAAAGGGAAGTGTAGTTAGATGTTATAATAAAGTAATATCATAGTCACACTGTAATAAAACCACAGTCTGCAATAATACCTATTATATTCTATTAAATTACTTGTGTATTGTACATAAGTCTCACAAAGTGTGAATTCATTGCACACAACCTGACTGAAATGTTGATGTGAAACTAGAATCATTACACTCTGCCTCATAAGACTAATTAGCAGCAGAAATAAAGTAATAACCTCAATGATACCCAGAGCCTTAAGCGTAGTTCATTTCAACACAGCCATCAATACACTTGACATGCAGAGACTTCCTTAATGGAGGTTTGGAAAACATATCCCTTTTTCAATCTCGACAGAAATGTCCTTTGGGACCTAATAGCCTAATGTAATAGAAACTAATGTACTTGTTTAAATTTCAAGTTATTTGCATTCAATTATGTTTTCTAATTACATTTAACAGTTTAGTCATTGCATAAAAACAAAACTTGATTGGTATTTTCCGTTCTCCTTGGAGCAAAAGAAAACCCAATATTCATTTACATAAAATGATTGGGTTGTTTTGTAATACATCATGTTACAGTTCAAGTCTGTATGACAGTCCAGAAGTCTAATTACAGTGTGGTGACTCTGGAACTGGCATCCACTCTTCAGTTTATCCAGGTTTGGATACGTTCACATCACATATATTTGGAGCAAGAAAGAGAAAAAATATTAACTTACAGGGTATTATATATCTAAAAGTAGGGTCTCAGCTCCAACGACAGGGTCGTCAATGACAAAGATTTCACAGACAGTAGAATGAAAGTATAAACTTTGTGTTTATTTTCAAACATTCTGCAGCAAACAAAACAAAAAACAAAGTCCTTGCCTGTCCGTCTCTAACTTTACAGCAGGATACATTGCTATCATAGCACAGGCCTAATACCTAGCACCAAACATAGAGGAGGAGATTTATCAGGACTAGCATAAGCACAAATGCTAGTGTATCATCCAGAATTCTGAATAATTTGCCCTTTCCATTACCTCCACGCCAGGGTAAAAATGAATGGGGCGTGGCAGTGGGCCATTGTGGGCCGTTCATGTTCCCACAGCAGCACACTTGCTGCAGTCAGCGACGTCTAAATCACGAGAAGTCGCTGGCTGCACTTATTTCTATTCCAGGTAGGACCTGGTGTAGAAATAGAATGTTGAAGGCCGAATCCTCTTGAAGTAGCTGACTGCGACGGAGGGTCGGCAGGGGTTTTATACACTAGCTTACAAGCTAAATACCCCACAGAATGTTTAATTCTTCCTGGTGTGCACTCATAGGTCTCAAGCAGTTGACCTATTTCTCCAGACTTTATTTCCCCTGGACTAACATTCTGGGCAGTGCATTTATTCTCCCCTCTCAGCAATCCTCAACTGAGAACACCATGGACTGGTTGTGTGGACTGGAAAACTCTTACTACTAGCCTGTCAGCCTCTGTTCTGCTAAAGTATCATGTATCCTTCTGGATTTCTGTTACCCTACCCTGGCTGAGGAAACCAAAAGAGATATGTACACTCCATCTAAACTGCTACCACACACTTTGCCACAATATATATTCAGTGGGGAAAATAAGTATTTTACCCTAAGACAATTTTGCCAAGTTTTCCAACCGAAAACAGTGGAGAGGTCTGTAATTTTGATTGTAGGTGCACATCAACTGTGGGAGACAGAATAATAATAATACGTTTTATTAATATAGCGCCATCAAATTCTGTAGCATTTTAAAAATCATACATTTTGAACGTCTCAGTTTCTCCCTCAACTGCCTCAAATGGCCAAATGACTGTCCAATTACTTAGATATACAACTACTTCCTTATTTACTTTTTTTTACTTATTGTACGTTATTTTCTGATTTAGACTGAGTTAAGGTGCATTGCCAATCCCTTATTCCATAGCATACTACATAAAGGTCTTTTCTTGTCTTTGGTTAATTTTCCCCCCATCCACTCTAACCCCTATCCGCTGCTGCCACTAGACTTACTCCCAAGTAGGTTATAGCCAGACTGGGAAGATATAAAAACAGATATTTTATACACTTGTAATAAAAATACCAAGCGTTACTAAGATGACACATTATGCACTTAGCTGAAGAATCTCAGTTGGAGGAAGCCTTTGGAGAAGAAGCTTTTCTCAGTTACATTGCATGCTATTCTAGATCTTTATAAACTTGGTAGACCATACTATCTATAACAGTGAGGAAGAGAGCTTGAAGTTAATGTACCATTTGATTTAATGCATTATGAACCAAACATACCTTGAGAATTCTGAAGCTACACTGATGCAGGCACATACGTTGTTTAATGCCTGTGCTGAGTGGTTTTGCTGAAAAAACTATTATAAAATTATGATAATGAGGCTCTGTCGCTTCTGTGCCTGGCTCTGGTGCTTCTCTCACATTAATTATGCACCTCTCAAAAGAATGATGTAATGATACGTGCCCGCATCAGTGTAGCTGCAGCATTCTTAAGGTGTGTTTGGATCATAATGCATGAAATCAAATGGTAGATTTCCTTTAATGAGAATTTTTTCAATTAACCAGACTGTACTAGTAACTAGCTAGAGATGTAATAATTAAGTGGGTGGTATAACCCACATTTCGTGGTCATGTCAGAAACGCCTGACATTTTAGGAGAAGGTCCTTGATTGGACAGAAAGAATATTCTCCGGTACTATACCAACCTTCCCCAAATGTAGTTTTGTTCGGGAACCTCTGTCCAAATTTTACACGGAAGAAGAACTCTCTAGCTCCCATATTACCTGCCAAGCCAGTATTACCTTTCTTATGGAAATGGAACGATGTTCCTGTTAAAATTACATATCGTTCAAGCAAAGTAAATGAGATCTGTAGGTTTGAGGAACTAGTACACTGGGAGCTAGGTACTAGATCTAAGTTTATTTGCATATGGTGACCCTGGCATTCATTTAATTCTCACATTTCATCACAGACCTGCTCTATGTTATTTACATCTATATTTGCTTATTATCTTATAAATTATCTTATTTAAGGTGAACCCGTCACCAGGGACCTCATTTTCACCATAGGCAGGTTGAAGAAACCCATTACAGCTGTATTGCAAATACGCCTTTCTGCTTTCTCTCAGCATTTGCATGACAATATAATTGTGTGTTATAAATTACCTTGCATTCTGACAGAATCCTCTGTGTAGACCCAGGGGTTGGGCTTTGGTTTGGCTGCATATCAAAAAACAACATGTGACTTTTCTGTGCTGCAGGCTGCTCTGCTCTTGGCCTCCACCTTTCTGCTCCGCTACAGTTCCTCCCTCCCCCACTGATGTCAGCTCACCAGGCTATGAGCTCTGTGAAGGAGCACGAGGGAGAAACTCCACAGGAGCACAAATGTGGAGGCCAAGAGCTGGGTAGTCTGTAGCACAGACAAATCATGTGTTGTTTTTTGAAAAGCATCCCTAGGACTACACAGAGGATTATGTTAGGGTGCAATGTAAGTTATAACAGACAATTATATTGTAATGCAAATGATTAGAGAAAGCAGAAAAGCATATTTTCAATCCAGGTGTGATGGGCTTCTGTCTTTAGTTAAAATGATGGTCCCTGGTGACAGGTTCTCTTTAACAATTATGTTGTCCTCATTAGACTGTGGGATACTACTTTATTTACCTTTCCCATGTCCTCACCCTCCTCTTTTTACCTTGTTCCTTCCATTTACCCCACCCCCAGGTATGCATATGGACAGGTTTGGGCCCCTTCTCATCCATTTGTGTGATCTTATTATATACCTGGTTGCAAGCTACAATCTTTCTTTATTTTTTATTGTTTCCTGTTCTAAATATGTTTAAAACTTTATAACTTTTAATGGACAAAAATGTTATACCTTATAATGGAAAATATAGGTTATATGTGGTTTATCTTTGATTAATACTATTTGCTGTATTGTACCCAATAAAAAAACAATGAGGCATTCCACTCCTAGGATTTGAGTTCTCCTGGGTGCTAACGGTGTTGCTGAGCTGTGATAGCATGGCTGAGAAAGGGCTGCCGCTTATTGAGATCTTCTGATAACTTCTTCTAAAGTACCCCTAAAAAAGATGGCATATCATCATTGATGCAATGTAGTCACCTGTAGGTGATGTAGCCAGCTCACCCATAAATACTAAAAGGTAAATATGCCTAGTCCTGGGGTGCACAAAATCTTTAATCCAAAGCCTTCAGACAAACACTCAATAAAGGTGTAGACCACTTGGCACTAACTGGACACTCCAGGAATCTCTTGAAACAATTGCTGTATTCCAATAAAACAACTACAGACAACACAATGTACAGTCGATCAATGTGTTTTGTACTTGGCATCTTACTCATGAGCCTTCACAAATTTAAGTCCAATTAACATTTTAACCATCACCATTGATGGCAGCCATAAAAAAGTCTGCATTTTAAGTCTATACAAAAAAAAAAATTAAATATTGGTCCAGCCCCTTACATATTGCTAGTGGTGTAGATTAGAGGACACAACCCCCTATCACTGTAAATACAGCCCATACCAATAACAAAGAATATATTATTGGTTTCACATTTAAACATTGAATATTAGTGTTGCCTGCTGAGTAATAAGTGAAATACGAATGTAAATAAGACATGCATTTATAGTGTTCTTAGCTGGGCTGCCTGGGGAATAGGAATAAGTATTGAATGACAATGGCTAGTGTTGGTACAGTATTCTCCAGAAAGGAAGCAGTGTTTTCTACCATGTGGTCATTCACCACAATAGGCAACATGGGATCAGTTTTTCATTTGTATTATTCAGAAACAGAATAAATTAGATATGCAGACATTTTCTTGAGCCTTTAATCTCATTTTATTAAACTATTTACAGCCCCAAATTCTCCATAGACTCAACAGGATATGTTACGATTACAATAAATACAACTCATATAACGTAATCCTTTCTTACAAGTTGTTTTTGTTATTTTACATAATTCTTGTTTTTGCCTTATTTGATATATAAATTAATGTGTATTTACTAATTACAGTGGCAATTTATTTTTATCTTAGTATTTAAATGTCAATTCAAAATGTAAAGACAGATTTTTATTTACTGTTATAAAAATAACCTCTCTTAAAAAATGTGTGAAATATAAGACAATGGTCCACATTTATCAAAAACAGTGCAAAGCTGTGCCAGATTAATGAATTGTGGCAATCGTTCTTCATGAATCTGGTGCCTCTTGCACTGCTCCGAAAGAGCGCAGCAACTTTTTGGTGTACCTTCATCATAGAGTGTGCAACAAAATTCTGAGAAATTGTGCGTAATAAATGTGGTGCACAGTCCATCTGTGCACCGTAACGCCTCTTTCAGAGCAGAGTTTTGTGTCGCATCCAATATAGTGCAGTCGCGACACAAATGTGTCACAGACACATAATAAATACATGTGCAAGCAGTTTGCACTAAAAAGACAGAAAACCGATGCATGGGCTTTAATTAAAATTTCCCTTTTTACACATAGAAAATTTTTATTCAGTTAGATAGTTATGGTCCATCTCAGCCAGAGTCCATATACATATCTGGGATCAGGGTAGTGAGGCAAATGCATAATAATTAGAGATGAGCGAGCACTAAAATGCTTGAGTGCTTGTTATTCGAGATGAACTTTTCCTGATGCTCGAGTGCTCGTCTCGAATAACGAGCCCCATTGAAGTCCCATTGAGCACAATAGTCCAGACTAGGCTCTGTTTCACTGAGGTTAGTGAAAGGGGACTGTCAGTTATTGAAACTGAGAGTTTCAACCGAGTACCGGATGTTGTGTGGATAACTCTAAATAACTTCCTGTGCCTCTCAGAACCTGTGTGCTCAGGGAGTGTCTATTTATAAAATACAATAATTAATTGACCTTCTCTTTTAGTGACTGTCTCTACCATCAAAATCAAACATGATAAACCAGGGACAATTACTCATTGATCCAAGCATTAATCTTCTTATATTTGTTATACATGGCCTCTTTCCTTAAAAAATAAACTTATTACATTATAAGTAGAGATGAGCGAGCACCAAAATGCTCGGGTGCTCGTTATTCGAGACAAACTTTTCCGATGCTCGAGTGCTCGTCTCGAATAACAGCCCATGAAGTCAATGGGAGACTCGAGCATTTTTCAAAGGACCATGGTTGGAATAAAATGTGTTAATTAATGAAAAAGAATGTCTTCTGATAAGTTAGCAGATGTATGCAAACACTGCAATCTATTCTTCACTGTTCCGCGGGCGTATATTATCTCCGACAAGTTAGCAGATGTGAAGACAGGGAAGAATAGAATAAACAGGAACAGTGAACACAGGATCATTAAAGGAAACCTACCACTGTAGTAGGCAGGGGTAAGCTGTAAGTACCGACACCAGCTCAGGTGAGCTGGCCGGTATTACTTCGTTGGTGTAAAACCGCGGTGCGCGGGTTTTAACACTTTTTAAACTTTAAAGGGCAGAAGGGCTCGTCGGGTCGCTGCGCGGACCGTGCGCGCGCAACATCCCGCCTATTTCCTATGGAGGGCGGCGCGGCACGATCGGGCGCACGCAGGCGCCGAAGTGTTCTTCTGGCCCTAAGTTTAAAAAAACAGTGTTTAAAACCGCGATACCGCGGTTTTAACACAAATAAAGTAAGTAACCCGGCACAGCTCACTGTAGCTGGTTGCTCGGTACTTACAGCTACCCCTGCAGTACTAAGTGGATAGTTTCCTTTAAGTGAAAAAACACAGTAAAGAACACATGAAGAATAGATTGCAGTGTTCGGACACATCGCTTACTTTTCAGGAGATACGCTGTACTTCCGGGATTCTGCTGCTACTCTCTTCCACACACTGAAGTTTCCCAATCTCTCCTGTCTCTCTGCCTCTCTCCATCCTGCTTCTCCTGTTGCCGCTACCAAACCCCAATGTCTCGTTGCGTTGGCCGCTACCCGGTGCCGACCCGGCCGCCCCCGTGCCGCTTGCCCCGGTTGGCCTCGTGCGGCCTGCGTCCTCACAGTTCTCCATGCCTTCCGCTGCCCCCAGCTCCTTCCAGCCTGCCGCTGCCCCAGTGTCTCCGGTGCTGCCGCTGCCCGATGTCTCCGTGCTGCCGCCGCCCGATGTCTCCTTGCAGCCGCTGCCCGATGTCTCCGTGCCTGCCGCTGCTTGATGTCTACCGTGCCGCCGATGCCCGATGTCTCCGTGCCTGCCGCTGCCCCAGCGTTCCGTGCCTGCGCTGCCCCAGTGTCTCCGTGCCTGCCGCTGCCCGATGTCTCCGTGCCTGCCGCTGCCCGATGTCTCCGTGCCTGCCGCTGCCCGATGTCTCCGTGCCTGCCGCTGCCCCAGTGTCTCCGTGCCTGCCGCTGCCCGATGTCTCCGTGCCTGCCGCTGCCCGAAGTCTCCGTGCCTGCCGCTGCCCAGGTGTCTCTGTGCTGCTCCCCGGTGTCTCTGTGCTGCTCCCCGGTGTCTCTGTGCTGCTCCCTGGTGTCTCTGTCCTGCTCACCGTGTTCTTCAATGTGTTCTTCACATGCTATTTTGTTCGCACCGTTCCGCGCATATCTCCCGACAAGTAAGCAGATGTGCCGAACATCTGTAATCTATTCTTCACTGTGTTTTTCACTGTGTTTTTCACTTAAATGATCCTGTGTTCACTGTGTTCACTGTTTTTATTCTATTCTTCACTGTTCTTCACTGTGTTTTTTAAATTAAATGCTCGATCTCGAGCAGGGGAAATACTCGTCCGAGCAACGAGCCGTTTTGAGTACCTTAATACTCGAACGAGCATCAAGCTCGGACGAGTATACTCGCTCATCTCTAATTATAAGCCTGTGGGATTCTGGGGGGTGTTATCAGAGTGATGTCCGTTCGATGGTTGTTACAATGGGTAGAAAAGGGGGAGACATTTTCTGTTAATTGAAACTACCAGTGAAAATACATCACTAAGAGGCATTGGTAACACTCTCAAAGCCCCTCAGACTTATTAGCATATTAATCAAAGTTGATTTTTGAAGTAAGAAGGCTACAGCAGTCGCAGTGCCTGGATCTATAAGTAAGTGTCCCTGGTTTATCCATGCTTGATTTTCATGGTAGATATTCTTTAAAAACGTAAAATGTTAAAAAAGAGTCTATTTTTTGCAATTGTACTAAATTTGGAAATTTTTTTCTTACCTTTCCATAAAATTAAATTCTAGCACAATTTTTTCTACAGGTAACAAACCTACTGGTTCTGTAAACATAAAAATTTTAACCATTGTTTTTGGCACTGTGCACCAAAATCACTGACACTGGGGCGACCGGTGCTGGGGCCTCCTGGGCCTCTATCTGACCCAGGCGCATGTGATGCCATGTGTGATGTCGTCATCACACATGCCATAATGCACGTTTCAGTCATAGAGAGAGGCCCATGTATACTGGGCAGAAGAGGAGCAGCAGGATGAGAAGAGGAAGCGGGTAAGTACTGATTCTATTATTTTTATAATAAGCACCAATAAGGGGATCCTATTATGAATTTGATATGAGTAGGGATGTGTTATGAATTTATTATGAGGGGGGGGGGGGGTATGAATTTATTATGAGTAGGAGGCTGTTATGAATTTATTATGAGTTGGGGGCTTTTTATGAATTTATTATGAGTTGGGGGCTGTTATGAATTTATTATGAGTTGGGGGCCTTTTATGAATTTATTGTGAATTTGGGCTGTTATGAATTTATAATGTGTGGGGGTTGTTTTGCATTTATTATGAGTGGGGGCTGTTATGAATTTATTATGAGTAGTGGGCTTTTATGTATTTTACATGACATGGGGGTTTATGTATATTATATGAGGGGAGCTTCTGTTATGAATTTTATATTATGGGGATGCTTTTATGTATTTTATGACTGGGAGGGCTGTTGTTAATTTTATATGGTGGGTGGCTGCTGTTAATAATCTTATGTGCATTGGGGGCTACTGTTATGAATTTGATTTGACATTGGGGCTGTTATTATTGTATATGACTGGGGGTCCCTGTATAGTATATGTGACAGTGTATTCAGTTGTATGGAGTGTTATTTATCAGCAAGGGACTTAGTAGTTATCCAGGAGACACTGGGGCCCATTTACTAAGGGCTGTTTGCCAGTTTTCTATTGGACTTTGCAGGTTCTTTCTAGTGCAAACTGTTTGCACAGATATTTAAAAAGTCTCTGCACCACAAAAGTGTCGCACGTCACCCTTTTGTGTTGTGGCTGCACTAGTCTTCATGCAAGACAAATTTCTGCCCTGAAAGGGGTGTTCCAGTGCTCAGTGGGGCCATGCACCAGATTTAACATGCCAAGTCCGACAGAATTGTGTGGCATGCATCATGTTAAAAGTGCACCAAAAAAAAAATGGTGCACTTTGTCGGAGCAGTGCAGGGGGCACCAGATTCATGAAGAATGAGCACCAGATTCAAGATTTGCACATTACACAGGCAAACTGTTCTTAGTAAATGTGCCCCACTATTAACTGTGATATAATTTTAGTGGCACAGTGTGGCAAGGAGCTGACTGTCTAGCAAATCCTGCAAAGACCGCTGGGAGAAGACATTGTGAGGTTGTATTGCTGATGAAGAATTGTTAAATGTGAATACCCTACAGGATACAGACAAGGATGTTTATACCCATCTCTACAGCCTTATTGTACAGTACATTTATTGCCCCTATATATTATATGCTGATGTATATTTATGTTTGCAGTACATTAATAATTATCTTTACTTGTATTTACCACAGGTACACATTTATGTGTATGTATGTGTAAAGTCAATATGTATATTCTCAAGTTTAAAGGGGTATTCCCATGTGGGCATTTACATTTAATTTAATTCTTTTGCCATATGTAAACATTTCTTCAATTGAATGTTCCTGTGTGAAGTTAATTTCTCATAAATGTAGTAATGTTGTCCCTTAGAAACAAGATTGCTTCCTCGGTTACGACCACCTCACATTTTGGTTGCCATGGCAAGACATGTGTTATTGAGCCCTGTCTGACCTCCTGGATTCAGCGCTCATTACCACAGGGCGGCTGTGGGACATGCAGTAAGCCCTCTTCATACCCCCCCGTCGCTAACACCCGCCATCAGTGATAGCACCGATCTCAGGTGTTAACCCTTTGATTGCCGCAGGCAAAGCTGTTGGTGGCATTAACGAGCCAGCGCTGTGTGGGCACCACCATCTTGGCTCCCGATCGTCGCTCCCAGTGACATCATCGGGGAGCTGTGATCTATTGCCATGACAGCCTCGGGTCACACAAAGATCCGAGGCTATCATGTTTTAGGCGATCTATTACACTGTGTGATTTGTACATTATAATAGATGGTGTGCAAAATCCCCATATATTGCCATACTGTAGTATAGCAGCATATGGTAGAATCAATCAGACAACCTAGGGTTAAAGTACCCTAGGGAGTCTGAAAAAATTGAAAAAATAAAAATAAAAAGTAAAAAAAATTTAAATTAAAAAACTTAAAAATTCAAATCACCCCCCTTTCCCTAGAAGTCATACAAATATAAATAAACAGTAAAAATCATGAACACATTAGGCATCGCCACGTCTGAAAAATCATAGTATCATAGTATCATAGTATATAAGGCTGGAAGGAGACTCAAGTCCATCAAGTCCAACCTTCAAGAATTAAATAAATGTTTTATCCCCATAACCCGTGATATTTTTTCTCTCCAGAAAGTCATCCAGGCCTCTCTTGAACATGTACATAGAGTCGGCCATAACAACCTCCTGCGGCAGAGAGTTCCATAGTCTCACTGCTCTTACAGTAAAGAACCTTTGTCTATGGTGATGGTAGAATCGCCTCTCCTCTAGGCGTAGAGGATGCCCCCTTGTCCTGGTCACAGGCCTAGGTATAAAAAGATCTTTGGAGAGATCCTTGTACTGTCCGTTCAGGTATTTGTACATTGTAATGAGGTCTCCCCTCAGTCGTCTTTTTTCTAAACTGAATAATCCCAAATTTTGTAATCTGTCATTGTATTCTAGTCCCCCCATTCCCCTAATAATCCTGGTTGCTCTCCTCTGCACCCGTTCCAGCTCTACTATGTCCTTTTTATACACTGGTGCCCAAAACTGTACACAATATTCCATGTGTGGTCTGACCAGGGATTTGTATAAGGGCAGAACTATGTCTTTATCATGAGAATCTATTCCTCTCTTGATACATCCCATTATTTTATTTGCTTTAGCAGCAGCCGCCTGGCTCTGGTCACTAAAATTAAGTTTACCATCCACCAATACGCCCAAGTCCTTTTCAGCTTCAGTTTTACTAAGTAATTGACCGTTTACAACATAATTATACTTTTTGTTTCCATGGCCCAAGTGCATAACTTTACATTTATCTACATTAAACCTCATCAACCATTTCTCTGCCCATCCCTCAAGCTTCCATAAATCCCTCTGTAATGCTAAACTATCGACCTCAGTATTTATTACTTTACACAGCTTAGTATCATCTGCAAATATTGAAACTTGACTGTGTAAACCCACTACAAGGTCATTAATAAAAATATTAAAAAGAAGTGGCCCCAATACTGACCCCTGTGGCACTCCACTGGTAACATCAACCCAATCTGAGAATGTGCCATTAATGACTACCCTCTGTTTTCTATCACTAAGCCAATTACTTACCCAGATACACAGATTTTCTCCTATTCCCAGCAGTCTCATTTTATATACCAACCTTTTATGTGGCACGGTGTCAAATGCCTTTGAAAAGTCCAGATATACAACATCCACAGCGTCCCCCAGATCCAGTCTTGAACTTACCTCCTCGTAGAAACCAATCAGATTAGTCTGACAGGACCGATCTCTCATAAACCCATGCTGACGCTGGGTTATAAGGTTGTGCACAGTGAGATACTCCAGGATAGCATCTCTAATAAACCCCTCAAATATTTTCCCCACCACAGCAGTTAGACTTACGGGTCTGTAGTTTCCAGGATTGCTATTTGATCCTTTTTTGTATATTGGTACCACATTTGCTATGCGCCATTCCTGTGGAACATAACCGGTCCTCAGTGAATCTTCAAATATTAAAAATAACGGTCTGTCTATCACCGTACATAATTCATGCAGAACCCGGGGGTGTATGCCATCTGGCCCAGGTGATTTATCTATCTTAGTGGTTGCGAGTCGGCGCCGTACCTCTTCCTGGGTTAAACTGTTGACATTATAAAAAGAATTTACATTATTCCTCATTGTGTCTTCCACCAGGGGATTTTCCTGGGTAAAGACAGTTGAGAAGGCGACATTCAGTAGATTGGCCCTTTCCTCATCTCCTTCCACCATGACCCCCATGTTATTTCTAAGGGGACCCACACTCTCTGTTTTTAATTTCTTATCATTTATATACTTGAAAAATAATTTGGGATTATTTTTGCTCTCCCTGGCAATATTTCTCTCAGTCTCTATTTTTGCGGCCTTTATCTGCTTTTTACAGGATTTATTTTTCTCTCTATAATCCTGTAATGCCTCATCGCTACCTTCACGTTTTAGCACCTTAAACGCTTTATCTTTCTCGCTTATTGCTTTCCTTACAAGACTAGTTAGCCACATAGGCTTTTTCTTGTTCCTTTTATGCTTTTTCCCATAAGGTATGTGTTTCTCACAGGACTTTTTCAGAATATATGAGAAAAAGTCCCATTTTTGGGGGGGCTTTTGTCTTTGAGAGCATTTTCCCAGTCTATGCCTTTAAGGTCTTCCCTTAGTTGATGAAAATTTGCCCTCCTGAAGTTCAGAGTGTTGGTTGCCCCTTCACTAACGTGCTTAGTAAAGCGTAATACAAAATCAATGATATTATGATCACTATTCCCCAGGTTCCCCCCAACCTGTAGTTTTGATACCCTATCAGGTCTATTGGTAAGGATAAGGTCCAGCAGTGCCCCCCCTCTTGTTGGCTCCAGGACTAGCTGCGACAGGTAATTGTCTTTTGTTGTTGACAAGAACCTGCTACCTTTGAAGGACCTGCAGGTTTCTGCCCCCCAGTCAATATCTGGGTAATTGAAGTCCCCCATGATAAGTACAGTAAAAATCATGAACACATTAGGCATCGCCACGTCTGAAAAAGCCAGATATATCAAAATATAATAAAGTTTTTTGCCATTTTGAAAAATATAAAAAATTCTATAAAAAGTGATCAATAGGTCATACAATTCTAAAAATAGAAGCATTGAAAAATCATCAAAATTTGTCATCAAGATGACACCACCCACAGCTCTGTACACCAAAGTATTTAAGTTAAGAAAAGGTTATTAACACCAGAAGACGGAAAAATTAAGACTTTTTTTGTTATCCCCATATCCCGCACTGACAAAAAGAATAAAATAGACCTGTAATTTGGGGTGCACAGTGAAAGCCGTAAAATCCATGCCCACAAGAAATGGTGCAAATGTGTTTTTTTATTATTTTCACTGCATTCAGAATTTTTTTTCCACTTCTCAATATACGCCATAGAATGTTAAAAGCCCAAACACAGCTCTTTACATGAAAAAATAAAAAAGTTATAGATTTTTGTATGTGGGGTGTGAAAAATAAAGACGCAAAAATAAAAAAGGGCCTGGTCCTTAAGGGGTTAAGCACTCCAATCTGGTGTCACAAATTTACAGCTTATGTACAATAAACAAGTCATAACAGTGTTAAAAAGTCTTCATACTCACAAACAAAAATTATATTCTGTTCATATGTACCTGAATTCTTGCCACATACTGTATCAGTTTGGCTGTAATCCCCATATGTCCAGCATTGCAACATGTGTATCCTCGTGTTCTTTGAAGTTATTTCTTTGTATACCATTTCCCTCAGTTATTTTGTAAAACCTTTCTTTGAAAACTGATATGTTTCAAATAAAATTGTTTAGTAATACCAAAGAATCGAGTTGTAAGCTGTAAATGTGGCACCTTGTAACTAAATCCTCAAAACATAACAGTTTGTTACAATAACATGAGTGAATAGAAGACACGCCATTCTGGAATAAGCATAAAATGAATAGCAGTAATAGAAATAATGGGTATGCTTAAAGGGAACCTGTCACCAGGAGACCCATTTTTAGCACTCCCCCAGTCCCCACAGAGCATAGTACATACACTGCCAAAGTGTTTTTGTATAAAAAATAGGTTTTGCTGAAAAAAAGATATGTTATATTGTACCTTTCATTAGCATCTGCCGTGTGACTAGGCAGTTGCCAATTGGGAGGGGCTGGAAAGGAGCAGTTCCCCCCCACCCTTGGGAAACATGTGACCTTTTCAAATATATGAATAACTCCCCACACTCGGGATTGGCTGTAGAGGCGCAGGGGGCGTCGCTAAGCCCAGTGATGGGTGTTTTCATATATTTGAAAAGGTCACATGGAGCAGCAATTTCCCAAAGGTGGGGGGGAACTGCTCCTTTCCAGCCCCTCTCATTTGGCAACTGCCTAGTCACACAGCAGATGCTAATGAAAGGTACAATATAACATATCTTTTTTTCTGTAAAACCAATTTTTAATTCAAAAACACTTTGGCAGTGTATGTACTATGCTCTGTGGGGACTGGGGGAGTGCTAAAAATGGGTCTCCTGGTGACAGGTTCCATTTATAAAGTAAGGATTTATAAATCAGTGCTGCTACACCATTTTCTATGTTGACAAGTTTTTAGGCAACACTATTCCACGTTTGACCCAGCATAGCTTTGCCCGGCAGCGCGGCTGCCCTGATGGATACATCAAGAGGCTAATGCCTCTTGATGTATATGCTGTGATGTATATGCTGTTGCCTTTATATTCTTTTAACTCCGCCCCTTGATTTTAGTTTTCATATTTGGCGATTATGGGAGTCTTTCTTAGAGTTTAAGCCAAATGTTGGTCTCATGTGAAAATAAATGATTTATTAAATTTTACCACATGACAAAGCTATCTGTGCTGGGGTACTGTGGTACACAGTCAAGTTTAGAAATGAACCCACAAAAGAAGTCTGGATGCCATAGTAAAACAATGGCCCACATTTACTAAAAACAGTGTGCAGATGGCACCAGATTCATGATTTGTGGTGCCCCCTGCACTACTCTAATAGAGTGCACCATTTCTTTTTTTGGTGCACCTTTACATGCACCTTCTGTCGGACTTTGCATGTTGAATGTGGTGCATGGTTCGAATGAGCACCGAAAAGCCCATTTTAATGCAGAATCTTGTGTTGCGTAGACTTCAGTGCAACGTGAATCACAAAGTTTCTTGGAAACTTCTTGAATACTTCTACATGAAAGAACGTGCAAAACTGGCGCAGGGGCTTTAGTAAATCTGGGCCAATGACTGTTTGAGTTTTTTTTAAAACATCATAGACTGGTAGATATTGTAGGCTACCATGGTTTAAGGGGTACCCTGCTCTTTATTATGACATGATTAAGGCTATATTCACACAAACTTAAGGGGGATGTATATCCCCCATAGTTGTCTGTGGTGCCTGGACTCGGTACGGTGACCACAACATGTGCTCACCGTACCATGGCCGCAAATAAGCTAGAGCCTGCTCTATCTCTTGGCTGTAAGCACGGCCATGCACCATTATTCTCTATGGAGAGAGGAGGGGCAAGCAGCGCTCACTTCTCATCCTCTCCAGTGTGCCCCCAACGTGTGCCCGCCGTGCTGAAGCCATGTGGGCACACATCCGTTTGAATCCAGCCTAAGAGCAGGATGCCAGGAACCATTTCCATGTAGAGAACACATTTTTATAAGATTGTTTTGTCTTTGAGAGGGAGTATCATTTATCTTCAGCCTTGATCCAGTCCTGAGTAAAAGCTGTTGTTATGGTGAAACATCAATGCAGTCGATATTGATGTATAAAAGCATGACCACAAATGGTCTAGAGCATTTAAATCCAGGGTGGAGTTACATTCCCAAAATCTACATTAAAACTTACTGTGCATGGACAATGTAGATGTGAGGAATCATTACAAGGCAGCAGTAAACACATCAAACCCATTATCATTACACAATCCTGACGTGATTTTATTTTAAATTGCCTTGTACTACACATTCACATAACGTGTATATTTATTTTTAAGACACAGGCTAGACTGGATATAAAAAGTAAAAAGAAACAGGCAAGTTCAATAGTTATGTTATTGTTTTTGTAACTTTAGAAATAGTTGGTCTGGAGGCTGTTTGAGGTATTCACTGGTTTGCTAAGTTTGTTTTTGTGTTGTATATGATTTCTGAGCTTGGCTTTAGTTAATCTACAGTTAAAACTATCATTGTTGAAAGTAAACAATTGGTGGACCACAAGGTTTAAGTTAATCATATCCTCGGATCAACTAAAAAATGTACCATGTATGTTTGAAATACATTTCAGCTGGTTGTTCCCTTTATTCACATTTGTTCTTCTAAGTTCAAATAGTAAAAAGGTTAGAGGATTCTTATACCACACTAGCCTTACATGAATGACCCAAATTCATATGTATTTGGCTTACGACAAAAGTAGAAAATACAGGCCTTTGAGACAACACAGTTTTCTTTTCCAGGCATTAGGAAACACTGAAGCAAAATCTGAGTTTTCTCAAATAATTAAAAATGTTTATAAAGAAGGATTTTAGCAAAGATACATTCTGTTCATAAGTTTTTACACAGGTTATGTTCCAATAGCAACCAGTCTCAAAAAATGTAAGCCAAGCTCTGATTTTCTTTTACTGATGCAGCACCAGCTTAACAGATGGCATGCTACTGCTTTTGTGGATCGTGCCCCATGTATGTCATTATTCAATGGGTATAATCTTAACCTGCTCAGAGTTGATGCAACATGTTATAAAGGCTTCCTACCTACAATGCATCATTTTGTACAGGTTTCTTTTATGGGGAACAGGTGCATTAAGGGCTCCCTAAAATTCCTGGTCCCTGGGCACAGTAGTCAAATAGAATAACTTTCAGTTTCTTAAATTGGTGCCTCTATACCTCTATTTGGTAGATAAGGCCTATTTAGGGATCTCTAAACTAATATTTATACCAATACTCAATGAAAAACCATGTTTTTAACAAATCAAATAGTATCAGGTTGTGGCTCCTTGTATTACAGAACTGGAAAGACAATACAGGCAGTTAAAATCATAGTTGGGAATGCTTACTGCAGATAAAGATTCCCTTTCTGCCTACTTCTACTATGATTGCCTGTATTTCCGGTTCTGTAGCACACAGTAGCAAAAGCCTATTGCTATTTAGAAGATGAGATTCACAGCATAGTAGTTAGGACATTACAATACATTGGGGCACATTTATTAAGGGTCCGTGGACCGCATTTCCGTTGGGTTTCCCGACTATTTCCAATTTGCACCGCATTAAACAGGGGTTTTTGTCGCACGTGATCGGATTTTAGTGCAATTGCGCCAACTTTCATGCGACACAAATCGGGGGGCTTGGCCCGACTTATTCGGACTAAGCACGGGACTTAACATTCAAATTGTGTCGCAAGACATGCACTTACATACACCGGGAAGAAGATGGTGAACTCTGGCGGACCTCAGTGGGGAAGCAACACATGCAGGGTATCCGTCACACGATCTTAGTGAATGGTGCCGGACTTCATCCTCGTCGGACAGACCGGATCAGGGATCATGAGAGGACCGGGTAAGAAAATGTGCCCCATTGTTCTATGTAACTCATGATATGAGTGCATGAATAGACATTTCCCCTTCAGCCTCTCAGTCAGACTAATCTTAGGCAAAAACTCTTTTCAGTTGATTTGTAAATGAATTAGGAGTTTTTTTTTACAGGTGTAGATTTTCTTTTTTTTTTTATAGGAAAACAACCAAGATCTAACATAACAAGGTATGATACATCAGATGTTTTGTTCATTCTTTGACAAGCAAATTGAAGAATGTAATTTTAGTTGCCTGTTCTGTAGTGAACAGAGGATCAATACACAGAATTGGCTGGAGGAGAGTTACTAAGCATCCATATTTACTGATGCTATATGAACACAAGAGCACACATTTAATGGGCTGCACAATGGAGCCATGTGATCAATGTGTAACGTCCGCTCACATGAGGAAGACCACAATATACCGTCACTGAGCCTCAAATACAGGCAGGAATAGGACATGCTCAGGCTCACACAAAGGCTGTGGAAATCACGGCTGTGTGTATGAGTCCATAAGCACAATCATTTTTGTGCTCTTTATTGAATCAACCGATAGCACAAGGGCAAAAACAACTTTGTGACTGTTTCTTTAATCTTTTAGGTCTCTAAAATATGTCTCTGGAAGAAATGACAACCAAACATTTGTGCTCTCTGGAAAAAGGGGCAAACCGCAGAAAGATGATTTTTTTTGACACATCCTATTAAACGGCGTAAATGTTTCGAGTGAAAAAAGTTACTCTTTGAGCTGGGTAAAAGACGAAGAAACACATCTATGAAATCTGTGAAGTCATATGCTTCAATGCATGACCTTGTAATTCATACCTTAGACAATATAGTTGTACATAAAATAAAATATAGTTCTATACCAAATAAAGTATAGTGCCTTGCAAAAGTATTCTGCCCCCTTGAACTTTTCTACCTTTTGCCACATTTGATGCTTCAAACATAAAGATATAAAATGCTATTTTTTTTGGTGAAGAATCAACCACAAGTGGGACACAATTGTGAAGAGGAGTGAAATTTATTGGATATTTTAAACTTTTGTAAAAAAATAATAAACTGGAAAGTGGGGTGTGCAATATTATTCGGCCCATTTATTTTCGCTGCAGCAAACTCCTATGTGCAGACTCTCCCACCTCAGCTGTAGATCTCTGCAGCTCATCCAGAGGGATCATGGGCCTCTTGGCTGCATCTCTGAACAGACTTCTCCTTGTTGGAGATGAAAGTTTAGAGGGACGGCCGGGTCTTGGTAGATTTGCAGTGGTCTGATGCTCCTACCAATTCAATATGCTCACTTGCACAGTGCTCCTTGGGATGTTTAAAGTGTGTGAAATCTTTTTGTATCCAAATCCGGCTTTAAACTTCTCCACAACAGCAACATGGACCTGCCTGGTGTGTTCTTTGGTCTTCATGATGCTCTCTGCGCATTAAACAGAACCCTGTGACTATGACAGAGCAGGTGTATTTATACGGAGATTGATTACACACAGGGGGATTATATTTATCATCATCAGTCATTTAGGACAACATTGGACCATTAAGAGATCCTCACTGAACCTCTGTAGTGAGTTTGCTACACTAAAGGTAAAGGGGCCGAATAATATTGCGCACCCCACTTTTCAGTTTATTATTTTTTACAAAAGTTTAAAATATCCAATAAATTTCGTTCCACTTCACAATTGTGTACCACTTTTTTGATTTTCACCACAAAATTAAAATTTTATATCTCTTTATGTTTGAAGTCTGAAATGTGGCAAAAGGTACAAAAGTTCAAGGGGGCTGAATACTTTCGCAAGGCACTGTATATATGTTACTTCTTTATATTTCAATATCAGGTAAATTTGAAGATTGGCATTAGTTTCCTATACGAAATAACGTACCATAGTAAGTTAATGATCTTCTATCCAAGACATCTTTTCATAAACACTTAGATTGCTTAAGCTAATTTTTTGATGGCAATTTAGTATGTGGCTCCTTCTTCTAATCAGGCTACAGTTTCCAGGTCTGGCCGCTTCATGATGAATGACATTATCTTCTGGCTTTGCTGTGTTGATTCTGGTGCCAGAAGCAGATGGAAATAACTGGCTAGTCGACATCCTCAGTATCGGACCCTCATTCATCTATTATTAAACATTCTTTGTATCAGTGATCAAAAGCTGAGAAAGCCTTCATTATATTTTAGAATTAAGCAAAATATATAAGTCAATATTCATACAGTTTCAATAACAATAAATTCTTAAATGATGACTTAATCCCCCCCATAATGAAATAATCTATGTGACCATGATGCATTGCTATAGTTCTTTAGTTGTCTAATCTTAGCTTTCCTCTCCTTCGTCTCTTGTTTACATCTTGTTTAGATAGCAAATATTCTTGGTTAAGAGACAAGCACTTTGGGTTTTGAAACAATTTATTATATAATCAAGAAAATTCAAGACCATATCCCGAGATCCCAACGACAGCCAGACAGCACGTGTAATTGCTGCTACATAATTGCAAGGATTGTTTTTGTAAGACTTGAGGGATCCAGCGAATGTTCTTTGATTTTAAAGTGACTGTGTAATTGACAATGTCTTCTTAGAAATTTTCAAAGCATGTCAAGTTTTATTCCTGGCTTGCATGGCATGTGACCAGAATTTATGGTACATAATACTTCACTCTCACTTTCAATATGTGAAATATTTTAAATGCACAATTGCCTGTTATTCTCAAGTGGAGCCATACTACATTGCATTCAAGAAATAAAAGTACAGAATGTGCCAAAATATGTTAACCATACATTTATTAGTCCTGGGATTTCATGGTTGTATTACACATCCCTGTCTTCCACATCGTGGTAATAAAATCCTGTAATTTAGTTGTTGATGATAAGCTAAATTATAGCTCAGAATGCCCGTCTATGGCATCCAAAACCAAAATGATACAGTATTGCCCTGTATTGGGATAGGCATGGCTTGTAGAACAGAACTTATTCATCTTCGTCTAAAGCTCTGATGTGGACAGATCTTGA
Organism: Engystomops pustulosus; assembly: GCA_019512145.1. Lineage (NCBI taxonomy): Eukaryota > Metazoa > Chordata > Amphibia > Anura > Leptodactylidae > Engystomops > Engystomops pustulosus. Next base: position 83,387,574 of record CM033641.1, read on the forward strand.
GAACACAGTCCAGTTTTGGGTACATTTATTTAAAAAAAGACACCAGATAGTTTAAAGAAGGGCAACCAAATTGAAATTTGACTTGGAAGATCTGAGGTTGACAAAATGACATTTATATAGTTTGGAGAAGAGAAGACTAAGAAAACATATGATCTTTTTATTTAAATATGTAAATGGTCCTTATTAAACTCAATGCAATACATTTTTTTTCTGCAGGTCAGAGTGTCATTGCTTCCGGCTAGAGGAAATGCAATTTTTTTAAATAAAGTTTGGAAGCATTACTTGTCCAAGAAGGACATCTATCAAACTTTTGGCTTGCCATATTTGAGACTTTTCACGGTGCTCGTGCTCATTTGGGACATTTTTTTGCGCCTAAAACAGTCTCTCTTCAAAGTTTGTCATTGGCTAGTTTTCAGCAGACTACAGACTAAACGCCACATGTATCAATGAAGAAAGAACATTAAGATGTATCTGACCAGCAGTACAGCCAAGAAAAGTCTCAAAAAACAGACTGACAAAGCCAGACTTATGATACATGTGCCCCCAAGTATTACGAAGTGACATCACCTGCCCCGCAACCTCTGGGTATAGGCTTTATGGGTGTAATGAGAATATGCTGCACAAATTCTATGTTAGATGGTTTCATTAGTTATCCTTAATTATCTTTTGCAGGGGATTTAACACTTCAGTGTCCACTCCTGATTGTTTTTATCTTACACAGCTTGAAGATTATGGGGAAAATGTATCTTTATTCTTTCCAGTGTCTATGTCAGTCTCTTTTCCTTGTATTAAATTGGACCTGTACTTGTTATTCTAAGGATACAATTTTTGCATTCCTTTGTGCAAAAGCTTGTTCTTCTGTTTCTTTCAGTCACTTTTACCAGCCGTGACTAGGCAATTTGCAATTTTTTTTTCAATTTTTAAAAAATTGCAGAATATGCACCAAAGCATCTGGACAAAAAGATAAATAAAGTGATGAGTTGAAGTGTAAAAAGGTGTTAAAAATGCAGAGATTTTCCATTGCTCAAAAATTTGTGACTTTTTAAATCTAACATAGTAGCCAAAAACTAAGATAGATCTGTCCTTACGTTTCCTAATAGCATAAATATGATGGCTGTACAAAGCACAAAATGTAAAACAGGGCATAATTTACATAACACTAGAATTGCAGGTTAATGGTAAGCAGGGTTTCAAGCTCAAACCGTGGGATGCCTTTTACAGAAAAAAAATTGATGGTTATATTATAATATAGAATTGTGTACTCTCCCGTCAGCCCCTTCCCTTCCTTGGTTGAACTTGATGGACATACTGTATGTCTTTTTACAACCATACTATGTTAGTGGGTGTCCTTGTTTTCTAAGAGGGTCCAAAACATGATCAGGGGCATATAATGCACAAAAACAATTAAAAAGATGCAGCAAGGAACAGAATACTTGGCATTTAGAGAGGTAAGCAGACATATTGTAACAATGCCTATATATTATAATGATTAGAAAGTAGTCAGAGACTATAATTATTAATTTATGCCTGATGCCACAGTATCTTTTAACATATGGGGGGAGATGTATACACCGGCACAGGAGCTCAAGGCCCCCATCCACCCAGTCCGCCCCACGACCTCCTGAGTCCATACAAAAACATCAAGAGGCTTAGCCCTGTTGATGTATAATACAAGCGGCGCAGACATCGGGCAGAACTATGCCAGATCCAACCTGGCACAGTTTTGTTGGAAAACCAGTGAACGAAAGTTTGCTGGTTTCTCAAACGAACATTAAAATTAGCTTATTCACAATTTTAATCCAGATGGTTGCACTGTGATTTAAGATTATTTCACTGCTTCTGCATCAGAAAACTGGCATAGATGTAGTTCTAAATCTCCCACATGGAATCTATATATTTAGGGTAAGCAGTTCCCAGTTTCATCATGCCAGTTGATTTAACACTTTTTGTTATTTTAACAGAAATACAACAAAAGCTGTAATGTCATTTTTCGTTCAAGAAGTATTCATAGTGGATCATCAGTCTGTCATCCATAATCACACATTGGTTTTTTAAGCTGTACACACAATTGTATTTATTGCACCTTTAACTTTCATCAAAGTGACAGATTGTCAATATGTAAGTTTACTCAAGTGGGGAATGAAATATTCGTGTTGGAGCTGTCAAATGGACATAGCAATTTTGCTTGTGATATATTTTTGGACATTTCAAGTAGAATCTTTTCAATGAATAACCAGTGATAACAGAGTGGCATACAGAATTAGGTCACAGCTGTGTAAAGTTATTTTGGTGATAGATATGATGATTCTGTTTTCAAGTCATGTTACCTGGAACATTTAAAAAAAATGATAATACAATTTTTTTTGTATCAGGTTGATAATCTGGCTTCTTTAAACTTTAAGGTCTTCATTTATGGTAATATTGATGTTCCCTTTCCCCCACAGGACATGCATGGATCAATTCTACACCAGGTACTGCTTCAGGTTACAGCTAATGGGGCATATTCATCAGGGCCTCTGCAGCACGTCAGTGGCTAGCACTTGTGATTATTTGCCCTAATCCACCAACTTCACGCCAGTGGGTCATGAAGAGGCGTGAAGTGGGGTGCAATCGGCCTGGAGTGGGCCGGCACGTTACTGTCCCCAACTTTTTACATGTGCGCTGCGGAGTATCTTGCCCGATACATCAAGAGGCTGAAGCTTCGGGGCTATCATATGCCGGTGCGTCATAAACATCCCCCAATTTTCCAGGATTGTCCACTCTACACACCTCACCACCCACTTGTTGTTGAGGTGGCATAAGGGGGAAAAAGTCAAAATTTTTGACGTTGCACCAGGAATTTTTACTTTTTCAAGGCTTGTACGTACAAGTCTTGATACACCCCCCGTTATGTATCACTGAACTATTTATTTACAATTGCAGTGGTATGGAATGAACTTTGGAGAAGGCACCTCATTTCTTCATCAAGCAGAAAAGTCAGTTAATGACCTATATGTTAGTTATAATTAGACTTGTACTGAATATGATTTAAGAGAGAGTATATAAAGTATCAGCTACTCTTCTCTAGCTTTGTATCCATTTATCCACTTTCTAGGGCTTATCAGCTGTAAAATTGACATAGTCTCTAAACCGATATGGTTTATAGTCACACGCCATCATGTATGGCACTATATGAGTTGTCTAACGGTTTGCATTGGGGTTAACCTATAATATTTTGTGTACCCTCCAGATAACATAAAGGTGTGCCCTTCTTTAGCTCCTTGTCTTCTCCATAACCACAAAGAGTACCTTATCTGTCAGTTTTCAAGTCTTGAAAATGTGTTTTTACAGCATCCTGGGTGCCATTTAGACTACTCATCACACCTCCTGTGAGCCCTTGGCACAGCTTCATTTATCCGACATCACTCAGCATCCTGTCAAAGCTCTTGCACATGGTTTGTGTGCCTGTAAAATAGGACAGGTACACGCAGGGCTGGCAAGGGGATCCCTGGTGCATGAGCACAAACTTTGACAGGATACTGAGTGACATCGGAGATAGGAGGCTTTACAAAGGGTGCACAGAAGATGGGGTGGGTAGGGCAAGGAACCATCAGGAGACTAGCCAGCTTGACTGCATAGTTGAGCTTCCCCAACTCCTTGACTTTCTCTTCTCTATGGGAAGAATAAAAGTACTTTATGAAGGCATCCTGCATCATTGGCCTGGTATAAACACACATTTTGCACACTTGAAAACTGATGTACAAGGTTTTGGAGGAGGGAAGGCGGTGACAGGTTCCTTTTAACTTTTGGGTAAATATACATGTTCAAGGATGTTTAGGTGACCAGCTTAAAAAATACATGATTTTACAATATTTTGCAATAAGATACCTAATGCTCTGCTTGGTGGCATGTTAGTTAAGATAGAGTTTATCCAAATGGCTGATATTGTATAATAGAAGAATATATGTCCATACATAAATCAATTGATTATACCAACCTTAGGGTACACAGATTCTGTTTTAAATGATAAATAGTATCCTGAAACAGTAATGGTAAAGTCTCATTGTTTATTCCAGATGTACTCCCTTATATACACCTTTACGTATTCCCCTCAAATACACTTACACATGCAAGACAGGTGGGAAAACTTTATTTTAAATGACCAAATTATGCACAAAGATTACCTTTCAGCTTTAAATTAATTGTCATGTCTCCTGTTCGCAGTTTTTGGGAGATGTAGCAAAGGGTAAATCATAAGTTCTTCTCATCAGATTCCCATTAGCTCATTTATCAAGTTTAAGGCCTCCTTCAGCCTCCGACTCAACGCTAGTTATTGGTTAAGACTTTCTATTTTCATATATTGCCTAATTATGACTGATCTGTTTCCTGACTACCTGTTGGCAATGTCTTCTAGTTTGGGGTTGTCATTTAGGGCACTTGTCATATAGGTAAGGACAGTTTATGGGATTAGTATCAGAGCTCCTCACTTACGCTTTCCCTCCCCTGACCTGACAGTAATATTTCATCCACGCAGACATTAGAGATATTAGCAAAGCATCTAATGGTATGGTGCGATATTGAGTATTGGATGTTTTTCCATGTAACAAAAAGTTATAATACCTAAGATAAAATAAAGTCACATCTGTTTTAATGCATTAATAAAGATAAATCACCAAGATGCACTGTAGCTGAGAATGATCGCCTGAGAAAAGTACAGTACGTTATAATCTAGTTTATTCCCAATAAAAGAAAATTATAATAATCAAAATGTCTGATTAAATTAAATACTTTTTGAAGAGTTGGCTCATGACAATGAGTCATGTATTTTTTTTGTTGCATTTAGGAAAAAATTGTGGTTATGGTAAAGTACTTTAATTAATTTATGCCGCTCAAATACATTTGGGGAGATTTATCAAGCTGTCTGAGCCAGAATTCTGGAGTCATCTGTGCCAAAATACTATCTGAAAAGCCTTGTGGCACAAGGGTAGAGCATTTTTAAACACTTTTCTGACTTGTAAAAAGGGGACATGGCCTTAAGGAAATATGGCAAAATTTATCACAAATTTATCGTACTCACGTACTCACAAAAGCTCAAAACCACCGTGGTCTTTGTTGTAAGCAAATGAATAATGTGTTAGGCAATAGATACCCCAGTATAGGCCAAGTTTTTCAGCACAAAACATGTCCTAAAAAACCTCACCTCGGCTTATACTTGAGTCAAGAAAAAGAACCCAAACAGTGTACTCACCTTCCGAAGCGCCCCCCCCCCCTGTAGGTCCTCTTCTATACAACGATGCTCTGTCACTGTCCGACAGCTGATGTCACTGAGCCGATGCCGGATCCACGAAGGATAAAAGAGGACCTGCCGGTGGGGGCGTTGAGAGGTGAGCACACTGTTTATTTTTTTCTTGCAGGCATTATATTGGGGCAGGGGCTTCAGGGTGCTGGCAGGATATATACTACAGGGGGGTGGGAGTCTATATACTACATGAGGGTGGTAGGCTATAAACTACAGCCCCCTGCAGTTGATATTAACCTATCATTGTTCCTGCCTCCTGTCTCGCAGCCGTACACGTGCGTCCCCATCTCCTAGGGTGTGCACGCTGGCTTCAGAAGATTTAAAGGGGCATTAATTGCCATTGGCCAATTCCCAGGATATATTTCAGCCCCTCCGTGCACACCCTACCGATCTTCGTGCCTAGTACCGTGCATTCTTAGTGTAATTTCCAGTTGTGACCCCAGTTCCGTGTTTTACTGATCCTGTCCCCCCTGCCCTGACCTGTTGCTTCATGCCCGACTCCGTGACGATTCCCTGCTGCCCATCCTGACCTGTTGCCTGTTCCAGCCTACGATCCTTCTCAACATCTGTGTACCTCGCTTTGGCTGCCTCTGCGGACAAAGTCGCACCTGTGGAATGACCTGGTGGTACCACGCTGCACCAAGTCCAACCAGCTTTGGGGCAGGTTCTGGTGAAACCCGGGTGCCACTTAGTTTCCAGTCCCAGGTGTCAGCTTACATCATCGTCCGCGGAGCCTACCACTGGAGCCTGACACTTACATGTAAATATTATTGCTAAAGACAGAAGAAAACCCAAAGAGGGACCTGGGGGGACCTTATCATTTAGGAGTCTACTTGTGCCAGTTTATAGACTGTCTTAGGAGATTTTTGTATGTCAGATTTATCATTGTGGCATAGAGAGCTGGATAAATGTGGCATATGAAATGTTAGCATTAGATTTCAGATTTTGGTAAAAAAAATCACAAATTTTGTCACAACAAATTCTTAAAGGAGTTTGCCTATTAAAGAAAATTCTTAAATTTCAATCCCATAGAGATGTTTATGCAATAAAGATCATTTTAAACCCCTTAGGCCCGTTCCACACTTGCGAGTGTGATGCTATGAACTCGCATCACACTCGCAACGCATGCTGCCGGGAATGCACGGCCTGAACGCTGCACCGTGGGATTGAACTGACATGCTCAGTTTTATTGATGTTTTAGCTCTTATTACTCAGTGATGATCAGTGTAAAACTCCAGAGTGTGATCAGAGACTCTCTAAGCAGACACTTCATGATCCCGGTAGTGCGGTGAGATACAATGTTCTAACAATGTGGTTAGATTATCAGGGTACAAGATTTATATACACTTTTATTTACCTTCTCTACATAGTGCTAGTGTCTGACACAAAAAAGAGATATGAGACAGATCAGAGATGAGATTATGAGATCCATGAGATGCATATTACACACTGTCAGCACTGCTACATCTCTGTTCTGCCACAACATACTATCAGATCTGATGTGCCTCCCTCCCTCGGATAAAGCACCTAGCTGCCTGTAGATTGTACCTTGTAGGTCTACTACCTTGTGATGTGTTTGCTTGCAGGAAGTCAGTGTCTGTGAGCTCACCTTGGAATGCAAGGCTGGGGGCCAGAGGCAGGGAGCAGCTCAGCTCATGCAGCATCAGAATGTGGCTTCTCTGACCCTTAAAAGATCCAGGGTCGGAAACCAGGGGCAACTGAAATTGTGTACACCAGGACTAATAGAGACAGGTTGGAAATATATATGTGAAACGCTGCATTTTTGTTAATAACAGTGAATTAGAGAATGTGTTATTTTGCTATCCTGAGTATAGTCAAGAAACTTGTCTTTGTGGGAATACCCCTTTCAGTACTTCATCCAATGCATCTACATTTGCAACTATTTGAAAAGTTGCACACTTCATAATTCCATCTACCACATCTATTTTGACTTGATACATCTGGTGTAAATAGGCTAAAGTAAGATACATTGGAGTAGGTTGGCAAAAGTCACCAGAGGATTCCAAGCAGTAGATGAAAAAACCCTTTCTTTAAAAATAATTTTATGGTAAAATCCAGCAATTGGTCACCAGTTTGTGAAATGCAAAAGTTAAAATCACTGCACTGGTGAGAACATAAAATGTCCTGAATGCTGAATGCTACCTCTGGATGAAATTCTGGAGCTGGCCTTCAAAATGTGATAACTCATTCCAGTCCTGTCTGAAATTGGACATCGGCCAGATAAAGTCTAATGCAGGCCAGTCCTATGGAGAAGACAGATGTCTGTTGTCATCTTGTTGTAATTTCACTTAAGATTTATGCTGATATGCATTTAGCAGGTGTTACAAACGTTGTTAACACCCAAAATGGCATATTAAATGGGCCATGGATTCCGGAAAGAAAACATACACACATTATATTTTTAAGGGTTCCCTGTTAAATGTCATGTTAATGTACCAAGATTAAATCAATATATTTAGCTAATGACCTGTAACAGTTACTACATTTGGGATCCTAGAAAATGGGATCAAGACATAACTGGCCAATCATTATAAACTATATGAAAAGCAAAGACTGAAGGAGGTACAAATCATGTCTAATATACATCACCCTCCAATGAGTACAAATAACAAACAAATTCTGCACTATACATCTGTAGCCATCTAGACATAAAGACCTGTACAGGGTTAAATGCAGCAAGTATCATTTTTTCTTTACCAATAATATATACACTATAATAGAAGGGGATTGATATTATATCCACAATATATACATATCCCTTAAAGGGAATCCTGTTAGTGACTATGATTTTGAACAAATCCCTAGCTTAACAGTGATCTATTCACACAGAACTACATCTGATCTAACTGCTTTTGCTCGGAAGGAAATGAGCCATTCATTTGTATATATCCCTTGTCATGGGATATTTTTTTCTACACTACACAGTAAAGTAGTGTAATTCATGAAATCAGTACTCATTATATGTCATAGTAAAATTTCCATGAAGTATAATAAAAATAAGCCTCAATTATCTGTATTAGTTTTAAGGTGAGCTAATTCTTATGTAATGCAAATATGGGTTTTGACAGATTACAGAAGAACGTACTATAGAATTCTTCTTTGTTTCTCAATTGGTATAATAATAAATAATGCAGATCGGCTATAAAAAATACATTAAACTTTTTAAATGGTGAACACTTTAATGGTCAGTGGGCAAAGTATTACAATAATAACATTTGTATATATATGAAAGTAGCTAAGGAGAAAAAGAGACCAACAGATAAAAAAAATTGTGACATATTGTAGTGGAATTCCTCAGCATTTCCACTTCAGAATTGCCACTGTAAAAACTGCCCAGACTGAACTTATCTGTGCCCACTTTCCTTAGATTTCAACTTGTCCATTTCCACCTACGACAACTGTTTGCATCCTTAAGTGCTGCTCCAATGACTGCAACACAGAGAGGTCTTCTTTAAAATTTTCGTAACCACTTTTTATGCAATAAGCAAACATAAGATTTGTATCCATTTGGCATAATCTTTTCACAGATCCCATTAAACTTAGGTCTATGGGGCAAATTTACTTGCACACCAGTGATCTACTCTATAAGCCTGGCAATGTTCACAATTCAAGCAATTGTGACAAAATAACACCCTTGTGCCAACTCTATGCCAAGTGGACATGGAGAGTCTTGAAGGGAGCCATGCCAGGTGGTGGAGTAGCATTCCTACCCTGCACATGTGCACTACCTATAGCCTGCGCTATGAACTGGTGCAGGACATAGCACAATTCTACAAAAGGCAGGACCTTCTGTAGAATTGCCCGGCAGTTTAGCTAACCGGAGGCCGGAGCCTTTTGGGGGTTTGATCATCTGCTAGTACATGCACAGCAACACATCTACCAAGGTCAGCTCCAAACTTATATGTATGGGGGTAAAAATATCCTTTGTAACATATTAGCCAGTGGTTAAAAAGATGAAAGATGAGAGTCCTCAGTTGATGATACCTTTTAATAGCTAACTAGAAAAGGTGATAACAATTGCAAGCTTTCAATACTACTCAGGTCTCTTCATAAGAAATCGGCAACATCTGAATAGAACAGGCATTTATGCACAAATGCACACAGTAAGCATACCATAGACATACTGGGGGTCATTTACTAAGGGCCAAATCACATTTTTACGGCGGGTTACCCGAATTTTACCGCTTTGCGCCGATTTTCCCTGAATTGCCCCGGGATTTTGGCGCACGCGATCGGATTGTGGCGCATCAGTGCCGGCATGCACGTGACAGAAATCGGGGTCATGGCCATCGGAAAAACCATCGGATTCTGAGAAACTGCCGTATTTAAAAAAAAAATTCGCTTCACACGCGCTTACCTGCAACCGGCCTGGCTTGATGAACTTTAGTGAACTCCGACGGAATTCTTCGCAGCAGCGACACCTAGTGGACATCGGGGGAACTACCTTAGTGAATCGCTGGAAGACCCGAATCCTCCAGAGAGAACGCGCTGCTGGATCGCGAATGGATCGGGTAAGTAAATCTGCCCCACTGTGTCCATTTGTGTATGAATTTGTATTTTATTCAGATATTTCCTTATACCATGCCTGATGAAGACATCTGAGTAGGCTTAAAAGTTTACAATCTTTATCACCTTTTTTAGTTAGCCAATCAACTGAGGACTCTCATCTTTCATCTATATATGGGGGGAAATATATGTTACATCACATAAGTGGATGTGTGAACAAAGCTTTCCCATATGGCATTCTACGCACAATCTAGACAAAAATGGCATGTATCCAAACATGTACAATTTGAGCAATTGCTTATAATTTAAACCTGCAAAAAAACTACAATAATAAAAGTATAATGATAAAATTGCTTCACTTTTCTTTTGTATCAAGAAATCTTCTCCAATTTTCCTTTAACAAGATCATTATTCACTATCATTATCATTCAGTACATTAGGTAAAGATGAGATCTGATATTTTTCCAATCTCTGAACACCTTGTACAAAATGTTCTCTGAATGCACTTTTATAAGAAATCTATCAGTTGTCTTTCAATGTGGCATTTTATTGAAAGAAGATTGAGAAAACAGCACTGCTTCAATTCTTGTTAACTAAATATTAATTATTATGTACATTTTATTAATAGGTATAATAAGTCCAGATGTGGTTTGTTGGCTTGATATAAATAAGTTAAAATTTATGTGGGGAATCAAATTTCTTATTCTTAGTTTCAGTGTTTTCCATATTACAGATGTCTCCTTACCCTTCCAATAAAAAACAAACAAATCCAGTTGACCGTTACTTTCCAACAGTCAGGAAGGGCCAAAGTCTCAAAGATAATATTCTCGAGAGAATCTTCAGAGAGCATCATGAAATGTCCCTAAAACCTGACATCTTTGGCATAGAATCATGTTTTTTATTGGATGGATTACACTAGGGCTGACAGATTTCTCCCTTCTTACCCAATTTGTCATCCTTGCTGGCCACATACATTTGCTGCTGTCTGAATTTTTTTTTTTTAGAAATTGGATTTTTAGATTTTTTTTTAACTTACAATTTACAGTATGAAGCAATAGATAATCCCAAAGGAATAAGAGAGGGATTAAGCCCAGCATAAAGAATGGATTGAAAGGTTGTACACCACAGAGAGTGAAACCGTAACAAAAGTGGTAGAAGCTGCAAAAGGCAGCCCAAACATTAGGATAACACCATGTACTAGCTGTCATGACCTGTAGTAGGGGCCAAAATAATCAACTAGATATAGTGTCATATGATGTACATGGATGTATATAGGTAACTTCAAGAAGCTTCTGTTAGTCTTTTAAGTGATCCTGCAACAGAACCATTTTGTCACAACAAAAGTAGAACAAAAGTAGTATAAGAGTAACAAAATCAGGGGGTAGGAAGAAAAGGCAAGGAGGGGAAATGGCAAAAATGTAGAATGGCAGAAATGTATGATCTAGGCAAAATTCATAGTGACATTTCCATTTATCTTGTAGATAGTAGTGTGGAGAAGCACCTTACAGAATGTATTGTCCCAGTTGTCTGGCGCAAAAGAGCAGGTGTGGGACCACAGGAAAACTTGTATGGGAAGGGAATTGTCAGGAAACAATACCACAAGGCCTCTATATGTGTGGGGTCTTAGAAATGTGGCTATGTAGAATGTCCTTTATTGCTTCCACATTGGACACAGAGTCGTTAGTAACAGGGTCTTGAAGAAAGAGAATCTGTCTAGAATCTGCTGGTGGATGGGTTATTCTAAAAATAGTTTTCGATTGTTTTGGTGCAGAATTTTTTTTTGTCCCAATTTGAACCTTTAGTGCACCTAATTTCTTTCAACCGTGCTTTTGCGACCAACATCATGGGTTGAGGGCTCACCTACGCCCATCTGTGCTCCGGCGGTCTGCCTCACCTGTCCTTTTTCACGCGCGTGTGTCCCCGCCTCCTAGGGCATGCACGCTGGCTGCAGAAGATTTAAAGGACCAGTGCACCATTGATTAGTGCTGGCCATTCCCGGAATTCTGTATAAGCCAGCCTCTTTCTGAACACCCACCGGATCTCTGTGCCTCATAGCCATTGCTTGTTACCTATGCCTTTGCCTATCCTGTGATTTCCTGTTTTGGACACCGTTTCCGTTATTGACTTGATTCTGTGCTGCCTGCCCTGACCTGCTGCTATGTCCCCAAATATGGTCCTGTGCTGCCTGTCTTGACCTCCTGCCTGTTCCTGACCACAGTTTTGCCTAACGATCTCGTACTACGCCTCGGCCACCACTGCCGACAAAGTTGCGCCTGTGGAGCGACCTGGTGGTACCATGCCTGAGAAACTTTGCGGCGGGCTCTGGTGAAAACTGGGTACTCCTGAGACTCTGCTCTAAGTGTCGGCTTAAGTCATCATCTGCAGTGCTCCAGTGGGTTCACTACCCCTGGTTCCTGACAATATCCTAATAAGACTCCCTAATGTCAGGTTCTAGGCTGCAGCAAAATTAGTATATTAAGTTTTAAAACTAAGGATTATATTATTGCTCATTTTTATTCCGGAAGTCTAGATTTTCAGATACAAATGTAGAAATGTGTACATTTACAGTTCTTTTGTGCGATAAAATATACAGAGCAGGAAGTTTTCACGCTGCAGAAAGTTAGAATTAATTTTGCTACATCTGTAGAAGATTTGGTTTAAAGTCTAATTTTACTAGTTCTTCAACTTAGCACAGAAATAATTGTATGTGACATGTATTTGCTGGGGACTATTTTATTGAAGCTATTCGGTGGTAGGGAGATACCTGTAATTATAGATAATTATGGCTTTTAAGGGATATTCAAATGTCTGCCTCTACTTCATTAGACAGTTCCTGTACGAGTCTCCCGAGTAAAGTCTGCAGTATTTGCGTTATATCCTAATGTCTCTACATTTGTTTCCTGCTATTAAAATTTGTTACAAGAAACCCTATTTTCATTTTCAGAAATTTTTTGCATTAACTGCTCCTGGATGACTTAATTCATCTTATAAAAAACAAAGTTGAGGTCAGATAAATACTAGAGGACATTAAAGCTGACATGATATGACACTGTAATCAAGATTCCTTTATAAATGCTTTTCTGTGTAATCTTTGTTGTGTGGTCATTCAATATATAATTGTTACAATTATTTTCATCAGACAAGACAAATAGATGCATTGGTCTCATTTTGGAACCACTAGTATGGCTCATCATGTCCAGGTAGGGGTGCACTGACCATGAGGCAAGTTGAGCCTCTAGACTCAGGCAGTACCAAGATGGTGGGGGGGGGGGGCAGCGACAGAGGCACACTTATCTGATACAAAGCAGGACCTGCCAATTAAAAATTGTGCCTCTTCACACCTGTTGTCAACATGGGTATAAGAAAATGCATGGAGAACTCACTTATTAAAACGAATAATACATTACTATTGGAGGCAACAGAGAAGGCAGGATTCTATAGCCCTCCTTAGGCAACTAAGAGATTAGGTTCACCCCTGTGTCCAAGCATTGAAGGGTGGTCATACATGCACATTTTGATAAATGTATATTCCATAAATTTAACTTAGTTACTCAAAACCAAGTCTTTTGATGCCTTAATGTCCAGAGGAATGTCCAAGGAATATTTTGGAATCTCAAATTTGATGGGCAAATTTGTATTTTTATTCCATTCTTCCAAATATTTTATTTTTTTTAGGTGTGCCATGTAGTAAAGTACTTTGTGTTTCTTTTGACTGTGGGCCATTGGACACTGTCATAATACCTGAATAGTCCATCCACCCATAGGAGGCAGGTGTTTCATAACTTCCTTGGGCTCACTTTGTTATGGTGATAATACTTGTAAATCTACACACTATTCAACTGAGATAAGTTTATTTTTGGAATGGTACAGGCATAAACATCTGAACTGCAGTACACAATTAAAAGCATGCCTTCATATTTTCCAGTCAGAGCTGCCTTCTTCACATAATATTTCATTCAATAAAGTTTTAATAAGTAAACTGAGAGTTATAAACATAGAGAGTATACTGTATTATTTCAGCTGACATAATGAATTATTTTGGAGCGAAACAAAAAATGGCCGCGTCATACAAATAAATTGTGTTCTGGGACAAGATGAACATCTACAATTTTATAGGGACTAATTGAAAAAATGAAAATCTATTCATAGCAGACAATGAATGTTCCATGCTACTTGTCTCCAAACATGATCTCATGGAGTGCAAACATAGACACACTAAATAAACAAGGCACATGATCAGATATTTGTCCTTAAGAAATGATGCAGCTTGCTGCAAAGTTCATTAAAGTATATATTTTCTTGTGGTTGAGTTGAAATTTTTTTTTGGGCTGTAGGGAGATATAAGCACCTGATGGTTCATAATATGTACTCACTCTGTTGTCCCCGCACAGTTATTTTCAGCTCTGCTTCCTCTGCCTCCAAATTGTAAACATTTCTGCTGGCTTATTTTATGCAGGTTCAGTTACAATTTCAATGGCACAATTTTGAAGTACATAAAACTTATTTAAATTAATTTTTATTAACTGTTCCCCACCTTCCAATCCTTCAAACGTAACCTGAAAACCCATCTGTTCAGGATTGCCTACAACATACAACAACTGCATCACTCTGCTCCACCTTATGTCTCTAAAAAGAATAATAATAATTTAAAACTTAAATTATAAACTTAAAAAAGAATGCACACTATAAACCTACTTGAATGCTAAGATAGATAGATAGATAGATAGATAGATAGATAGATAGATAGATAGATAAATAGATAGATAGATAGATAGATAGATAGATAGATAGATAGATAAATAGATAGATAGATAGATTCCAAAAACAGGCAGCACTCCCAAATATTGTTCAAAAAGAAGGGGTGTCTTTATTCCATGTGCGACGTTTCAGCTCACGTGAAACATGACATGTAGGGACAAAATCCATCTGACACCATTGTGAGATTCTTTCTCACATACCTCCCTTTGGACCTCTAGGCTCATAACAGGGTCAGTGTTCCTAGGGATAGGTTCCAGTTGGGGTGGCAGCTTTTTAGGGCTTCGGCTCCAAGGTTAGACTACACAGGGAATATAAGCCAACTGTCTGATTAGGGAGTAATAGAGACAGTACTGTTTCCATATCTACCCTCCTCTTCTCCCGACAGTTGCACTCCACCCTGTCGACCTTCCCCCACTTGTACTGTTCCTCCTCGACACCATTCACGGACTGTTTACAAAACCACCATTACCAGCATCAACTACAGTCATGGCCATAAGTTTTGAGAATTACACGAATATTATATTTTCACATGATCTGTTTTTATGTGTGTTTGTCAAATGGTTTATCACATACAGAAATACAAGTGCAATCATTTTATGAGTAACAAAAGCTTTTATTGACCGTTAGAATGAGTTAATGCAGAAAGTCAATATTTGCAGTGTTGACCCTTCTTCTTCAGGACCTCTGCAATTCTCCCTGGCAGCTCTCAATCAACTTCTGGACCAAATCCTGACCGATAGTCGTCCATTCTTGTACAATCATTGCTTGCATTTTGTCACAATTTGTTGGTTTTTGTTTGTCCACCCATCTCTTGATGATTGACCACAAGTTCTCAATGGGATTAAGATCTGGGGAGTTTCCAGGACATGGACCCAAAATCTCTATGTTTTGTTCCCTGAGCCATTTAGTTATCACCTTTGCTTTATGGCAAGGTGCTCCATAATGCTGGAAAAGGCATTGTTGATCACCAAACTGCTCTTGGACGGTTGGGAGAAGTTGCTCTTGGAGGACATTCTGGTACCATTCTTTATTCATGGATGTGTTTTTAGGCAAGACTGTGAGAGAGCCGATTCCCTTGGCTGAGAAGCCGCCCCACACATGAATGGTTGCAGGAGAAAAGACTGGTGGTATCGCTCACCTTCTCTTCTCCGAACAAGCTGTTTTCCAGATGTTCCAAACAATCGGAAAGGGGATTTATCAGAGAAAATGACTTTACCCCAGTCCTCAGCAGTCCACTCCCTGTACCTTTTGCAGAATATCAGTCTGTCACAGATTTTTTTTTCTGGAGAGAAGGGGCTTCTCCGTCTGCATCTGCCCTGCACAAGGCGCAGATTTGTGCCTAAAAGTAAGAAAAAAAAGTGAGAAGTCACACAGAATATCTAGAAAATAGAGATACATAAGTCACACTGCATAAAGTGCAGACAAAGGTCATAGTGAAGTCGCAAAACCACAAAAAGTTGCAAGAGTAAGGAAAAAACAAGCAAAAATAAAGATGCATGTCCCACAATGTGTATTAGTTGTTTCAGGCACTTTTTCCCTCTTAATATTAAGGAGGCTAGCCTAGTCTAGGTAGCGGGGCTGAAGAGCAAATCTGAAGATCAAGTCCAGCAATTCTGACACCTGATTAAACTTATATTCTGGTATTGGAGAAAGACAGTTTCAATATTTGAGTAAGGACTTTGGATGCTCCTTCTGTTTCATGTGTATGTTCTTTTTATTTGGCATTAAATGGTTAAAACTACATTGTTTATGACAGCCTTCATCAGGTTTAATACAATACATAATCATAGTCTGGTGCAAATTTGTAGTGATTAGTAATAAAACAACTATTGGGTGACATTAACTTAAAGGAAACCTACCACTTGTAGTGGCAGGTTTCTGATGGAAATACCAGGCGCCAGCTCAGGGTGAGCTGGTGCCGGAGCTTATTTTCGTTAGTGTTTTAAACGCTGGTATCGCGGCTTTTAAAAACACACTTTTTAAACTTTATAGCGGCACAGAAGTGAAGGGAGCCGCGCGCATGGTAGAGCGCGAGCGCGTACCCTGCTGCGCCGGCTATAAACGTTTTAAAAAGGTTTTAAACCGCGTACCCGGTTTAAAACACTAACGAAAATAAGCTCCGGACCAGCTCACCCAGAAGCTGGTCCTGGTATTTCCATCAGGAAACGCCACTACAAGTGGTAGGTTTCCTTTAACTAGATAATGTGAAGAAACACCATATTTACTTTCCAGTATCAGCCACTAGGATAAATTTGGTAACCTGTCTAAAAATTTATCAGGATTGGGAAATAACTTAGACTGTACTCTCTTGAAAATTAAGGCATACTGCTATATACTACATAGATTTTCAAAATATGCATTCATTATCTCTCAAAACTCATTAGAAATTGCAAAAATGACTCTCAAATATGGACTGGATGTATTTACATTAGGCACAAATCATGCTGGATTTTGAAACCGTAACGCTTTATGTTGGATTTTTACCAATGCAAGCACACTAAAGTAGCACAAATGTTTCCATAGCTAAATAAATTCTGTACCATGAAGATCAGAAAATATTTTTTTTGTCCCACTAGTTAGGCATCACATTTTCACAGAACCAGTTCTCTTTACTGGCTTATATTTCTAACAATATGCAGCAAATGCAACTGCTTTTTAATGCCGTATGTTAAGATCCTCAAACAAGAAACTAAACAGGGTTGTTAGCTTGCACATCGCTGCTTTAATTTAGCTTTGGTAAAATAATTATAATATATGAAATGCCTCTTCTGGGAGCTACTGGTTGACAACGATGGGGCACATTAACTAAAAACAGTGCAAACTATGTGCGGTTTGCCTGTGTAGTGTGCAGAGGGCGCCAGATTCATGATTTGTGGTGCCCGTTCTTCATGAATCTGGCGTCCCCTGCACTGCTCCTACAGAGTGTAAACTTCTGTCAGACTTTACATGATAAATGTGGTGCACGGTCCGGCTGTGCACCAGAACGCCCACTTGAATGATGAAATTTGTATTGGATGGGAATAGTTCAGCTGCAACACAAAAGGGTCACGTGCGACACATATGTGGTGTGGCCTGGACACTTCTTAGATACATGTGCACTGAAGATAATAAAAGTTCTTAGTAAATGTGGTCCTATGTGTTGAAATACATCAGTCCTTTAACCTTTTAAAAGGCATATTGACCTTTTATGTTATGTACTCAAATCTGTCCGCAGCTCTTAAGTGGCGGTAACACATGGGCACTGCCCTCTTGCTTCAGATAATCAACCCCCTGTTACATTACAATACAGTAATTTGAATGAGAGCAAAGTATGGCAGTACAGAGACGGCAGGAGACAATCAGTTGATGGAGTGGTATCCTATTCGGCACCTCTTTTCCACTAGTAATCATATGTATTCTACACAAAAAGTATGAGATTCGAGCACTGTTTGTGTTGAAAAAACAGTAAACATAATTTTAAAAACTTAAAAAGTAAAATTAAATAAATAAATGCAAATTCTAATTACCCCCTTTTTCCTAGAATGCACAAAACAAAATAAACAAAACCACCATAGACCGAGCATTTTTAGATAAGGCAAAATCTATAGAAATTTGAACATTAATATCCCATATGGTGAACCCAAGATACAAAACAGGAAAGCAGCACTCCGTGGAAAATGGTGTTTATTTCGCCAGGTGGGCAGATGCAACGTTTCAGCGTCTCTATGCAGCCATTTTCAAGCATAGTGAAGTTAGTACAAGCGGGTTTCTACCCACAGGATGTGACATCATTAAACAAGTGACATTGAATAAAGTATACAAAATGATCAATACGTGATTAATGGGGATACATAGTGATACATGTTTCAGTGAATCAATAAAGAACATAATGTGCAAAGTACAAAATTTGCCTGCAGACAAACAGCCCAGGGATCCGTCATGCCTACATGAAAAGTCAAAGGCGCATGTCTAAAAGGGGGTTACCTAGTAACCAAGAAAAACATAACACTGGATGAGGCACACGGGGGGGGGGGAGAGGGTGTATTTAAGTACAAATAGAGAAAAGCGGCACAAGGAGACTCTAAAGACCCAAACATTCAAGATACGACACCTCAAACCCCGGCTCACTGAGGCTCCGGGGGGACTAGCTGGGACGGTGCGACTGCGTTGCGGAGTGCCCGTGAAGCACCCGCCGCAATCGATCATGTCTCTCAGCAACGTCACTCACGCAGGGACGCCTCTACTCTCGCGAGAGTGTCCAGATCGGGCAGCGGCCATCTTGGAAGTGGGAAGGATGAGTACAAGTGCCAATATCAAGGTAAGTAAGGACTTGAACACAGGATTATACGCACAGAAGTATGTATAGAGTCGCTTGGTGTGAATATAATGAAGAAAGTTGTTGGAAATGGTGGTTCTATGCCACCAATCCATCCAAGATAGGGAGTATTAAAGCGACCAACCAATTAATCGTGCATTTTAGTATCCTGTGTGCCTCTCATTATGCCAAATCAGATTAAATATAATATGCGCAAATTCTATAGGATCTGCTAATAAAGACTTAGTGCAGATTTGAAAAGCGGCAGACGGAACGTCCGGGGTTGGATGTCGACGGCCCTCATATGGATATGATCATAAGGATGATCTAAAAGAAAGAAAAAATTCAAGTTAGAATATAAATTTGTACATAGAAAAAGAACTTCATTACACTGTCGTCTGAGTGCACGTATACAAGGAAGAAAGAAGGGCAAACTTAGTTCAGGGTATTCACATTAAATTCTAGGTTTAGACCATTCGGTTGAAGGGTATTTAGTCTAAAGATCCATTCTGTTTCACGTTTTTTAAGGAGCTTTTGTCGGTCTCCACCTCTACGTAGTGGTGGAACGTGGTCTATAATGCAGAATTTTAGTTGTTGTACAGAGTGTCCACACTCAGAAAAATGGCAAGGGACAGGTAGGTCAAGTTTAGAGGTATTTATAGTGGACCTATGGTTATGCAACCTAAGTCTACATTCAGTAGTAGTCTCTCCTATATAGACCTTCGGACATGGGCACAACAACGCATATATCACATAGTCTGATCTACATGTCAGGTGATGTCTGATAATAAATTTCTTCCCCGAGTTTGGGTCAATGAAACAAGTACCTTTGAGCATGTAATTACAGTTATCGCAGCTCATACACGGGTAACAACCCGGTTTCAGACTCGATGCCAGATTGGGTTTTTTATCAATGGGACCAAAGTCACTTTTAACAAGGCAGTCTCTTAAGTTCCTCGGTCTCTTGTAGGAGAATAGCGGAGGGGTTAAGAAAGCTTGGATGTCATGATGGTAGCGAGATAGAGTAGGCCAGTGTTTGGAAATCAAATTAGAGACAGATTGGCTCTGAGGGCCAAAGGTGGATACAAATGGAATCCTATCCTTAAGGGTTTGATCCCTAGTTCTTGGTGTCAGTAAAGAAGGTTTGTCCAGAGTTTTGGCTCTCATACGGTGTCTATGTACCAATTGAGTAGGATACCCTCTGGCTACAAATTTTGCACTCATTTCATCTAGTCTCATGTCAACTAGATTGGGGTCATCAACAATCCTTCGAACCCTAACCATTTGACTAAAGGGTAAAGAATTCACTGTACATTTTGGATGTGCACTGTCATATCTTAAAAGATTATTGCGATCAGTTTTTTTCACAAACAAGTCAGTTTTTAATCTGTCACCTTCAATGTACACATTAGTATCCAAAAATTGCACATCGGAGTAGGAAAAAACTTTCGTAAATTTGATATCTGGATCTATCTCGTTTAAGTAATCAAAAAAGGAGAGGAACATGTCAAGACTACCTGTCCAGACCAGGAAGATGTCGTCGATATAACGCCACCATCTAAGCACATGGGCAAAGAATGGGGACGTATATACCGACGATTCCTCAAGGTCTGCCATAAACATATTCGCATATGTGGGGGCCATATTGGCCCCCATTGCTGTCCCACGTAATTGCAGAAAGTACTCATTGCCAAACAAAAAGTAATTACAAGTCAAAATAATTTCTAGGAGATCTGCGATGAAGGCTTGACAATCAATGGAGAGACTAGTAGTACCTAATGCTTTCTTGACACAAGACATACCCCTCTCATGGTTAATATTGGTGTACAAACTGGTGACATCAAATGAAGCCAGAATGGCATTGGGTGGAATCGTTACTTCCTGAATTTTTGACAGGAAATCGGAGGTATCTTTAATGTAAGATTTTGCACTACTAGCAAAACCACAGAGGAATTTGTCCACAAACTTGGCCGCTGGTGAAAGTATTGAATCACTCCCGGATACTATAGGCCTGCCAGGAGGGTCAATGAGCCTCTTATGTATTTTGGGCAGGCAATATAGTACCGGAGTGACTGGTTTCAGAGGAACAAGGAATAAATGTGTGGCTTTGTCAATTGTATCCATGGCAGCGCAGTGACAGAGGCACACTTATCTGATACAATGCAGGACCTGCCACTTAAAAATTGTGTCTCTTCACACCTGTTGTCAACATGGGTATGAGAAAATGCATGGAGAACTCACTTATTAAAATGAATAATACATTACTATTGGAGGCAACAGAGAAGGCAGGATTCTATATCCCTCCTTAGGCAACTAAGAGATTAGGTTCACCCCTGTGTCCAAGCGTTGTAGGGTGGTCATACATGCACAATTTGAGAAATTTATATTCCATAAATTTAACTTAGTTACTCAAAACCAAGTCTTTTGATTGGCTAGCATTGTCGAACAACCACCCTCAATCTCTTGGAGATCCAGTAAGGATTTCAGACAGTTTATAATAGACCGCAGTGTGGTGAGTGGGTTTGGAGATTTCCTCAAATATTTGTCAGGTCCATACGACAATGGCACCACCCTTATCGGCGGTTAATAACCAATTGTTCCATGGACCAGGTCAGGAGAGTGCCAGTCTGCAGATTTAGATTAAATTATTGCGTTATGGTGGTTTGTGTCGGAGCCCCATGGATTTCAACATAGCAAATATCGTGTTTAATGATGGCAATGAATGTTTCCACAGCACAGGAATATAACAAATGGGTTGTGGTAAAGTCACTTGTGTTAACAGACTAAATCTTTAAGACATGATTGCAGAGTCACAAATAGAGTAGGGTAGGAGGATACAGTGGTTGATGTTGAAGCAAAACCATACTTTCAAGTTGATTGCTCTGAAAAAAAAACGGGCAGTCAGCTAGTCTCAGCCAATCACACCTGCCAGGGGGGAACAAAAAGATAAACCCTTACTCAGAAGTTTTAGTGGTACATCAGAAAGAGATAAGATGAAATATTGTACCACTAAGTCATCTGTGTGGAATCATTTCTTCTGTGCCGCCGTTTCATCAATTTTGCACTTTTGTCATGGGGTGCTTCTATGCCGCCTGCACAACGCCGGGTGTATCTCCTCCTCCTTTGAGGCGGGGCATCGCCAACTTCCAACAAAAGGCTCTCCCTGCGTGCCACGGACCAGATTACTTGGTTGAATCGATGGAGGTTGGATGGATTTTTTGGGGTATCGTGTGTCTGTGCTCTTGGTTCCATTCTCTTCAAAGTTGCCAGTTATATATTTTTATATATGTATTCGATGCCATTGTGTTCTCGTGTTCTCTTGTCATATTTAAAATTTGGAAAAAAATTCCAAATTTGTATGATTGCAAATTCAGATGCATCATCAATTGTTGTACTGTGTCTCGTACCAAGTCACTTACTTGATGTGGTTGTAATCTCCTCTGTCAAAAAGTCGACTGTTCAGAAGAATAACATCGTAGGCATATTATAGTAGTTTCAAAAAATACGACAGAAACTCGACATTCTGAGGAAAACAATTTGGTCTCAGGTGTGGGTTCTGGAGGCACAGTGGATCATATTATTTTGTAATATTCCCCAGCAAAGAAGGTTGCAGATTTTAAGTGTATCAAGTTCCTTAGAGTCGGCTCAAAACGTCTTTTGACATCAATTTTACGATGGAATACAAGAAAATGAAGTATCTCCAAGACCCCAGAAGGCGTTCCCTGCGTGAGTGACGGTGATGAGAGACATGGATCGATTGCGGCGGTGCCTCACGAGGCACTCCGCAACGCAGTCGCCACCGTACCAGCTAGTCCACCCGGGAAGCCTCATGTGATACGGTTGAGGTAAGCTCGTAGTCTGATGCGTGGGTCTTGAGAGTCTTGTGCAAGCCTTTTCTCCCTATTTGTACTATACACCCTCTCCCCCCCCCCCCCGTGTGCCTCATCGGTGTTATGTTTTCTTGGTTTACTAGGTAACCCCCTTTTAGACATGCCGCCTTTGACTTTACATTGTAGGCATGACGGATCCCTGGGATGTTTGTCTGCAGGCAAATTTTGTAATTGCACTAATTATGTTCTTTTGATTCACTGAAACAGGTAATCACTTAGTGTATCCACCATTAATCACGTTGATGTCATTGTGTATACTGATTCAGTCACTTGTGTTAATGATGTCACATCCTTGGGTGATAAAAACCCGCTTCTTCGAACATTTCACTTTGCTTTGAAAATGGCGCATAGGACAGCTGAAAACGTTGCATCTCCCACTGGCGAAAAAACACCACTTTTTCCACGGAGTGCTGCTTCTGTTTGTATCTGATTATCCTGGGATTGGAGTTCGCGATTCCTTTTAAAGCTTTGCACCACTACGAATTTTAATCCGCTTTCATATGTGCTGCTTCCCCACTCATATTTCCTGCCATATGGTTGAACCTATTAAAGGTATTTAAATCTTGTGTTTTGAATGCCATTTTCGATGATTTGCGTGACCACACACCTTGTAAGCTGCAGACAGAAAGAAAGGGAATGAGAGCAATGTGCTGGGTGTGTGTTACAAGAGGGGGAGGATGTGCAGATGGATCACCTCGTTCAGGAACGCCACGGGTGACTCTACGCAAAATTACAGAGCAGAGTGAAGGGGGGGGTTCACAGGAGGCACTGATAGATTGTCCAAATCTATCATGCAGAGCCAACTACAGGTACTACAGTAAATGAGGGGGGTGGGAACCTCGGTTGGGAGAAGCTAGATGTGCTGTTATTTTTCAAAACATTATATGGTCTTAAAGGGGTGTTCACACGTTGGGGGTGTCTGACAGCAAAGCTTATGGAGTTGAGGACAATGGGTTGGAAGAGGAGGGGGTAAACAATAAGATGATAATTTGCTCAACATTTTTGGACAATCCCATGTGCCAGAGGTTGACATCACTGTCAAAGATTATTTCAGTTCACGGGTTGTCCAACTGATTCACTTGAGTTTGCCTTGGCGATTTACAAAAGCTACATACAGACCCATAGAGGCATCAAACCGCCGCAGCGGAGTGATTTCTCCACAATAATTACACAGGATGAGAAGTAAAATCTCTATGAAATGGAGACATGTGAATCACATAGATGGCAGGCCCTAATACAGATTAAAACAATAACTATAATACAGCCATATAATAGTCCATAGAGTTTTAAACTGTTATCCCACCAACATCAATTTTTACTTTTAATCTTAATGTATGTGTATCGTACAACCCACTCCCTTTGGCAGTTAGATATGAATATTTTATTAAAAAAAAAACATATTCTGATGTTTAACTCAGAAAGTACCACCTTAAACACAAAAGCATATGTATTGTAACTGTAAGACACATTTTACAAGTTTAAACAGTGGACTAAGGATAGATATTATTTCGGTGAATGTTCAGTGTGTAACTTTCACAACCCACACACTGGAGTCAAAACACTGGGGCACCTACTCTACGGAAGTCCCACAAATTTAGCCCTTAAGCTTTGGACCACTTCCACAAAATATAGTCATAACCTCTTAATTTACTCACGAAATTTCAGCACCCAGTCCGAGCCACTAGCACAAAGGAGCCGTAGGCACTCAAACCACACAGTCAATGCACCACTGATGATTTACACACTCCACTTATTTTATGTATTATTAAATGATGAATCCACAGAATATGCAATAGCTTATACTATAGACTATGCTCGGAAAATGGCCTCTGGTAACGTAATTCCTTTGTAGACTCTTTAGATTGTTGTGGTGGGCTACAGTAATAGGCATTAAAGTTCACTTTAATATACATAAAAAATGCAGTACAACAGTTACACTCAAAACAATATTGTCAGGATACAAAAATAAAAAAGTTAAAACACATACACAAACCAATAGTTACAAACAGGGGAAAACGAAACGACAAAAAAACTCTTGCTAATTGGAAATAGGTAGAAGTCCTTGGCTGAGGACAGGGCATGGAGAGCAACAGTCTTCAATGTACAGATACTCTACTTCATACTCAAAAGCCTGCAGATGTGGGCCGTTCGATAATTAATCCAGGAGGTTTTGACACCCACCTGGCGTGATGTCATGTGAGGAGGAGTCTTCTATCCCCCATCAAAGAGGTACTCTTGGGTCGGGTCTCGTGATTGGAAGATGGCACAACCAGTGCCATTCCTACCACTATTAACACTGGTTCACTTATACCATTTACCCCATACAAATGCAGGGTGTCTGAGCTAATACTAGAGGGTGTTCTGCAATTGGCTGGGTCCCCTGCTGCAAGCTTCCAAAGACGATCCAGTAGTGTAGCTAGATCATAGAACTGCCAGGTAATGGTGACCCATAATATAGAATTATGGACCAATATGGATAGGCTATGATATTCCTTTGTCTTTGTTTTTTTGTTAGGTGTTTAAAACTACACAAACACCATGTCCCCTATTTGTTAATTTTCTTTGTCTCAAGAGAGAGCTAGCAAGGTGTGAATTCTGCACTTGCTCTGTGTCACAGGAGAAGCACCCTGTAGTGTGTGGCTTCAGCTAGTCCAGCTGAACAGTTATTAATATTTGCTCTCTAACCAGTCATAAATTTTTAAGAAAGACACAATGAGTAAAAAAATTAAACACAATGAACACAAACAAATGTACGGTGGTGCAATATTTCACATGTACTATAAAGCAATGTGATGATATAATATGATGATGTAAAAGTATAGATTACTTCTATAACACATACAGTTAGATCCCCAATCAGAAAACTGGCCAACCTGCACGGTGATATGAAAATATGTCTACCACCTAATTATATATGTACAATATTACCATGTACAGTACATAAAATCCTTGAAACAGTAGGTGCACATAAAAGAGTTAAATATATAATTTTTTCATTTTTACTGAAGTTTATTAGCAAAACCACAGAATGTGGTCAACATTGGTAGTAAATGTGTGGAAACCCTAATTCATTGACACACAACTTTGAGTTTCAGGTGAAAAATCTTAAGACAACAAAAACATGATTGATAGCTTTTCCCACTTTTTGTCTCTAGAGCACAAGGTGCCAAATAGGAGTAGAGCAACTTTTTATAACAACGCGTGTCTCTGTACTGAAAGAGGTGGCGACTATTGTAAACAAAAAAAATCTAAAGTTGTACTGATTGCTTGTTATTGTCTACGCAAAAATGTGCTTGAATGTGGACTAGGCCTCATATTAACCAAGTGGGTTTAACATTTGACTTCAAGCCTCTCAGAAACACAGAAGGCAATTTGTCTTGTGGTACCAAAAAAAAAAAAATAATCGGCATTACATCAGCTAAACATACAGTTAGATTTCTTGCTGTGTCTTGTGGTCCAATATTAATATGCTTTTAAATACGAGTCATGGTGGATAGATCCATTTTCCATTGGTTAAAGGATCTAGGGACCAATTACCATGTGTGAATAATGAAATTCCACATTTTCAATTGATAAAGGATGGAATAATGAATGTAAAGGGTTCAGTGTTGATGAATTACTATGCCAGTAATCATATCATAATGATGCTAATGTGTGTGAATTTAGTAAGAAACTTGATAAAAATCACAGCATGTAAATGTTTGTAGAAAATTAAGATTGGTAGTGTAGTTGCCATTAGCATGAAACCAGAACATAATCAGAAAAAAATTATTTATTGTAGATGCATATTGAATGGAACCCTCATATGCCCTCCAGTCCGGTGATTGAAAGTTATTTAGGGTTCACTTTGAAATGGATATCTTCGTATTTATAGCCATTGTTTTAGTTGCTTAATGTAATATTGGACATGATATAGATTATAATATATTATGAATATTTTGTGACTATTGTGTGCCTATGTAAAGTATTTGTTTATAATAGGGTTACTGTTATGGAAATGAACAAAAAGAAAGGTGCCCCATACACAATTTTTATCTTCAAGCGAGTACACAACCTTCCCCACCACCAATGTAATAATGTTCCAGCAGAAAGTTGAGAAGCCAATTCACTGGATTCCAAAAAAAACTCTTTGAGGAAGCTTGGCGCAATGGGGTAGTTAAAGGCATAAGGGACAGGTTACCAAAAACCATTATTCTTCTGGTTCCAATAACATATATACCAATCAACTTGGCTCCAAATTGAATGTCATTGTTGTAGTGTATGAAACCCTTATCTATATACAAAGTTTGCATTCAAGGATCAAAAGTAATAGAAGAAGGATGTCAGGATCAAAACTTAGGTTTAGGGGGAGGAGACTATAAGGTCTTGCTCGACTACCCTTGAACAGCTTCTCCTTAAGAACCTGAGAATTTAGTTCCAGGCTCATCATATATAAGGCATACAAGACATCTTGATAGAGTACCTCTAATGTCACTTCGAGTTTATGGATCGTTAGAACAAAATAAGGCATTATTAAATTTAAGTAGTTTTAACTAGAAAAAATGGCACGTGCTTACATCCAAAAGGGGTATCATACAAAAGGATGACACATAAAAAGACAATAAAACAATGCAGCGATATTTTTATAAAAAAAAGGGAATGAAAAAAGAACTTAAGCATTTATGTGATGTTTAATACTTGGGTGCGTAGGGAAGAGAAAGGCCCTGATCAATCATATCCTCTAAGGATCCCAAAGATAAACAGTTCGTCTGGAAACTTCTACTAAGTATATCATTCCATAGATCCCATAGATCCCTGCCGTGATGCATAGAAGGCTAGGACGTAAGGTTAATTGCATTTAGGATGTTTATGATTAATATAAATCCTGCAATGTTGTGCATCCTACAAAAATTGTTTAATTCCGATTTTCCTCATTATGTATGCGACACATAACATACTAATAAATGAGACAGCAGTATATTTTATTAGTTATTAATTGTTCCCTGTGAGTTATGCAGTGGCCTTCAAATTAGTAACAGCAGAGATCTTGACTTTTGAGGGATTATAGGAAAAAAGTAGTATCCAAAATATGGTAATGCCACATATTTTTTGATATGTTAAAGCGAGTGGGGGGAGTTATACTGGCGACCTAAGATCGTAGGCCATTACATTCTGCTGCTCATTAAGGGTGTAGAGAGCTCTCCATCAATGTCCATTCATTTTTAAATTAAGATCTGGGAATGGTGAGGCAGGACTTTATTGCTCCCGCACCTATCTGAAATCATAGGAATTCAAGAGGTAGGGGTGCCTTACCTCGTATTATTTTGTATCTTTAACACAGTGCAAATTTTTGTTTGTGTTTTTTTTGTCAAGTGAAAACAATTTTATGATGAGTTCTCAACTGTAACCACGAAACCCTACTTTATTGATGCATTTGCCTTGCAATGCTCAGGGTGGTAAATCATAGTTTCAAACAACAATGAACTGAAGATAATAATTAAAAATAGTTGGAGAATTTCCCTAAGATGGGGATTTACCATGTATGGTAGGTGATGGGCATTGGCTTCTGCTCTATTAGGTAGTCCTCAACAGTCGACATTTGCTCGAGTTTTAGAGCGGGCATGAACCAGGAGTGCAAGCCAACAGAGAGAACGTTGGAGTGTCACCCCCTATCACAGGCCATATGTTCACCATCATATCAAAATTGCCAGTTCAAATGGTTGTCGGCTAAATTTACTTCTCAAGTGTGTTGTCCAGCCATTCACATTATTCTGCTGTTACTGCGTCTGTACATACCAGAAAATGGTGCGGCTTTAGTTATAGTCATATAATTTTTTATACTCAATCACTTGAGGGACAATCATCATATGCGTTTTTGTACAAAAAAACTCAAAGTGATTGGCACCTGATCACGACTACAACACCAAAATATCACCTTATCAAGTATAATAAAAACTGAAATGTCAAGGGGACCACGTACTGGCTTGAAATGGCACATATTTACAAGATGAGAATGTTTATCTAAGTTTCTCCATGTCCAACCTTTTTTATATAACCTAAATAATTGTGAACTAAAAATCTTTTGTGGTGAGCTATTTATTATTTCAATTGGACAACAAAAACTCATTTTACACAATGACTGAATATTGCTGGCCTTGCTAAGGTTGGGCACACTTCTGGGAAAACCACATGAATGGCAAGCTATTGACTAGAACACTTTAATCTTGGACGTGAATATTTCTGCGCAATAAGTCAAATAATCCTGTATTGTAGTCTAGTAACTCATGACAGGGAAAACTCCAAGGTATTCCTGCAACTTCTCGAAGCACAAACTACTTTCAACATTATCCATGATCGGTGGAGCTTTAAATGGCATTAACAGCAAATGAAGCAGAGGAGGAGGTACTACAGAGTATTACATTAAAGCTCAACGGGATGGCTGAGATAATATAATATAGATTGAGAGTGAAAGATGGTGGGGATTTTAGCACAACAGGAAATGGTGTATCAGCAATGAGATGTATTATGAGTCTGGCATTAATATGGCTCAAAAAGAACGATATTTCTGCAAACTTCCTTATAATAGCAATTTTAGCCAAGGACTCCCACATTCATTTGGAACTCTTATATAAACATATGGAAAGACACACCTTGGAGGATTAATTCTAGGTGCCACATTGCCACATAAAAAACAAATCAATGTAGGAAAACCAAGAAGTAATAAAGTTAATGGTCTTACCATATTCACATTCTGTGAAGGAATAACACTCAAAAACAACTGTTCTTTTGATAAGATGAATGTTAATTGGGGAAAAGTTTTCAGTTAAGTGTTCAGTATTACTGAGGGTTTTTGCTATAAGAATTGCAAGTTGATAGTCTTCAAGTATTCTAGGGTTGCTCTATTAAAGGGAAGTTTATCTGATACTGTGGGAGGGGCAGCAATCTAATGATTCCACTACGAAGCTTTTAGCTGAAAATTTATTCAACTTTTAACAATTTTCCCTTTCTATGGTTTTCAAGCTGGATTACAGACTGCCATGGTATGGACTGTATGAAATGATAGCCCCTACAAGTCTGGAATTACTTCTACATATGTACTAGATGAAGCTTGATGACATTCCTTCTGCTGCTTACCACCTCTGGTTTAATCCACTCCACTTTTAACACGATTATTTGGGGTTAAGGAGTGTGGTAAGCCGGTTTAGGGGCAGGGCTATCAAGTGAGCCATCGTTGTGAACGGCACATCACTAGTGCGTGTGGATCTCTGTCCCTGTTGACAACTAACATGTCCCAGGGGGCTATTAGAAGAATCTTGTGCAGGGAGCAGGCAATGCATCCGCTTGCTGTTTGAGCTGTCCACCAGCTGTGGGATGTTTCCCACACCACCATGTTTGGTTTTTCCTATACTTACAACAAATGAAGCAGTGTTCTCCATCCAGCCACAGTTGCACATGCTTCTTATGTGACATTGGAAAAAGAAAACGTTCTGTGTAACAGGGAAAGTAAGTAAGGAATAATGTGCAATTCCGCACAACAGTGATCTGTGAATTGAGATCATTGCCACAGAATCACAGGACACTGTAAAAGGAGTGGACCTAAGGGGAATGTATGCTAATATCTAGATTACCAATGTGAAGACGGTGCAGGATACCACTGCGTCAAAATGAGTTAAAACCGTGCATGAGAGTAAAGGAATTCTAGGTATTGCTCATATAACCAAACTTTACTTATTATTTCTGAACTTGGGCTAAAGTGGCTAAAATTGATGATCATATAATATAATGCATTATTTTTATTGTTAGTGCTGATTGTATTACAAACTTTTAGGCGTTGGGCCATAACAACTGAATAGTTTCACCAATGATATCAGAGGGGGGAAAGGGGTTCGGATTATGAGGAGGAACAAATGGAGGGAGGGTTTTGTTTAGAATTCTAGACTGCATAGGGGCTTGGGTAGGCATCATACATTCCCCATGTGCACAGCCATTTTACATTTTATTGGAAGGAAAAGAAAGGTAACTAGGAGACTACCAATTCTTGTGCAATTGCCTACTTTTTCTGTGAAAATGCACATATGAAGCGTAAAATAAAGCTGGTGGTGTAAATGTAATGGTGTTAATAGCTAGGCAACCTATTTATAGTGCTAAGCTTATAGTTCAGACATCATAAACAACGATGTTCTTTTATAGGGATTATAAATAAACCCACAAAAAATGTAATGTATGTACTATACAACATGTTAAACTGTGTTTACAAACAGGAAAGACCACCCAAACTCCAATTCCGGAAAAAAAGTGGAGATTACTCTTAGAATAATATACTCTAGTTTTGCAGTTTACGTTGCTTTGCTTCTGACATTATGAAATGGTCTTTACTGCCATGGAAAAACTTAGAATAAGAGACCACGTCCACAGCACTGTTCGCCAGATTTCAAATTTTTAGGTAAATAAAAATGAACCGAATTGCCCAAATATTAATGAAAACTGGCATTTAATTTCCCAATACACAGTGCTAAAGTTATGCACCAATTTCATGGGAAACAAATTGAAGATTATTTTGCATTCCTTTAGATGTGAACAGATAAAAGGATAATGTTTAAATGGGGTTAGGACATGGTGCTAACAGTTAAAAAGAAGTGCAGTAAGAATTGACCAAACTGACATATAAGGTCATTCTCACAAGAGAAGGGGAGAAAAATTTAGTTTATTAATCAATGTATAATGCTTGTATAATGCTTTTAAAGGGGGTCTATCCAGTCGCAATGCTTTCAGACCAATAATCAGTATGTCTTTGGGTCATACTCCATTAACCCCTTAAGGACGCAACGATTTTACAGCTTAGGCTCAGCCCCATTTTTTGGATTCTGACTTGCGTTCGCAGCTATATGGTTATAATTTGAAGTTATGGTTTTTTTACGGCGTTTATTGTCGGGTTCAATAAATTATTTAATTTTATATCTAACGGTTGTTACATACGCAGGCGTGTTACTATATATGTGGGGGTTTTGTTATTGATTTAGACTTTTTTTGTGTTATAATGTTCTCCTGTATATGTTGATGAGGCATTTGGGCATTTGTATTGATTTACTTATTTATTTTTAGTGAAAAAACATTTTTTTACTTTTTTACTTGTTCACACCATGGCAACATGAAAAGCAATACATCTGATTGTTGTTCATGATATACTCTGCAAATGATGTATTGCAGGGTAATTAGCAGTGCAGCACTAGCACATGCAAGTCAGAGACGCCATCTTACTGCACGTGCCTGCAGGCAGTGCTGGGACCAGATTGGACCCAGAGATCCATAGACAACGGGACCAGCACCCCCGAAAGCAGACGCAGGGGAGGGATCGTCGGGAGAAAGAACCACCCCAAATGTTATTAAGTGCCGCGCGCGATCGGGAGTCCCACTCCGACTGCGGGTGTTTACAGGGGGGTGCTGGCTATAGTTACAGCTGGAACCCCGTGTTTCCCGATGCTGGTTCGGCTCGATCCAGAGCGAGCGAACATCAGCTCAGTGACGGATATTCCGCCATGAGCGCTAGTCACTGAGCTCTCGTGGAGGATATATCCGCACGGAGTGCTAAGGGGTTAAGGAGTTTCCCACAAAAACAGTTTGGCCTTATCCATACTGGCCACATTATAAAACGGCTTTGCCAGTGTCTGTCTACTTTGCCACTAAAAGAACGTGTTAGAGACTTACACAAAAAATTTGTGCCAGATGTGTGATAAAACAATTGACTTATCTAGATGGAGTGTGTTTAGTGTGTAGTCTGAAGTTGGCAACACCATTGTATGCAGG
The DNA here is from genome assembly GCA_019512145.1 of Engystomops pustulosus. NCBI lineage: Eukaryota > Metazoa > Chordata > Amphibia > Anura > Leptodactylidae > Engystomops > Engystomops pustulosus. The sequence continues at coordinate 83,420,104 of CM033641.1, forward strand.
ATTCAACAGAATTGTGCTCACGCTGTATGTAAGGTTGCACCAAAAGAAAAGCCCACTCCTGAGCAGTTGCAGGGGGCGTCCAGATAGGAAGACCCTAAACAGTATTTAATATATGTGGGAAATTGGCACATTATGAGGCAAACCGGCACTACTGACTATGCCTCATATTTGATAATCCAGGTGGTTGAGATTTCTTAATTAATGCTGATAGATAAATATAGGAGGAACATATTTTTATTGAAGTGATACCTACTCACTGTTCATAAAATTCTTTATTAATAATTATTTGCCGCGTGAGGCCTGTATTAATGGTTTTTTTTTTGTCTATTCGTGTGGCCTGAATTACTAATATAATTATCATAAATGTTGGTCAGGGGTCTAACTTATTCATGTTTATTGTGGGTTATTTGTTTTGTGTTTTGCTGCAAGATAATTTTCTACTGCTTTATAGCCAGTGGTGGCGAACCTATGGCACGGGTGCCGAGGTGGCATTAGTAGCCTTTATGTGGGCACTCAGGTACCATCGCCCAAGAACAGAGTTCACCAAATGGACCAATCTTCTGCACGGCCTAGCCAACTTAAGCGACAACTTTGTGGACTGTGAGAAGAAGAAGGAAGAGGTTCTGACACCGACTACATTATCTTGAGCTCATCCTGCTGGCCCCTCCATTCGTTTCCTACACAGAGAAGGACCCCTGGTGAGAAGTACTATGAGCGTCTGATTTGCACCCTTGTTTCAACTGTGTTGGTGGGTCTCAAGGGCCCGATATGACTGAAGATGTGGGAATAACAGGCTTACGTATAAGTTACTGCTTAAAATGATATTTTTGCCACTTCACAGTAAAAGTGAATTTTGGTTGTAGTTTGGGACTCGGTTCCAAAGGTTTGCCATCACTTGGTTATAGGTTGATTTACTTTGATAGTTATAATGATATGAGTTGGTATTTTAAGCTGTTAGTTTTTTGTGGTGTGGTATACAAGCAATGCTCCTTGAGGATGAAAGGTATTGACAATAATAATTTTCTTTCCTAAATACAGTACCTACTGTGTTTATTTCCACAGTACAGCCTATTTTAGTAAATATGGAGGGGAAATAGTACCAGTTGTCACAATAGAGGAGAAAAGGCTGAAGGTCCTTAACTCACTCACAGCAATGTACCACCAAAACAAGCCATCAAAACCCTAATGTCAGGGTCTTCTGGCAAACAATGTCTACACGCATTATGGCACAGGAAAGATGAAGTGACTCAGAGGGACAAAACAAAAGAGGAACGCTGTTAGAATTGGGTCAAATCCAAGATGGTGGGCAAAGGCACAAAATGAGTTTAAGTGAAAAAACAACAAGCGTAGAGGAAAAAACCAGCCGACCTAAATCAGAACTGGGCGATATATTATGGAATTTTCTGAAACGACCACTAGCAGCTGACTGGCTAAGCATCCATCCATACAGAAGCCTGAAACTGATACCATCCAGAGGGTTCTGACAGCAGTCTTCAGATTCGTACTGTGGACAGCCATGGGATCATGGCTGCTGATACAGATCTAGCATAACATTGGTTTTTTTTATCAGTAATTACGTAAGCTGTCCAGACCAAATGTTCCAGGTATACGGGTACAATTACATTTCTAATATTGTCTGTTAGCTGTAACTTATTTGCTAGAAGCATGGACATCCTTTAAGTTTGACTGTAGGTTTGATTCATGTTTACTCAAGAGGACAGGTTTAAATTACATTCACAAAGAACGTGAGGCCAACAAAGTTTTATAAAAAAACATAATACATATTTCTCAGGAGTTAATGGTATTACATCAGTAGATTATTGTATGCAATTAACAAACAGATTTTCCAAACACTGACAATTTAGATTTTGTAATCAGTGTTTAAATTCATTTTTCCTTTTGTGTTGTAGCGGGAAATCCAAATGATCTTAGTTGAAGGGATCTGACATTTATCGGCTAATGATCTTTTGTTTATCCCTAGACTAGCAGTCTATACCATAATTACGAGTCTTTCACACAAACATATAAATGAGCATTTGAATTGAGATACTTTCTTGAAGACTGTCCTGTTAAATTGTATTGGAACAATGCGATTATTTCCTGTGCCAGATCCAATGCGAAGTACTGTGGTTTGGCAATCAGCATTACCCAATTTCAACCACAATGATTAAAAAAATCAAAAGTCCCCTAGTTGGCACTTGAGCCACATATCTTAAATGCAGAGACTGCTGCTCAAATTTGAAAATAATTGAAACAGGGGCACAAGTTAATTTTTTCCAGGATATTTTACTTTAGGTTAAAATATCTCAGAGACTTTAGGGAAAACAAGATTAAAAGTTTCTGAGTTTGGATATTCTATTTTCTAATGTACCATCATATTATTGCAAATATAATAACTAGAGGAGTTGTTAACTTTTCATAATAGTTATGACTACATCCATTCATTTGCTTTGAGAATTGAGTTGACCATTAGTATTTTTAGGAGGTGTATTTTGCAAAAAATCTAAATTTTTAAACATTTTTGGTGTGAAGTATTTTGGATAGATCAGACTCTTAAATACTTTTTTATTTACATATTTATAGAATATTGCAATTTGACAGTTTTATTCATAATATTTTTATTACTGATGCAACAATGCATTTGTTCTATATTTGACATGTTTTAATTTGTGATATTTTATTTTGTGTTCTTTTTTTTAGTCACTCTTCTAACAAATGATCAGTGTTACAATACACTGCCAGTACCTCGGCTGGGCATATGGGCTTCCTTGCTGGCAGACTCTAAGTGCCTTGATGTATATCGGGGTGGCATGGCAACCCCTTGAAATTACTTGGGCTCTAGTATGTCATCCTAATTGGGAAATCATTGCCAATAAGAGGACTAGCATACTGTACTTGGATTGTTGGGTGGAGGGAGAAAGGGGGGAACTCTTGTCAAATGGATTACTGTGGGAGGGAGGAGACACTGTCTAAAGGATTACTGGGGGGAGAACTGTCTAAAGAATTACTGAAGGGGTAAATTCCCATGTTAAGGTGAACTCCGGTCCACAGGCAACAATCGAGTTAGCACCATGTTTTGCGTGCTCTCGGAGATAAGGCATGATGCACCCAAGTGGAAATAAGTCTGTTCTCACCAATTTCCCCCTGGCAGAGACAGGGTTAATGCTGTGGAAAAAGCCTGGCTAGACTTGTCTTTCTACAGTAGGCTGATACCTGGTCACAGGCAGGAGATCAGGCTATCACGCTTGTCTCCTGGTTGCCTCAGTAGATTTGGCAGTCTTCCTATTCAAGTTTTGTTGCTAACTGCAGGACACTAAGGGACTGGGACTATTTACTAAAGGTAATTTAAGTAAAAAGGTTGTTTTTGTCTGCAAAAAACCTATTATATCTGGTGAACAATACTGCATACAAGTAATAATAAACAGGAATGCGTTAGACCATATAGATTAATGCTAGTGACCATTGATGTAAAATTAGTTCACTTAAGGAAGTATTCTGTACATATTACAGGAAAGTTTCACAATGTCCAAAGTTTAATGCTACCCATGTTTACAAGGCACTACCGTTAAACAGTATGCCATTTAAAAAGTGGGATAGCTAAAAATAAGGGGGTGATACATAATTTAAAAAAAAGAAGAAAAAGAAGAAAAAGATGTAACTACCCTTTGGCTTGTTGGTGGGTTAAAACCCTGAAATGTGCTGCACGGCATCTGCATCCAGTGACAGTCCAAGGATAAATATCGAAAAAATCCGGAGGAAATGTGTCCAGTCATTTCTGTGGGTTGTGAGGGGTATATATGAATATGTGGGAAACACGGTGTTATTCAGTTAGGTATGGAGTGGGGGTATGGAGGATCTCTGTGGTGTGCGTCATTATGTGAGTATATAGGATGAGCCAAATATTTCCGTTTTACTAAAATCGCGTTAGAGTCATAGATAGAAGATAGACCAAAGGAAGAGACGCCACAGATATGACTTCTGTAAATCACTGGATTGAGACATGAAGCTTGCGCACAGCGATGCTTCTACTACAAACATGACGTAGGTTTTAATCCAGTCATTATGTAATGGTCTAGTGAGTGGTCATGTATAGTTGGTATTAGTTGGCCTTGTGGCAGATGGTGCCATAGTGATATTGTCCGTTTGACATGGTGAATATTTGTTCTAATTACAGGGAGCAGAAATATCTCGATTATGCGAGTTTATATAGGTGAATTATGTTACTGATCTCTTACTTATAGAGTGAATTTGTTAATATCATGATGGTGTTTTATTTTATGCAGTTTATGTTGGGTTATTTGTCGGTCACGTTTGCGGTATTGTTTTGGCATTGGTAGGTGTATTGTTTGAAATGGTCTATACTAGTTTATTAGTAACAGTCATAATGGTATCATTATTTGATTGGTCATGCGCCAAAATTGGAAGTGGTATTAATGATGGTTGGAATTTATGAACTACTCTAAAAACTAAAAATGAGCCTGTTTCAAGTATCTCTAGCACTTGGGGGCGTTTTTAATTTTTAATATGTCGTTTATATAAATTTTTATATTATAATAAGTTCATTCTTTAGATATACAGTATGTGTGGTGGGAGGGGGCCAGCCAATGCAGATGGTACGATTTTTTATTTTTCTTAATATGGATTGAGAGTCCTCTGTATTAGGGTCACACAAGGTAGCCGTTGAACACATCCTTTCCTAAAACACCGTTTAAAAGGTTTCAAAAATTGGTTCCCTCTTATTTCTCTAAGTTTCAATGTATTTTGCTCCTCAAACTTAGACAAACATAAATCGTGTTGACTGTGTATTGTTTATATTTTGGTGATTCATGGAATTTCAGGTACAGATTTTATTTAACTCTATATTTATTTTGGTTGGGTTTGCCCCTGTACAACTAAATCCTTTTCAGTTTAAAATAGGTTTAAAACTTATTCTTTCAGTAATATCCCAACAATTTTAAGTGTTTAAATAAATAATACTTATTGTTTTTAGACTACCAAATTAAGTTAGTTCTGCTCTGCAGGTAACATTACATACATATGTTTCTCTGTTCTTTTTAAGCACTGGAAAGAAGATTATTTTAACAAATATGTAAGATGTAAAAGCAGGGCTGCACAACCCCATTGCCCATAGCTGCAGTTGGACTGGCAGGGCACCGGGGTTGGGCCTGCACCCACCGCAAGAAAGCATGAGTGCTCTATAGAAAATGATAGATGCTGCTTATTGGTGCAGGGACCCAGGTAGCATGAGCACCATAGACCCTGCTCCCTGTCCGGAATCTCCATGCTGCAGATTACGATGTTGGTTATATGCACTAACATCAGAACCCGCAATGTTGCACACTATACCTGCACCAGCATCAGAAACCATAATGGTGCGCACTGTTCCTGTGTCCTCTCCTGCTTTGAGTCTTGATTCCAGTGCATACAACCAGCATCAGTGCACAGAGCAGATCTGACCGTTGCAGTGTAATACAGGGGTGAAAGTGAAGATCCAGGGTAGGTGAGTTTAAAATTATTGATTTTTGTTCTCGGGGTCTCAGTATATTAGGTGGCTCAATGGGAGTCTCCAGTGTTATAAGGAGGCTTATGAGGATCTTCATTATTTTTTGGGAGGCTCTGGAGGGTTTCCAGTATTAAGGAGACTCTGGGGAGTATCCAGTATTATAAATAGGCATGGGTGTCTCCAGTTATATATTAAGCAGGGCCATGAGGGTGCTCTAGTATTTAGTATGGGAGTCTTAGGGGTCTACAGTATTATTAGGGTGTCATGAGATATTAATATTATAAGGGGGCTCCTGCGAGCTACAAATTATAGAGGGGGACTGGGGGTAGTCTTCAGCCTATTAGGAGGACACATGGGTACCATTATTGTTAGGGGTCTCGGTGGGCTTCCTGTAATTTAAAGTGGGCTCTGCAGCAATGGGAGGGGAGATCTCCAGTTATCATAAATGGGGACTTCTGGGGATCCAGTTTTATTATTAGAGGTCTGGGGGGGATCCAGCATTATTAGTGGAGCTATGGGGGGTCTTCAGTATTATATAGGGGGCTCCCACATATCAAAGTGCTTTGGGGGTCCTCAATCTTTATTATTGTTTGCTATGTCCTCTCAGTATTTTCTGCTCTGAGGGTCTCTATTACTGATCCCCTGGGGTCCAAGTTAATATTCTTGTCTGTTATTAACTTTTTTTGGTGTATTTATTCATACTATGTGTGTATCTATTATTTATTATTGGTCTGTATTAGATTGCACTGATGCAAATTTGGTTTATGGTGTGTTGATTATGGCTGTACTGTGGTAATCATTTTTGGGTGGGCTTTTTAAGTGTATTGTGGTTGTTGATCACGGGGCTTGATGTACTGGTGTGTTCTATTTAAAGTTGCAGTGGTTATGACAGGGCGGCCTCGATCAAACACATGTTGTGACCCTGGTGGTAAGGTGTAAAAGAGGTGTAACCTTCAGTCATATCGTCCAATCTCCTCATCCCTGGGTATTTATTTTTAAGGGATTTTGTGAGCAGAGTAGATATCACATCAGAAATGAACAATCTGCGAATGTTATTACTACTAGGAAGGATCCAAGTATTTAGATTCAGTAAATCTAGCCCAATCTTCTCAAAGATGTCTGTTATTTATTATTAAGACCATTTCACAACTTACAAATCTTGTAATCAATATAGGAGGTTGTTCCAGGATGTGTTGTTATTACCTATCTAAAACAGTATAGAGTTAACTATAAATGTGGGATCCCCACTATCATGAGGGGAGTCGTGCAAGAGGTTATGCATGCATCTGCTGCCCATTAAAAATATGCTAGTGTTTAAAATGCTACAACCGGTATCTGTATCTCAGCATTCGCTTGTCTATATGACGCAATGAAGGTAGCTGGACCTCAGCAACTTCTGCACTTTCCAAAGATATTGAATAGAGCCTGTTATTCATTAGTGTTATCCATCTATCCTGTGAATAGGGAATAATATATTACTTGTAAATGTTCCACATATTCGGCATCTGATTCAGCATCCTCGAGAGAGCAGTACCATATAATTTCAGCTAAGAAGGTTCTTGGCATCCATCAAATTGTTGACAGTTGACTGGATTAGACAGTGAAGGGACAATGCTCTCTTTCCTACCTCCCATAGTGTTATATTTCATAATGTTATACAAAATGGACAATGATTGACAATTGAAAATACCATAGCAAAAATGAATTATTTATCTATACTTATTGTAGATTTTTGTTTCTATTTTTTTTCCATGATTAGAGGTTGCCATCTACACTCTGATATATAACTGGAATTAGTGTAGAGAGTCCTCACGGCCAGACAGTAATAGCTGAAAAAGGGGTGGAGAGAAATATCAGATGATTAGTTTCTAGATGTTGCTCAGTGAAGACGTAATACTAAGGGCCAGTACTTTTTAGGTAGGTTTTGTTGTGGTCTTCGGGATAGGATTCCCTCTTTCAACTCACTGCAGACTTCTCAGAAGACTCTTGTTTATTTAATTAATTGATTTGTTTTTAACACAAATTTATGGTGACGTAATTTTTATTTGTATGACAGCATCTTTTATTTGATAATGAGAGTTTCTGCAGTGAAATAAAAGAGGGGAAATGTATCCAAAAGATAAAAACAATACCTACCTAAAACAAAAGTAGATCTGTTTTCACTGCTGGCCATGTGTGTTAAGCCTTTTACGATCTGTCTCAAAAACTCCCTGGACCTCAGTTTTTAGTAATAAGGATACAAAAAATAAAAATTACCTGGAAATAACCTTCCTTGGACGAAACTCCTTGATAGCGACTCGTGCACAAATTCACTTTTAAAGCAAATACCGTATTGTACTGTACATATTTTAGTGCCCCTAAATACAATTTTACTGGCTATTCTTCAAATGAACGGCCGTGTTTTTATTAAAATTTTTTTTTCATTTAATAGGTTTTTTCAATATATTTTGTTGAAAAAAATAAAAAAAAATGACATAAAAATTACTAAACAGGTATAGTACTGTATAAAATTAGATTCATGGGTTATTCGCCATAAACTCCATTTCATTTTTGTTAAAAATAATAACTTTATATGTGGGCTATTTACTAAGGGTCGGGGATCACATTTCCTGGGACCTTCCGACAATTTTGGGATTTGCACCACTGGGACAGGGGAGTTGTGCATGTGCGATTGATTTTTCGGCCAGCGGCAGCCAGCTTTCATGCGACAGAAATGGGAGGGGGAGGGCCAAGGATCAGATGATCAGACATGACGTGCGGGGTTTGAAGATTTAAAATTGTCGTTGCAACCAATTCACTTAAATTACACCGGAAGAAGATGGTGAACACCGACGACCCGAGGGGGAGGACACACACATGCGGATATCGGGTGCACGATGTTAGTGAATCGCGGCACGTGTGCATTCCAGTTGGACAATGCACATCGGGGGAAGACGCAAGGGGACAGGGTAGTAAATGGGCCCATGTATGTTGGTCTTAATCTTAGATATATTTAATTAAGAATCCCAAGGACAAGGTTATTTTTTATTTTAATTCCTGAATAATTAAACAAGAGGATTGTTGGTTTTTTTAATGCTTTTGGAGGCTTGTCCTAAATTGCCCAGTTGAGACTTTTAATTTGGAATAAGTGCAATAGTTTGGAAAAAAAAAGACCATAGGGGTCATTACTAAGGGGCACGATTCGCGTTTTCCCGACGTTTACCCGAATATTCTATAGTTGCGCAATTTTCCCTGTATGCCCGGGATTTTGGCGCATGCGATCGGATTTTGGCGCATCGGCGCTGGGCAGCACGCGACGGAATTGGGGGCGTGGACGAACGAAAACCGATGGATTTGGAAAACCCGCATTTAAAAAACAAAAAAGGTCGCGGAGCTGCACTTACCTTCCCAGAGATAGGCCCGGTGGTACTTGAGTGCATTTCGCAGACTTCAGCGAAAGCAGCGACAACTGGTGGTCGTTCGGAGGAACTACGTTAGTGAATCTCGAGCCGGACCCGAATCACCGAGAGAACGCGCCGCTGGACGCGAATGGACGGGTAAGTAAAAATATGCCCCCTAGTGTGTGATAAATGTTCTACTGGTACACTGTTAGTGTGAACCCCTTACCATGAAGACACTTTTCAGCTTCCTGACACGGCCCATTTTTTCACATAGGCCCTCGTCACTATAGTGATATAACTTTTGGAAACACTTCAACATATCAAGTCTGATTTTCAAATGTTCTTTGGGACACTTGTACTTCAAGTTGTAAATGCTTGTGGTATTTTGCGGTTATTTCTGAAAAAAATAAAATATTTGTTGTAAAATGGAAAAGGGAAAAATGCTTGATGTTCAAAATTCTAAATGTTTCTACTTTTCACACCCGTAGTCATAACAGCAAAAAATTACTGTGTAACTGATATAACCGAATGTCTGCTTTATTGTTGGCCGTGGTTTTCATGCGTCTTTATTTTTAGGAGGTTTATGGGGCTTTGAAACGTTTAGCTGCGATTTTTTTTACCATTTTCATAAAAAGGCAAGAAGATCATGCTTTTGAGGGACCTGCTAGAGATTAAGTAACTTTGAGAGGCATAATAATAGTAAAACCCCCATAAATTACCCCTTATCAAATACAAACCTAACTGTGCGTTAAAACAACCTTAAAGTTTTAATCCATGTAAATTGTTTTACAGCGGGTAAAACATGTGCAATTTTGTAAATTTCATATATAATTTTCAAATTTGATACCCCATTGTGGGTGGTACCTGTGTAGGCCAACGACCAGGGCATGGAGGGGGAAGGCTTCACCTTCAGAGGAGATTTGACATTGGTAACACTTTTAAATGGCATACAATCTTTATTTTTTTGGAAAATAAGGCAGATTTCGCGACATAAGATGCAACTTTAAAACTACGTTATTTTGAGTAGATGGTCATAGTGTATTGATGAGGTGTGTATTAACTTAGAAGCATGGAGAGAAAAGAAAAATTGTCAATTTTGGTTTCTTCTTTAGTAATTTGGTGATGACGACCATAACATAAAATATTGGGGAACGGATCTAATTAACCCGCATTGCGATCCAGTGCGGCGCGTTCTCTGCGTGGATTCGGGTTGGCCGGGGATTCACATAGGTAGGTGATCCTCCGCCGTCCACCAGTGGACGCTGCTGCGCTTGACAGTCCCGGAGGCGCGCTGGAATGCCCTGAAATTACACTGCCTATACTGGTGAAGGTAAGTGTATTTTCGTACACATTTTTTTCTTAAATGCAGGCGGTTTTTTCGACTCCCCGGGTTTTCGTTGGCCCAACCATAACACAGTGTAAGAGGTGATGTATTGCCATGGGTTATGTAACACACTGAGAATACACAGCAGCTGGTCCTTAGGAGGGCAGCACCTGGTCCTGGATTAGATCGCGCAGCCCTGGGGCACTGCCAGAATCCCCCAGAAAGTGTGCAGGGGGCCAAATCTAACCACACATGGCCCTGCATTCGGTGTTCAGGCGTGACAGCGGGCACATAAGGGTTAAACATTCGTTGATTGGAGGGAAGGAATCTACGATGAAGGGTGTAGCAGCGGTTGGCGGCTATATTCTAATACAGATGACACCGGCTTTGGCACCGGCGTTAGTCGGCAGCCAGTGTCGAAGCAGCGACGTTGTACTACGTCCACAATTGTGGCAAATCCCTGCTGCCAGTGACGTTAAGCTTCGTCCAATGTCGGTAAGAGGTTAAGCTAGCCTAAGGGAGTAGGGAAAAAATAAATAAAATGGCAAAATGCAAAAAATTTACACGGAGTGGAGATGTCATTCATAGAAGCCAAAGAATAAGGATGGGGGGAAACAAGTAAAAAGTGTGATGTACATGAATGCCAGAAGTTCCGTCACAAGCAAGTGGGGAAATGGAAGTTAAACTGTTGGAGGGAAAATATGATATTGTAGGTATCAGTGAAAAAACATGGATGAGACAATAGTATGACTGGACAATTTTATAGAAATATAAAGAGATCTTTTTAGAAATGATCAGAAAAATAAAAAAGCGAGAGGGGTTTGTTAAGTGAAAAAGAACCTTACGCCTATGCTTGGGATGACATTGGTGAGACAAATTAGACTGCGACTCTTTTTGGGGTGGAGATAATGGTAAGAAAAAGAATAATAAAATTCACAAGGTTTTTTATAAGGTCCAAATGGTAAAGGAGCAGAGAGCAGAAGAACTACTGATAAGTCAAATCATGGGAAGTAGCATCATGGGGTATTTTACTAAACCCCTACATATAGTTTGGGGGGGCTGAGGGAAGAAACTAGAGACTGTGGTCCTACGAAGGCAGAGCGGATATGGTGATAACACAGAAATTACCTGTCACAATGGTACAAGACACAACAGGGTGGGGGCCACTCCATGGACCTTATACTTGACCAATAGACTGAGAGGGTGTGTCAAATTACAAGGTTTTTGAGGGTCATCTAAGTAATAGTGAAAACAGCATCATTGACTTTGAATTATACTTCAATATGATGGGGAACGGACAACTTGAACTATAGGAGGGCAAATTTTCACGATAGAGTAGGACTTGAGATGTATTAAACTGGGACATGTTCTGAAAAATAGAAATAAAAATAAGGGATGTTGATTTAAAAAGTTCTAAAAGGTCCGGATAAAAGACATCTGCCACAGGAAATAGGAGCCGTGAGACTGGGAAAAAACATGTGGTTAATATTGCAGTAAGGACAGGGAATCATGCAATAACTGAGAAATATTAGGCATTAAGTTTACTGAACAGAAGGCAGCCGATGAGCGCCTTACAGAGATTATAAGAGAAGAAGTATAGTCTGTGCTCTAGAGACTCAAAAACATGATAGCTGGTCTGCCCCCACTATGAGTAGGCAAACATTGAGAGGAGGAACAAGGAATAAATGTGTGGCTTTGTCAATTGTATCCATGGCATATGCATTGTCGACCAACACCCTCAATCTCTTGGAGATCCAAGGTAAAGGATTTTCAGACAGTTTATAATAGACCTCAGTGTCGGTGAGCTGGCGTTGGATTTCACTCAAATATTTGTCCCGGTCCATGACGACAATGGCACCACCCTTATCGGCCGGTTTAATAACCAATTTGTCGTCATGGACCAGGTCAGAGAGTGCCAGTCTGGCAGATTTAGATAAATTATTGCGTATGGTAGGTTTTGTGTCGGAGCCCCATTGTGATTTCAACATAGCAATATCATGTTTAACTGATGCAATGAATGTTTCAACAGCACAGGAATTAACAAATGGGGTAAAGTCACTTTTGTTAAACAGACCTAAATCTTTAAGACATATTGCAGTATCACAGTATAGAGTAGGGTTAGGAGGTCCAGTGGTTTGATGTTGAGCAAACCATACTTTCAATTTGATTGCTCTGAAAAAACGGGCTAGCTCAGCCTCAAGTCTCAGCCAATCACACCTGCCAGTGGGACAAAAAGATAACCCCTTACTCAGAAGTTTTAGTTGTACATCAGAAAGAGAGTAAGATGAAATATTTACCACTAAGTCATTCTGTGTGGATATCATTTCTTCTGTGCCGCCGTTTTCATCAATTTTGCACTTCTTGTCATGGG